>PVLA01001428.1:122105-360749 GCA_004027455.1 Hydrochoerus hydrochaeris | reverse complement strand
ACTGCCTGCCCCACTCATTGAGGCCTTTGTGCCACTATTCCTAAAATCCTGGTATTTTTTTTGTCTCTCTCTCTCTGTAGGGTTGGATTGGTGGTCACAAATTCCCCCAGTTCCTCTTTGTCATGGAAGCATCTTGTTTCTCCATTAATTCCTAGTGACAGTTTGGCAGAGTACATCAATCTGGGCTGGAGGTTATTTTGTTTTAGGGCTTGGAATACTTCACTCCAAGCTCTTCTTGATCTGATGGTCTGTGTCGAGAATCAGCCGTGATCTTGATGGGCTTACCTTTATAGGTAACCTGTTTCTTTTCTTTGATGACTTTTAATATTCTGTTTTTATATTGAGTTTCTGTTATCTTGATTATTATATGTCTGGGTGCAGCTCTGGTTTGGTTGTAGGTGGCTGGAATTCTGTATTAACTAGTGTTAATTGCCCATTTTTTAAAATCTGTTATCTTTTTAATCTTTTTTTGTTTGCTTGTTTTTAAAATAAAAATAAAAGATTTGTCTTTTCTAGAGTTTCATATAAATGGATTCATACAATATAATATCCTATGTGTAATATATATATTTTGTGTCTGCCTTCTTCCACTGGACATAATAATTTTGAGAGTCACACATGTCATGATATAGCAATAGTTGAATATTTCTTTTTGGTTTTGGGAGGCAGTTTGAAGGGTTTTATTTTGTTTCATTTTTTTGGCTTTGTTTTGGTGGTGCTAACAATTGAGATCAGTGCCTCATATGTGCTAAGCAAGTGCTCTGCCCCTGAGCTATATTCCTAGACCCCTCTCTTTTGGCATCTTCTCAAAAAAATTAAACTTACTCGAGGTGTCAATAACCTTCACATATTTAAAGAATACAATTCTCTAGGTTTGACACTTGCATGTTTCTGTGGAACCAACACCACAATTAAATTAAAGCTTCCATAATTCTCCTAAAGTTTTCTTTAGCTCCCTTGTAATCCTTTTCTCCCTCTGTTTCATCTTTGGGCTTCTATAGACCTACTTTGTTATTAAATGCTAGTTTTCATTTTCTATAATTTTATATTAATGATCTCATACAGTACATGCTTTTTTGTATCCCTTCTTTTACTCAGCATGATTTTGAAAATTATTTTTATTGAGTGTAGTATAAGTACATTCTTTTTTGAATTTATGTAGAGTATACTTTTGTATGTGTTTTCCATAATTTTTTTCCATTCATTAGCTAATAGACATTTAGGTTTGTCTTAGTTACTTTCTTATTGCTGAGACACAATACCCAACAGCCACAAGTTAAAGCAGGAGAGATTTATTGTGGTTCACAGTTTGTAGAGGTTGTAGTCCATAGCCAGCTGGCTCTAAGGCACAGGTGTATGGCAGAGAACAAAGGGTTTTTGTGTCCATAGAATATGAATATTCATGTCCTTTATTTCTGGGAGCTTTGTGCTATTTGTTTATATTGTCCTACTACCCACTTTCTCTGTTATCACTTCTTAGAACTCCTTTAGGATTAATCACTTCTTAGAACTCCTTTAGGATTAATTTCTTTAGGACTAATTCTCTTTTCTCTCCAATTTTCCATGACTATCTTTTTGCTTTCTTTTCTGGGTAATAATCTTTATTTTATAACCTTCTAGCAATTTTTTAAAATGCAGTTATACTATTTTTAATTTCCAATAGCTCTTTCTTGTTCTCTGTTTCTTAAGGATCCTATTTGTTTCTTTGATGAAATACCTTATCTCACTAAAGATATTCATATCTTGTTTTTAAAATTTTGTGCTCTATGCATTGTATCATTTTGCCCTAGAAACTATTTTTCCTATATTTATCTGTGTGTATGTGCACGTGTGTGTTTTCTCTCTTACTAGCTTTCCTCAAATGCCTGATGATCTTTAGTTATCCATGGAAGATTTTTTAAAGGTTCATTAACTGGTGGGTTTTGTTCTAGTTGACTAGATAAGAATCCAGACATTTTTTTGAAGGAGCAACAATTGTCAACACAAGCAATCCTCATTTTGTGTGATTCCTGTATGCTCAAGTTTCAGTTACTTGCAGTAACCTTAGGAGCTCAGTTCAAATTTTGGTGTTAAAAGTATTTTAACTGGTTGGAACTTAGGAAGCTCAGAAAACAAGCAGCCAGCTCACCGCTCTGGTAATTGGCAGTGGTCTGGCAAGCCACAGCCACCCCAGAGTGAGAATCACCAGCATTTCCTGAGCTCCACATGATCTTAGAACTTGGGGAGCTGGGAAAACAAGCAGCCAGCTCACCACTCTTGTAAGTGGCTGCCACCCCAGAGTGAGAATCATTGGTGTTTCCTGAGCTCCATGCCATGTTGGAACTTGGGGAGCTGGGAAAACAAGCAGCCAACTCACTGCTCTGGTAAGTGGCTGTGGCCTGGCAAGCCGTGACAGCCCCAGAGCAAGAATCATCAGCATTTTCTGAGCTCCACGCCATGTTGGAACTTGGGGTGCTGGGAAAAGAAGCAGCCAGCTTACCACTCTGGTAAATGGCTGTGAGCCTTCTGATGTGAGGGCTAAGAATCAAACATCCTTCCCTCCCTAACCCCTCCATTAGCAAATGGAAGCCAGAGATCTTAGTATCTCTTCAGATGATCAAGGTATGGAATATAGCAAATAAGGGGGATATCCTTCTGCCATCTCTTTGAAGGTAAATATCTTTATAACTGTTTTGCTCTTTTCTGATTAATGGTATTGCCCTATTCAATATTCTGTTTTTATAAGTTTGGAATTTCCTTCCATTTTGCTGTACCTGATAGAAAAAACAACTATTGTGAAGAAAATGAAATACACTATTTTACACATTACTATTATCCTGGTAACCTGCTGTGAGGTTGAGTACACTGGTTTCACTATACTGCCCTAATTGGTTTTGTTCTGTCTTGTTCTGCTGTATTTTACTACCTTCAAAATAATAATAATAATGATAATGATAATTTTAAAAAAGAGAGATAACAAAGTAACAAAATACCTCCAAAAACTCGCAACTCCCCCAAAGCTGATCCATGGGGAATGGATGAGGAGAAACTCAAAAACAAAGCAACAGAATTATATAAGTTGATTAAAAAGTAAATAACAACAATTAAACAGATCAGTAAGGTACTGAGCAAGCTGGAATATGATATAACTAAACAGATAATGGACTTAAAAAGCAAGGGGAGGAAAATAAAATGCTCTAGAAGATATGACTGCATGTATGCTTAGGTGTGTGGGATTGATGACCATGTTGCTGAGTCTTTTGTTGGATCATTGAACACAACTGTTGCAGCCTCACTGTTTGAATGTCCACTTTGTATGCTTTAATTTTTTAACTTGAACAACTAAGTCTAGGAAGACAACATGTAATTTATCAACTAGTGATTTCTTACTGTTTGTTTTTTTTTAAGTTTTGTACTGTTTCTACCCTTTTTTCTGTTTTGTTTTTTTCTCTTTAAGTAAAATTTTTTAAAAAGTATTTTAACTGTGAGTAATGGTAATGAGTAAAAACTTTACTGTTAGATCATCAATCCACAGATCACTATGTAAATAACAGGCATGCATTAAGACCGTGTCAGTTCTTTCATTAGAATTTCATTGAATCTGTATGACAGTTTCAAAAGTATGGCCATTTTCACTTTATTGGTTCTTCCTACTCAGGAATATAGGATATATCTCCATTTTCTAATATCTTCTTCAATCTCCTTTTTCAGAGTACTGTAGTTTTCAATGTAGAGTTTTTTTTTTACATTCTTGTAAGATTGATTTCTAGGTATTTCATTTTTTTGATGCTATCATAATAGATACTGTTTCCCTGATTTCTCTTTCAGTGTTATTCATACAGAGGCTACTGATTTCTGAGTGTTGACTTTGTAACCAGCTACATTACTCAATTTACTTACTAATTCTAGTAGTCTTTTGGTGGAGTTTTTTTGGGTCTTCTAAGTAGAGTATCATGTCATCTGCAAGTAATGATAGTTTAACTTCTTCCTTTGCTATCTTTATTCATTTATTTCTTTCTCTTGTCTAATTGCTCCACCTAAAGTTTCAAGGACTATGTTGAGTAACAGTGGAGACAGTGAACATCCTTGTCTCATTCCTGATTGAGAGTGAAATAAGTGAAATCAGTTTTTGTCCATGTAGTATGAGGTTGGCTGTTGTTTTGTTGTAGATGGCTTTTATCAGATTGAGATAGACCATCTATTCCAATTTTTGTAGGGTTTTTATCATGAATGGGTGCTATACTTTGTCAAAAGTTTTTTATGCATCTATTGAGATGATCATATAATTTTTGTCCTTGGCTCTGTTAATATGATGTGTTACATTTATGGATTTACACATGTTGAACCATCCCTGCCTCCCTGGGATGAATCCCACTTGATCATGGTATACAATCTTCTTGATGATTTTCTGTAGTCTGTTTGCCAGTATCTTAGTGAGGATTTTTGCATCAATGTTCATTAGGAAAACTGACCTATAATTCTCTTTCTTAGTTGGGTCCTTGTCTGGTTTTGGTATCAGGGTAATACTTACTTCCAAGCATGAATTTGGAAGTATTGCTTCTCTTTCAATTTTTCAAAAGAGTGTGAAAAGTAGTGATGCTAGGTTTTCTCTAAATTTTTTGTGGAACTCACCAGTGAATCCATCAGGGCCTGAGATTTTCTTTGTGATAGGTTTTTAATTACATCTTCAATTTCATTTATTGATATTGGGTTATTGAAGATTTTTACATCTTCTTGATTCAGCTATATTATTTGTAGCTGAATCATATTATATTATATCCATATGTGTCCATTTCTTCTGTATTTTCTGTCTTATTAAAATATAAGCTTTTAAAGTAGGTATAGATGATTTTATAGCTTTATTCAGTGTTATGATTTCACCCTTTTCATTCCTAATTGAATGGATTTGAGTCCTTTTTATAAGGTTGGTTAAGAGTTTGTCAATTTGTAGCTGGGGATTTAGCATAGGCACCTGCCTGGCAAGTGGTAGGTCATGAGTTCGATCCCAGGTACCAAAAAAAAAAAAAAAAGGAGATTGTCAATTTGATTTGATCTTTCAAAGAACCAATTTTTTGATTCATTGATTCTTTGTATTTTTTTAGCCTACAATGTGTTAATTTCTGTTCTGATCTTTATAATTTCTTCCCCTGTACCAGCTTTTGGTTTAGCCCATGTGAGTTCTTTCAAAGTCTGTTGGTGATTGGTCCCTGTACATCTGTTACTGTTACACACAGATCACAAAGTATGCACTGTCCTGTGTTTCTTCCTGGTATCTCAGTGATAAATTCACATATTTTGCTGAAATGGGTAATCAAAAGGGAGAATTGACAAACAAAGATGAAAGTATAGCAAAAAATCAGAAAATAAACATGCTGGGAATATAATTGGATATAATTTGCAATTAGTAACACCAGAGCAAACATAGACAAGTCTTATAGGAACTGTCATGCAAACAATTTTGAAAAGTTCAGTGAATGTACAAAAAAATAAGTTAAAGTTGCATTAACATGTTATGTTTTATATTCTACAAGGACCAAGAATCTGCCTTTGGTAAAAATGGAGTGTTTACTTCTACTTCAGATTGAAGAATGTAATTTTTAAAATTCAATCAGTGAAGACCATGGGATAGAGGGAGGAGGAGAAACAAGAGGGGAAGGGAAAAGGATGAAAAAGAATTGAGATGTGTTATGCACATGTACAAACTTCTCACAATGAGTGTCATCATTATGTAATGCAAACATATACCAATAAAAATAAAAATTTAATTTTAAAAATGCAGTATTCAGGCCAAAGCATTGAAGTATTGTTCAGTAAAATCTGCTTTAATCATTTCAGAATTCTGAATGAATTGATTAATGGTAACCTTCCTAGAAAAGCTGCTAGCATAGATAAAAGTTGCATAACAATGTTTTTAAACTTACATCCTGATCCAAGGATTAATTAGAGCAGGTTCTTGTGATGATCATGAACCATTTAACGTTGATGAGACAGATCTTTTTGAAAGGCAACTCTATCAATAACTTATATGACAAAAGATGAAGGGTCACCAAGTGACCATAAAAATGAGAGTCTAGATATGCAGTCACAAAAATTTGATGAAGATGAACTTATCAACATAAATGAAGGAAGTGGTTATAACAAAAAGAATGAAGATGCCCCAGAGGAAGCTATACTGGAAAAAAAAAAACTTCATGTTAAAGTAACTCTCAGACATTTCACAAGATGGAAATTACAAAGGATAAAATATTAGAATCTGATCTAAACTTTGAAGGGAATATGACAATTTCCATGCCAACGCACAGAACACATGTTTGTTTTGTATTGTAAATTATACAACCAGAAGTGGCAAACACTATTCAAGCTACTTAGGTTTAAAAAAAAACTTTAATTCTAAAGAATACTAGTGTTTTCAATTACAATGAACTGAATAAATATCAGTCTTACTATTTCATCATTTCATTTCCTTATATATTTATAAAAAATTTAAAAGTCATAAAAATTGTAATTTTTCACAATGATTATTGCAATCATAATTTCATGGTTCTAGCTTGCAAAGGTCATTTTTATAGTCCTGCACTACTGTGAAAGCAAAGACTTCTATTTTCTGTAGAACTTTTCTCTGGACTATTCAATTTCTTTGACAAGCAGTCCTCCAACTCCTTGTCTAGTGACTGTAGTTGCTAACATCCTTGGAGCTGAGTGACACAAGAGTTACAGGAGACTCCCTACTGAATATGTACATTGTAGCTTAATTCCATTGTTTTGTATTGGTACCCTGCTCTGTGTCTATTATCTCCCCCAAAAGTCTATCTGGTTCACTTTCTCCAGTGAATAAACCTATCTCATACCAGGATGGGGGAAAATATTCAGAGTGTAGCTCTTATATAAGCTTTCAATCAAATTTGCTTTTTTCAACTCTACTCTTTTCCTATCCCAACTTTCCTCCTATTTCTGAGCCTTTCTGAGATTCTGTAGGTGAACTGGCCTGTTTCTCAGTATCCATACATTTCATGGACTTGCTTTCCAACCTTTCAAATCTGAAAACCCCTCCATGTGGTTTCCATTTTCCAAAAATTTATCCTCATCTCTGATCTTCTGTGGTCTCCTTTTCTGCTATGTTTGTTCTCATGAATTTGTACCTTCTTTAAAAAAAATCCTTACTCATACAGTCATGGTATACATACCTATAACTCCAGAATTCAGGAGGCTAAGGCAGGATTATGAAAGTCTGAACTCTCAGCTTCACAGAAAGACCCTGAGGGGAGAGAACACCTTGAGGGTTTTCACTCACCTATAATCCCAGCTGCTTAGCAGACTGAGGCAGGGGGATTTCAAGTTTAAGCCCAGTCTAGGCAACTTAATGACCTGTCTCAAATATAAAAAATGGCTAGAAGTGTAGCTCAGTCATAGGACAACACTAAATTTGATGCCAGTATTTTTGGGTTTTTTTGTTGTTTTTTGAGATTAGGACTTGCTATACATTTCAGGGTGGTCTTGAACTTACTATGTAGCTCAGACAGGCTTCAAACTCTGTCTGATCTTCCTATTTCAGCCTCCAAATGCTGGGATTACAGGCATGTGCCATCACATCTGGCTGACACCAATACTGCAATACATAAAGAAGTGAATAAATAAATCAAAATTTAAAGAATATTTTCTTACTCCATTTTAGCAATGTTTAATGAAGGACTAGGCATTTGATGTGTTATGCTTAACTGGAATTTTCTATTATCATAAATTTATAGTGATGCCAGTCTTCTATGCTGTGTAATTTATTTGGCAGGGCTGAGGTACTTAGGTTAAGGCATCACAAATGTAAATGATAGAGTTCATCCAGAATTAGCGTTTTATCACACAAGTACAGCAAAAATTCAGAGGGACAAGATAGTTTTGCAAAGTGGTAAGATATTGAGATAATAAATCATGTACTATAAGCTAAATAAAGAGCTGACAGACTGAGAAAAAATTAAGAATCAATGTAAAGAGTCTCCAATCAAGTATTGAAAAAGTTATAGTGTGAATAATTTAATAAATATTCGAAAAGGAAAGGAATCCAAACAATGGAATATTTGAGGATTAAATAGTCATGGGAAGCTGCAGTAGTATAAAGAACAACTCATTGGCATGAGGTGCCAAAGAACTGCAAGGTCAGTTGAATGAGTTGTCCACATGTATGTTGAAGTCATACAGGATAATGAACAAAGTTTATCTTACTTGAACACAGTGGTCCATTTGGAGAACTAAAATAATAACTAAAAGAAGAAAAAGAAAGGAAGATGAAGTGTAAAAGAAGGAAAAAAGAGGAGAAAAAGAATGCTTTATCTAAAATTGGCTCAAGTTATACAGACAGAAAAGCCAAACAACCATGATTTAACAACATAGATCATTTCCTCTCATGTAAATGTCTGTCCTATGGTGTTTCTCAGCAATTCAAGATACTTTCAACTCAATGTTCTAACATGCCTGCCCTATTTCTCTCTCCTCATGGTCCAAGGTAGTGGTCTATTGCACCATCCATCACATCTGCATTCCAGACAGTGGAATGAAGGAAGTTTCAAATAATATGCAAAGCAGATAAATGGTTTTTTTAAAGTTGACATATATCACTTAAGTTTATATCCCATCAGCCTGAACTTTCCTTAAGGTTTATACCTTGCAGCAACTTCTGGCTAGAAAGGAAACTAGAATAGATTTTTTTTCAAGGAAGCCATGATACTCAGCTAAAATTTCTATTGCAATGGGAGAACAAAACAGATGTGGCTCAGGTTAGGTGTGAGGGCAGCAGGCTCTGCCACAGCCCTGGAAATCAAGAATGAGGGGAGAACTGGAAGAAAGATTTATAGACCAAATAAGTATATTCCCACTGTTAAGTAATGTTTAAAAATAATCTTGGACTCTTTATGCTTCAGCATTGCCTCACTTCCTTTGGAAGAAAAGGAGGCTGAATAAGTCCCTGATATTCCCTAATAGAACTGAGCAGGGATTCAAATATGCTGAATTAAATAATTAGTATTTAAAATTATTGAGAAGTGTATGAACTTTCAATTTCTTAAATAATAAGTTCTACTGTGATAGGCTAAAAAGTGGCCTCCCAAAAGATATCTACATCTTAATCCCTGGAACCTGTGAATGTTAGTTCATATGTCTAAGGGCTGGGAGCATTTCATGATAAGAAGATGTAAGCTTTGTTAACATTTTCGTTATTCTCTTATGGAGGAATGGGTTCCTGCCCTAGGTTTCCGCAAATGGCCAAATACATAACACCTGACATTGGGTGGGTGAAATGGACAGCAATTAATTAGTGACATACACTCAGAGCCAGAGAGGAGGAGAATCCAGCATGCCATGAAGGGCTGCACTGGGGTTACACTATGGAACAAAGTGAACCACAATGTGGGAGGCAGGTTTTGTAGTAACAAGATGGAAGGGTACCCTTCTTTCCCATGGGAGGGTATGATGGCCTTGTTTAAATAATTTCACAGATGAGGGTAAAATCCATTTGGTTGAGAACTGGTCAAGGAGTAACTGGGTTGGCTGACAGGGAAACTATCTAGGGAACATTTCCTGTTGAATGAGAAAGATACCAGGCAAATTCAGAATAAACTACTGCTAGATTTTGAGGCCCTGTGAATCTTGAAGATATCAAAGCAGTACATTAAATTTTAGGCTTTATACTACAGGCAATTATTCTGTATTATCTGGGTAAATACAATCACGTATAACCTTATATGGGGGATACAAAGGGAAGTTAGATACACATACAGAAAAGGAGAAGGCAATGTGACTACAGAGGCAGAGACTGGAGCAATACAGCCACAAAGCATGGAATGCTGAAAGCCACCTGAGCCTGGAAGAACTTGGCTGAACCAAGAAAGAGCCAGGTATGTTGGCATATGCCTATAATTCCAGTACTCTGGGAGGCTGAGGCAGGAGGACTGCAAGTTCAAGTCCAACCTATGCAACTAAGTGACTCATCAAGACTTTGTTTCAAAATTTCAAAAAAATTAAAAGGATATATCTCCAGGGTGAAGGCCATGGGTTCAATCCCCAGTACTAGAGGGGGAAAAAGGCAAGTAAGAGATTGTCCTCTGGAGTCTCTATAGGAAGTGAAGCCCTACCAACACCTTGATTTCAGCCCACTGAAACTTATTTTGGACTTCTGGCCTTGAAAAATTGAGAAAATAAATTTCTGTTATTTTAAGCCATCAAGTTTCTGATCATTTCTTATAAAAGCCACAGAAAACAAACACAACTATCAACAATTTGGTATTTACTGTATCAGTTACTATGCTAAGTCCTTTACCTGCATGTATCTCATTTAATCCTGACAACAGCCCACAGGTAAATACTATTGTTAACCTCATTTTACTGATAAAGAAGCTGAGGTATAGAAATGATAAATAATGTCACACATCAGTGCTAGTTTGAGGGATCTGTCCCAAGTTTATCTGGCCCTAGACTTCATATTCTTAATCACTAGCCAACTTTCCAATTTGAATATCTAGTTTTAGGGATTTAGGAAAGGCCTCTTGAGAGAACAAGGGAGGTAGGTAACTTGGGAGAAAGCTAAGGCAGCAGAAAATACCAGGGAGTAGATAAGAACTTTTCCAGGTGTACAGACTAACAAAGCAACTATTTGTTTATGCATTTACCCATTCTACATATATTTACTCTTATGTGCATAGCACACTGCTAGATGTGGTTGTACTAGAGATGATTAATGACTAAATTTTTCCTTTTAGAATCTCTCTTCTCTGCCCCAGGGGCAACTACATGTAGCTTTCTTAAAAACACAGACCAGAGACGCTGTCCCACCTTTCTGTTGAGGGCTAGCTTGATTCATTGCAAAAACTATCTAGCTAGACTCCAAGTCACAGAAGACTCCAAGTAAAGGTCTTTGGGGGGTCAGAATCACAGGCAAACTTCTTTGAAATGCTTGTCATTCTCCAGCATGTCCTAAATATTGGCATATCCTAGGCCTTCCTTAAGCTTCCCTTTTACCTATGGGTTGCATAGGCCTGTGCTGTAGGGTTCTTCCAGCTTTGGAAAGGGATTTTTGGAACAGGTTTTTGCCTCAAAACTCCCTACTTCCCAATGAAGACATTGAAACCATTTAGATTCAGGTGATGTCCTTCATGGCTTTGCCTGGAGCACTGTTTTCTGAACATCCCTTGTTGCCTAACTCCACATATTCTTGAGTTTCTGCTGATGAAACCAATCAAGCTGGAATAGATTACTACAGTCACGGATATGTATGAGATTGGTCTGCCTCCCAGTTCATAGGCTATCTTATGATAAAGCTTTCATGAATACATTGCATTGCAAAAGCAAGAACTGCATACAAATTCACTTTTTATCATCTTAAAAGATCTTCCTTGAGTACTTTCTAAATATAAATGTAATGGAAGAAGTCACAAAGGAAAAAAATATAGATAGATGTGACAAAGTCAAAATCAGAAACTTATGTGCATTAAAAAAGGTAGCTAGTGCTGATGAGTAAGTAAATTGGTACAACTTTCATGGAGAACAATTTGGTGTAGGTATTAAAAGCCTTTCAACTGTGCTATGTCATCCAAGAATCCCACTGCTAAGAATTTACCCAAAGAAACTAAACATCTATAGACACAAAGATTTGGCTATGGTGCTATTTATCTCTGCTTTGATTATAATAGAAGAAGGTTGGAAGCAACCGAAATGTCCCATAATATAGGGCTGATACAGTGGTATGATAGAATACAATGCAGACATTAGAAGTCATATTTTTAAAAAATGTTCCACAAAACCACAGTTTTAATGAAATAAGCTTATGTTTCTATTCAAAAATATTTTTGAGGATCTCTTACATGCTAGGCATAGTGATAGATTCTGGGGATACAGTAGTGGGCCAAACAGATGATTTTTCCCTCATAAAGAAAAAGAGATTGGAAGAAAATTTACCAAAACCCAAATCATTAAGACAACCTATCTTTGGGTAAGATTAAGGGTGATTTTAAAGTTTTTTCTTGATATCTCTCCACATTTTCCAAAATTATACAATACTGTTCATAATATAAAATTTTTGAGACCTACTACTATGCCCTTGTTAAGCATAATACACAAAAATATCTTGTATTTAATGAACTCAATGATTCAGACCACGCCTGTGACCGTCAGTTGTATCGATCTGTCTATCCTGTGGAGGTAGATAGGACAGGGATTATCGTGTTCATTGTTTGGACAGAGGTTGAGACAGAGAAAGCAAAAGATTTCCCTGCAAAATAAAATGACTTTGTGCTAGAAGTATAATCCTAAAGGCAAGTTTCAGGGTTCTCTTAGCTGTAATGTACTTTCTGAAAATGTTGGGAAGGAAGAGTCTCTCAAAGGTTGATGCAAATTGTTTTCTGGTTACTTCCTCACTCCTTCATTCCTGTTGTGCCACTCCCCACCCAGCTTTTGTTCAAGTGATCAGATACTATGAAATTCCCAAATAAGCAAGACAAATGGTCTAGTCATTTAACCTCTATCCTTCCAAAACATACAACTGTAGAATTATTCAATGAAGAAAAAGCCTCTGTTTCAAGTTGAAAAGAATATACCTGATCTGCTTCTGTCTGTCTCTGTCTCCATCTCTTTACCTCTTTTAAGAAGACTGTCTTGAATAAACAACTTAATCCTAATATCTCATTCCTCATATCTCAGCACTCATGCCTGAATAGCTAATATTTGTGGTATTTGCATTTTAATTCTGAAGATACGAAACTCACTGGGCATATTGCAGCGCTTGGGAAATAGTATGGTTGCTTGAGCTCAGGAGTTTAAGACCAGACTGGGTCTCATAGCAAGTCCTTGTCCAAAGGAAGAAAGAAAGAAGAAGAAAGAAGGAAAGAGAGAGAGAGAGAGAGAGGAGGAGAGGAGAGGAAAGGAGAGGAGAGGAGAATGAAAGAAAAAGGGGCTGAAGAGGAGAGGAGAGGAGAAGAGGGGAGGAGGGGAAGAGGGGAGGAAGGGAAGAGGGGAGGAGAAGAGGAGAAGAAAGAAGAGAAGAAGAAAAAAGAGAAGAGATGAAGAAAAAAGAAGATAGAGAAAGGGCCAAAGTAACTGCGGGATTTGGAGCAGTATCATAGTCTAGCTAGGGGCTTTCCTGGAAAGAATTTTTGGCAGGCTTGCTAAAGATTTTGCAAAATCTAGACAAGTTCCCTACTTCTCCTACCTTTGTGATTAACCTCATCCTCAGGTAGCTGGCTCCACCAGAAAGCATTGAGCATGTAGGTACATGTTGGCCAATGCTTCTGACCTCTGTCAAGAGGTTAGTGAGTACAGTCAAACGCAATGCCCACAGTCACACAGGAGAAAGTGAGGGACCCTGATGAACAGAGATGAGACTAAGTTCCTAGTAGAAAGTTTCCCAATCTTTGTGAGAGAAAACAAATTTAATACCTGTCTCTTTACCTCTGGTACAGCCTCCATCCCCCATAGCTTCCTTGGGTCAATGGCAAATGGAAGAAAAAGGGGCTGAAGATGCAGGTCAGTGATAGAGTGCTTACCTAGCATGCACAGTGTCCTGGGTTTAACACTTGTTCCAAGAAGGAAAAAGAAAACCTAGACCTAAATCTCATAGTTTGTATAAAAATTAATTCACAATATGTATTAAAATATAAAATTCTAAAATTTTTAGAGGAAAATAAAAGAGAAAATTTTTGTAACTTTGGGCTAGGCAAAGGGATTATAAACAGTACCAAGTGAGTTCAAGGCTAGTATGGATAACATAGTGAGACACTCTCTCCAAAAAAGTACCAAAAGAGAAAAAGTAGCAAATTGGACTTCATAAAATTTAAAACTTTTGTGCTGTAAGAAAGGCTATTAAGAGAATAAAAAGATAAGTCACCATCTGTGAGAAAATATTTTCAAACCACATGTGCAACAGAGGACTTGTATCCTGAGGCTGAGCTCCGGCCTTGAACATCCGAAGCGTGCGTTGTACTGCTGAAGTATCCCAACACCAGTCATTTCTTTATGGTAAAAGCATTAAAGCATTCAAACTCTTTTCTTCTAATTTTTTTTTGGTACTGGGGTTCAAATTCACGACCTCACACTTATGCTGCTGAGATAAATCCCCAGCTCCTCTTCTAATTTTTTGAAATCTACAGTACATCACTATTATCTAGAGTCACACTACTATAGTACCACACCGGAGCTTCTTGCTATTATCTAATTTTAACTTAGTACCTGCTGACCAACCTGTCCCCATTTCTCCCTACTCTTACTCTCCTGGTCTCTGGTTACTATTCTACTTTAAATTTCTCTGTGAGGTCATACAGTACATGTCTTTCTCTGTCTCACTTGTTTCACTTCAACTAATGACCCTGCAGTTCCATCCGTATTGTCTGAAAATGCAGGATTTCATTCTTTTTTGTGCTCTCTATTTTACTAGTAACTATTGTTGTTAATATCTTACTGTGACTAATGTATAAATAATTCTTTATCATACACATGTATGAATAGGAGTACATAGTATATATAAGGCTTGGCACTCTGTGATTTCAGGCATTCAGTAGGGATCTTACAATGTACCCCCTGCTGACATGGAGAAACTACTGTATAAATTCAACAGAAACTGGAAGTAGAAGGGGAGAAAAATGGAGGGAAGGATATGGGCTTGAATAGTCCCATCTAATAAAAATGACAAGTTCATGGTTGCGCATGGTGGCACTCACTTATAATCCCAAGAGTCTGGGAGGCTGAAACAGAAGGATCCCAAGTTTAAACCCAGCCTGAGCAACATAGTGATTTAGTAAGACCCTATCTCAAAATAAAGAATAAAAAGGGCTAGAGATGTAGCTCAGTGAGAAGGGCTTGGGTTCAATCCCCAGTATGAAAGAGAAGGGAAGAGTGTATCAAGAAATGATGTCTATAATCAAGGGCACAACATGTATGGGTATATTATATATGTACAGTACTATACCTTATATATTATGAATATTATTCAGAGTTTCAAAGGTAACTTGTAGTAGAACAATATTGAGTGTGGATGAGTAAAATTGGAATATATATATATATATATATATATATATATATAAATAACTAGGAGATCAAGAGATACAGGGAAAGGGGAAGGAAGATACAGGATGGAGTTTAAAAAATAATTTAGAAGTATCATATACAAGTATCAGCTCTCTGCAATGAATCTAATCAGTGTGTACTACAGACACATAACAATAATAAATAATATACAAGAGTGAACGTGGAGGAGGTGGGTGGGAGGTTTGCAGGGAGAAATCCAGCACCTCTTCCTAGGGAGAAAACAATTTCAAGGTTTTTAGATTTGTCTACTGGGTGCTGGATCCTCCTCTGGCCGGATCCTGATGTTGGGTGAATGGCCAATAGGCAACTGCAGTCACTAAGAATCCTTCTGAAATGAATAAGTGAAACATGCATTTTTTGAAGTCTGTTATCTGCATGTAGCTCAATCTTTGACTCCTGCTCAGGAGGCTTCTGTGTAAACTGGGGGGTGGGGGGGGCTTCTGGATAAACTAACAGGTACATTCAAATTAGAGTCCAGAAGGAAATGGACTGATGTCATTTTTTCTGTAAGTAGAGAAAGCTTGGAGTGAAAAACATTAACAATGTCCCTCTTGATCTCGGTACTTTCTCAGGGCCTAGGGCAAAAAAAAGACATGGTGTTCCTGTTCTCACTGCTAATGAAAAAGCTCGTGATAGCACACAGCTTTCTTAATGACTGGCAGCTCATTCTGTCTTGCCTATCATCCCTAGAGATATGATTAGCCTCAACCCTGACAACACAACTCTCCTGGATTCTTTGGCCTTCCCACAACTGAAAATGGTAACTACTTGACTGTAGGCAGTGAGGAATCTCCAAGTGGGACAATGTCAGCACAGTTTGAGCCTCCCTTCTCTGAAATGCTTGGAGCTAGAAGTGCATTAGAAAAGTGCATTAGATTTGGGACTTTATTTCAGGTTTTGGAATATTTGCTTATACATAATGAAAAATGTCAAGGATAGGATACAAGTCTAAACACAAAATAAATTTGTGATTTATATACACACAGCCTGAAGGTAATTTAATACCTTTAAATATGTTTAATAATTATGCAAATAAAAGTTTCATGATGTGAAATTTTGCACTTGTGGCATCAAGTTGGTGCTCAAAAAGCTTTGGAGTTTGAAGCATTTTAAATTTCAGACTTTCAGAGTAAGGACAACCAACTTGAACCATGCAATTGATTCAGAACCTAACTTTGGTTTCTTCCTAACTTCTTACTGGTTTCTTCCCAGCTCTTAAACTTGCGCCAGCTTTTCTCTTTTGAGTTGGTCACCTCTTACCTTTTCTTCTGTGAAAGTAGTAAAGTAGTAGTTAATGGCACACACACACTGCCAGAGAATTCAGCTCAAATCTGTCATAAGTGGCCATGAACAGTTTGCATACCTTTTTGTGCCAGTTATCTCTACAATGAGAGTGGCAATATAAAACTTAACTCATAGTTTTTGTAAGGATTAAATTAGAAAACAATGAACTTGGCACGTGGCTAGGGCTCAGTGATGTTAACTATTATTTGGAATGAAATATCTTTTTTTTTTCCTTGCATACCTCTGCTCTTCTAGTTTCGGATATCTGCTGCTTTTCTTCCCCAACTAATTTTGCTCTTCTTTCTCCAGATGTCATAAGCCTTTCCATGCTAAATCTTCTTGAAGAATGGATTTCCTTCTTAAGATTTCCCAACTCCTTTTCACACCACCATCCCAGGTGTGAATTATCACAACTGGGGAGGCCTTTTATATATCACTGGTTTAATTTCTTGTTTTTTCAGATCAAAGGTTGGATCCAGAAAGGTAAAATGACTTAACAAAGATCACACTGAGAGCTAGGATGGTAGTGCAATCCTGTAATCTCGGCACATGGGAGGCTGAGGCAGGAGGATCATGAGTTGAGTTCAAGGCCAGCCTAGATTACATAGCAAGATTCTGTCTAAAACAAAACAAAACAGAAGATTAAGCTGAACAAAATCAGATATAAACAATGTCAAACACCAAGAACTAGCACATTTAATTTTAATAAATTCAATATATACCTAGTACATCTGGTGACTGTCTAGCACAAGTATATGTGTTCATTGGTGTATGTATGTGATAATAGGACAGATGCCAAAAGGAAACAAAGATGATTTCAAGTCACTTGTCCTACTGGAAAGTGGGACTTCAGTAGGATATGGGGCATTATATGTCTTGGGAGAGGAGAGGCTCTCCATTGCTTGGTTTGATATATTGATATAAATATACATACATATTAATAGATTTATGGCATATATAAACATAGACACAATTTTATGTATTTTATTTCATAGTGTTGCATATGTATTGTTATATATGTGTGTGAATATACATATATACACATATGTATACAATTAGAATTAGTTCCAATTGAAGCATTTGGAAAAACCTGCCCCTTTCCAAATACTGTCATATTGCCTATCTCAGTTACTTTTCTCATTGCTGAGACAAAATACTCAACACTCAAAGTTAAAGAAGGAAAGGTGTACTTGGTTCACAGTTTGTAGAAGTTTCAGTTCATAGTTGTCTGGCTCCAAGGCTGGGTGGCATGGAAAAGGGGCATTTCAGAGCAGAAATGGTTCATGGCAGATAGAACGCAACAAGGCACCAAGCAGCAGGCATCAAGTGACAAGCAAGGACAACAGTAGCCCTCTTTCTGCCCCTTATTCAGGCTATCCACTCCTAAGGTGGGTAGCACTCACACCCTTACTCCTAGCATAACATCATGAATCAATCTCAGCATCGCATCCTTAATCCCAGTATTACACATTCTAGATTCACCCACCTCCAAAAAGTCCCACCTATGACCACATGAAGCTTTGGTGGGGACATCTAGACACAAACCATAACACTGTGCTGGTCTATAGAACAGTGAACATATCTATGCTATTGAGTTATACCAAATGGTGCTTACAAATGGAACCACAATATAATTGGTCTTAGGAACAGGTCCCTTTGGCCATGAATGTAGCCAGAATGTCCTCACTCTAAAAAGTAGATAAAAGATCAACTCCACATTTTTGGTGTGAGATAAGTAAAGGGCAATTAAAGGAAGAGAAAAATGAATCACTAACAAGTCTTTGTGAAACCTGAAAGGCAGAGAAGACCTACTGTTTCCTCAAGGAAAAATCATCTTGGACAGCTAGTAGAAGATGCACCTAGAAAAGGAACAGAGTTCACGGAGAGCTGGAAAATGACAAGGAATGATTGGAGTGAACTAATAATCCAGAATCAGGTAGTCTCTGAACAAAACAAAATGGGACTCTGGGTCTTCACTGTAAAAAGTGATCTACAGAGTGTTCTTGTTCCCTAGCAAGTCCTTTCATATTGAGAAAGTTATGGTGTTGGTGATGGAGGTGATGGTGGTGGTGGTAATAGTAGTAGTAGTTAAGAGGTTTGTTGAAGAAGCATCTGCTAGAGTAGAACATACCATGCTCCTGAAACTGCTCCCAGGAAAGAAGCCCAAGAGGATGAGCAGAAGATAGTAGTACTGATTTCCTTATCTTGGTAAATTAGCAACACCTCAAGGTTATTTTGGTCCACTGAAAGCTGTCTTTGGGTCAGGCATGTCTGAACTTTTTCCTTCAACGATACTGACTCTAAAATCCCTTGTAAGCAAACACAGAATAAGAAATAATGGGATTCTAAATCTGAGTCCTTTGGTTACCTTTTACAGACTCTAGTCCTGAAATGGGCCTCAGGATATTTGAATGGATGAATGGATAGACAGGTGGATGGAGAGAAGAAAGAAGGCAAAGTAAAGAAAGTGATGGAAGGTAAAACAAAGAGAAACAAAGACAACAGAAGAGGCAGTACATTACAAAAGTTTTGTCATGCAAAAATTATGAATCTATCGTTTCTTATATTCAACATCAATATTGTCAATATGGTTACATTTCCATCCTTAACACACAGGCCTTTTCAGAAACACTGGACATAGTTGGCTGGAGACACTCTCTTTTCTGGGCATACAATGTCACCCTTTCTTGGCTTGCCTCCTACTTTGTGTTTTCTCAGTCTGCTTTGCTGATTCCTTTTCTTCCACTCAACCTCTAAATGTGTGATATGCACTCAGGCTCAACCTTAACCCACTTTTTCACTCTTTTTCAAGTTAATTTTATCCGGTCTCAAAGCACTAAATAGCATAAATTAGATGAACATCTCTAAATTTTTGTTTCTAACTTTCACTTCTTTAAACTCAAAACTTTAGGCATATTGGCACAAGATTTGATGTGGAGCCACTTGAGTTTAAATTCTGGCTCCATCATTTACTGTGATCATCAGTGAGCTGTTCAACCTCCCTGCCTCAGAATTCCCTTCTGTAAAGTGTGATGATAATAATACTTGACCTCACAGGGCTATGAGAATTAAATGGCTTAATATGTACAAAGCATTTGAAGCTATATTTGGTACAGAGTAAGCATCAGTAAATGTTAAATGATGATATAGTGGTGGCAGTGGTGGTGGTTGTGGTGATGGTAATACCTGTCAACTTACCATCTCCTCTTGAATGTCTCATAAGTATCTCAGACTTAATAAGGTCAAAACAAGACTTGATTTCTACCCCCAAAGTCAGTCTTCCCACACATTTCCACATCTTTGTTTAGTGGCATGACCCATCATTCAGTTGCTCAGGAAAAACTCAAATGCCATGCTTTTTATCATCCTCACTTCTTAAATCCAGTCCAACAGTAAATCCTGTCAAACTCCCAAATATATCCACTTGCATCTCCACTGCTGCCATCTTAGGTCAAGTCAGCTTCCTCTCTCACCTAAATTCACCAGCCACACAGATCACAATGATCTTTTTTAAAACAGCTATTCAGATGATAACCTGTCTCTGCTTACAACTGTTTAATGCCTTTCTGGGGATTTAAACTGAACACAAACCCACACCATAGCCTTCCTGGATCTGGCCTCTGCTTCTCTTTCCAAAGATATTGCCACAATCACTGGCTTTCTTTAGATTCTTAGTTTGCAACAAATTAGATCAAGTGAAAGAGCCTTTGTATTAGCTGCACCTTCTACCTAGAAAAACTTTCCCTCACATTCTCACATGACTGGCTCCTTTTTTTCATTCAGAATTTAGGTTAACGTCCCTGTCACTTTGTCAGACAGGCATTTCTCAACTACTTAATCTAAGGTAACTTCCCTCATCACTGGTTTTTTTCATATTGATAGCTATTTGAAAATATCTTATGCATCCAGGTATAGATTTTGTTTTTCTCTGCCTTCTAAAATGTAAGCTCCATGAGAACAAGAACTTTGTCTCACTGCTTCATTATGGTATCTCCATAGGCTAAGAGCATTACAGAATTAAATAAATTACAGTATTTTGCTTAAAACTGTGATAAAACATACATAAAGTTACCATTTTAACAATTTGGAGGTTTATAGTTCAGTGGCATTTAGCACACATTAGTCTGTAGTTATCTTTGCCATCCACCACCATCTACCTCCAGCATGCTTTGCTTTGCTTTGCTTTTACTTTCTTTTAATCTTTGGCACTAATGGGGATTTAACCCAGGGGTGCTCTGCCACTGAGCTACATCTCCAGTCTTTTTGTATTTTTATTTTGAGACAAGGTCTCACTAGGTTGCCCTGACTGACGTTGAACTTGCAGTCCTGCTGCCTCAGCCTCTCAAGTAGTTGAGATCACAGTTATGCACCACCACGCCCGGTTCAGAGCTCTTTTCATCTTGTAAAATTGAAATTCTATAACCATTAAACATAAATTCCCATTTCTCCCTCCACTGTTCTACATTCTATCTTTACGACTTTGTTCTAGATAACTCATATAAATGAAATTATACACATATCCTTTATTCTTTTGTAGTCTGGGTTCTTTCACTTAGCAAGTGTTCTCAGGTTTCATCTAGGTTGTAGCATATATCAAATTTTCTTCCTTTTAGAGCCTGAATAACATGTCATCATATGTATGTACCACATTTGGTTTACTGGTTCATCCATGGATATCTTTTGTCTATTGTGATTAATGTTGCTATGAGTATGGGATACAAATATCTGTCCAAGACTCTGTTTCCAATTCTTTAGTACGTATACCAAAAAGTGAAATCACTGCTTCATACGGTAATTCCATGTTTAATAATTTGAGAATGGCTTTACATTTTTTTTCTATAGCAGTTTACCATCTAACTTTGCACCAGCAGTATACCTGAGAATTAAAATTTCTCCACACTGTAGCCAACACTTATTATTTTCCTTTTTTAACTATCTGTCCTAATAGGTTTGAAGTGGTACTTCAATGTGATTTTGATTTGCAGTTCCCTAATAGTGATGTAGAGCATCTTTTCATGGGCTCCCTGGTTACATTTGTATATCCTGTTTGGAAAAATGTCTATTGAAAAGCTTTACCCATTTTTAATTGAGTTTCTGTCTGTTGTTGAGTTGTAGAAGTTCTTTATATATTTTGGGTATTAATCCTTTATCAGAGATATAGTTGTAAATATTTTACCCCATTCCATAATTTGTCTTCTCATTCAGTTAATACTTCCCTTTAGTGCACGAAAGTTTTTCATTTTGATGAAGAAGATTTCCTTTGAAGGGTTAACAATTGAGGGAGAGAATGGGACTCAGTATGAAGTACAAGGTGGGAAGAATGATGTTCAGAGGAGGGCAGCACACCAGGAAGCCTGAAAAGGATACAATCTATGCAGGAAGTGCTTGCGTTTTCTGAGAGCTTGCTAAGTACAAAATACTTTGCTAAGAATGACACATTCATTGTCTCATTTAATTCTATTAGCAATTCTGTCTTGTAACTACTATTGGCCTTAATTTATTGATGGGGAAATTGAGGCACAGAAAGATTAAGCAACTTGTCCAAAGTCAGATACCAACTGACAGATATCACCTGGATCTAAGCCCAGGCCAGATCCTGTGCTCTCACACACTGCCTCTTTATTAGACAAGGAGACTGAGGCAGGGTGTGGAGCATACTGTGGTCATTAAGACTATGATAACAAAATAAATCACAAGTGGTAGCTTGAAAGCATGCCTTGAAAAGACAGAGAAAGTAGTCAAAGGGTAGCCCTTGTTTATGTGTTTGCTCCATAAAGGCAGTTTTTTTTGTCAGAGCAGAACAGAGTGGTGCTGAAATTCATGGACTTTGGCATCAGATAGACTTGGGCTTGAATCCCCTTTTCTGTTTACTGTCTGGTGATTTTAGGCAAGTTACTTCCCTTCTCTTCTTGGTGCCTTAATTTCCTCATCTATAGCCAAGGATAAAGGTATTTACCTCGCAGAATTGCTTTGAGAATTTTGCCTGATTGTTTGTTTGTTTGAGACAGGATCTCGCTGTGTATCCCTGGCTGGATTCAAACTTACAATCCTCTTGCATCAGCCTCCCAAATTCTGGGAATACAAACGTGTACCCCCACACCTGGCTTATTAAGAGGATTTAATAAAATCAATGATTTAACCTGCATAACATAATGCCTGGCACTTGGCAAAAGCTTGGTATACATTAACTCTTGTTCCCCAATCAGGTAAAGGTGGCAGATACTTTACTTAACCTCTTTGTATCTAAGGACCCCCAGGAAGGCAGGACATTGTATTAGGTACTTTCTTCATACTAGGACAAAATACTAAATCCCCGAAAATTAAAGGGAAAACAGATTTATTTTGCCTGACAGTTTGTAGAGATTTTAGTTCATTAGTTGGCTGGCTCCAAGGCAGAGTGGCATGACAGAGGGGCATGGCAGATGAAAAAAGCCTCATGGCATGGCAGACACGAAGCAGAGAGAGATCAAGGGAAGAACATAAGAGATAGACTCTTCCAGTGACCCATCTCCTAAGAATAGGCTTCATTTCCTAATATTACATCTAAATATAAACTCACCAGATTAGTGTCATTCCTCCATGACCCAATCACCTCCCCAGAGCCCCACTTATAAAAGCATGAGGATTTGGGGGGATATCTAGATATAACCCACAACAGGCATTAAAGAAAATCTAATATCTTCCTGACAGTTTTTACAAGGATGCAGACCTAAAGCAAGATGCACCATCTAGGCCATCCCTATCTTCTGATTAAACATAAGATTTCCATGCCAAGTTGAAGTAGTTATCTTAATAACTTCATGGACTTACATGAATAGACAGATGGTTTAAAATGATTTCTCTAAGAATGAGAAAAGTCTTCATTCCTTAATGATCCATTGCCATCAGCCCTCCCTGAGACTCAGGAACTGCATTTCTGACTACCTTAAACAATCACTTTGTCTTGGCTTCTAGATACCCAAAGTTAAGAAAGTCCTAGCATCTTGCTGGACAATCAGCAATTTTGTAAATTATAGAAAAGATATTTATATAACTTTTTAAGTGAAGTTTAGTCTCATGAAACAGGAGTGAGAATGCTGGCTCTCTGGCTCAATAGCAGACACTGAGTAGCCAAAAGAGGGAGGGCTGTGTGAAAGGCAAACTTTTCCAACTTCTCAGTTTTTTTTTCTTGCTGCCTCTGAATTGATTAATTCGAGAGAAAATGAAGAGAGCCCAAGGAAGAAACATCAAAGTGATTAATAAAAGGAAAAAGCAGCTGCATAGTGCTAAGAGATTCTAGTGAAGGACCAGAAAAGGTGATGTGGAGAAGGGAAGCTCTGAAGGTTAACAGCAAAGCATCTACCAGAGACTGCAGAGATGCAGGGAGCTATGAGAGGAAGGGGCAAGTAGCCTGGGCCCAGCTACCTCCATCCATTGAGCACCCAACCATGGGCCCAGCACTGAGCCATATTCTCTGGAAGATCAAAAGAATGCTAAGCCGAGGTTTGGCCTGTGCCCATGACAGCAGAATGATAGAACTATGCCCACAAAAGGACATTTTAATATCCAAGCCAAGAATATAGATGCTACAACTCCCTCTCTGATATGTAACAAATGGCTGATACAGTAAGGAGTATTAGCATGCCTGCCTTGAAAAGAATTTTTATAAGTGGAGGGACTGGAGCCATCAGCATAGTTTGGGGAAAGTAGAAAGAATGAAGAGCAATATAGGTCCAGGAAAGTAGCAAACCCAAAATGCAAGAGGCAGGGTAT
The DNA here is from genome assembly GCA_004027455.1 of Hydrochoerus hydrochaeris. Taxonomy (NCBI): domain Eukaryota; kingdom Metazoa; phylum Chordata; class Mammalia; order Rodentia; family Hydrochaeridae; genus Hydrochoerus; species Hydrochoerus hydrochaeris. The sequence continues at coordinate 336,677 of PVLA01001428.1, read as the reverse complement.
AGGTAATGAAGAACAAGAAACTATCCCCTCCAGAGATAAACAGTTTTCAGAAGGGAAATGGTCCCTAGCTGCTGCCACTGTTGCCACCAGCACAGCTATTCCCCATGAGGGAGAACAGAGGACTGGAAGCCTCTGATAGGCTCTCTATCCTGCCTAGGCCACTATGTATTCATGAACGTTTTACTTAACCTCTCTGGATTTTATGCTGGAAGTAGGTGGCAGAAAGCCACTGAAGACTTTTGAGTAGGAGCATGGTCCTAGCCACACTTTGTCAAGATTGATCTGTCTGGACAGTAGACAGGAGGTGGAGATAAGGAGGCCAAACCTAAGACTGTGCCCCTTAGGGATACTCCTGCAGCTGTAGCCACTAAAAATGTGCTCAAGAGAAATCCTTCCTGGTTCTGTGCCTCAGTTGACAAAACCAACTGAAGCCCAGTAGTCTCAGAAAGATGCAGTCTGTACTATACATCCTGATACCACAGTCTCAGTTCCTTTAGACCTAAACCTACATAGCCCAAGGAGCTGGTCATCATTCAAAGCACATCTCAGCAAGCCTAGGCCCGTACCAAGGACAGATTTCTGGGCAGATGATATCTCTGTTATAAATAGAGAATTTGACTCCAGGTGGGAAATTCAATTTGTGGGAGCAGATGAAATCTTCTGAAACCAAGATCTGATTTCCCAAGCAAATGTCCTTTGGTCTTAGTGAACACAAGATAGTGATAAAGAGAGAAAGAAGCTATAATTAGTCCTTCTTCTTATAAATAAGAAACTTCTTAGATTACCAGAGCCCTGCCTGCAGTACCTTAACAAATGCTTCCCATTTCTGAGCCATGCTTTTGGAGGCAAAGAATGCCATTAAATATCGATGCTTAGCAATGCTTGCAAAGTGCTGTTCCACTCTTGTTATTCATTAGCATTCCCATTTCCCATCAGCTCAGCTCTCCTCCTTCTCTCATGCCAATCTTATGAGTCTGGGAGGCTTATGCTGGTTGAAAAGATGAGAACTCACAGACAGAAAGGTTATTCAATTGACTCCAGATCAAACACAGCAAGCTACTGACAGTTCAGCGATGAGAATGTTCTAGTTAGACCTTTTTTAGGGTTATTGCTTTAGCCTGCTAAGACATAAAACCAACCCCCACTTTTCCTTTCAAAGCAGAGTTTTGTTTCCTCCTTGTCTGTGAATGGCAATTAGAAGGAAAGAAAATGGGGTCCTAAAAAGACAGAGTGAAGACAAGAGAAATTAGTGACAAAGAAAGTAAATGGAAGAAGCTGGCTCAACCACTACAGGCCTGTCTTCTCCAAGCCCTGAGCTTGGCTCAGGCAGAATAGGCACGGAAAAGAGTCAGCAGTACTTGGTCTAGGAATCAGTCTCTTCTTACCTGTGTATGAGCCTCAACTTCCTCATCTATGAAATGAGGATTGTAGCTGCCCTGCTTATTTTTCTGTCTTATTGCGAAGATCCAATTGGACTGTAAAATCTTGAGCATGTGTAAGGGATTGTCCAGGGGCACCAGAAAAGGCACCCAAACTCTCAACTGCCCAGCTGCCTGACTCCTAACTATTCATTATGCCTTTAGAGAAAGATCTTGAAAGATCTAGTTTTGGACAAAAAGTGAAAACTGTTGGGAGGTTAATTCATTGACCCATTAGCACTCATTAGCACATTAGCAAGAAGTCATTTACCAGATCTTCAGGGACCCCAGGGCTCTTGGGCAAGATGTGTTTCAATACTTCCCTCCTTTGGACCTTTTGAAGGACATCTGTCATTATGTGGTGTTTTCTTTCCCAAAAGCTCCAGGTTCATCTTTCTTTAGGTCTGCATCCTTGTGAAAAGCACCAACCAGATATTAAAGTTTCCTTCCTGTGAGATATTAGGCACAGAGAGGTTAAGTAAAGTGTCTATGAACACACAGTGACCTATCTAGGATGAAGAGCCTATTGGAGGCTTCCAGTCCTCTGTTCTCTCTCATAAGGAATAACTGTGCTGGTGGCAACAGCAGCAGCAGCACTTGACATCTGACTGGCTCCATCAGCACTGATTTAAATTGGTGTTTTACTTCCTAACTCCAGGAGGGCAAACAAGGCTAAGATGCCAGTAGCGGGGAGAGAAAAAAGTCATACAAGGAAGCAATGGCCAATTCTTCACAGTCTGTCAATTTAGCTTCCACTTCAAGGCCTTCCTGAGCCACCGGCTTCTCTATGTGGCCTTCTCTGCATGAGAGGTGGGCAAAGAGGAAGTAGCAACTTGATGCTCTCTCTATGAAGACCAAAAAAAAAAGGAGAAAGAAAGGGAAACAAAAAAGGAAGCTCTAGACTAGAGTCAGGGCTAGTGGGCATTGTCTCCACAGATCCTCTTAGTCCTGGCTCCCTTGTCCTCCACAGCACTGTTGTTCTCTTCAGGTGGGTTTTGGTTGTGCTTTTATGCAGGTGCCTCCCAGATCTAGGACACTCATCCAATAGAGTCCTGAGCTCTAGTGTAGGACCCAGGAATTAGTCTTTCCACTGTTACCCAGGAGATTCTGATGCAGCTAGATTAAGGCCCACAACTGGAGAAATGCCACACTATGATTCCTCCACCTGCTCGTCCATCCCGAAGAAAATGTTCCTGATCTGTGTCTCATTCCCTCACAGCTCTGCCCTGCAGGCAATCTGATAGATTTATTCAGGCTAGTGCATTAATGGGCACTAATGACTTAATGTACTGTCCATTCCAAATAACATGTGCAATTTACCAGGCCCTTCTGGAGACTGGGCCTTAACCCAAAGGAGAATTTCTGGTTCATGCAGTTGGAGGGCAGGTGAATTGGAGTAACGGGAAGGCTGGCAATACACCAAGTGTGTGATTGCCCATATCCTCAAGAACCTAAGGCTGTGGTTAGTTCTGCTGTGAGTCCTGTAGGAGAAATGGAACCTTACAAGAAGACTGACTCTCCTGCCACACCCATGCACAGCAACACTCCCAACTGTTCAAATCATTCTTTCTGCTCACCATTGTCTCCAATAGAGATAGTGAATAAATATAGTGAGTCAAAAGGCAAGACTGTTCCGGGGTTATACATTTATTCAATAAGTCTCTACCTCCTATGATATACACAGAGCCATAAGATAAACACACTGCATCTTTTTGGAGCTCTAATTTATGCCAGGAATTTAGAGACATGCAGTACTTTCATGGTAAATCAAACACCAGTATCCTCCATAGTAGAACGTGAAAATTCACATGTGTTTTCAAAATGAAATGTCAGACTTCAGAGAAGTTTTATTCTTTTGGCTACTTTGGCCTTTACTTCCAGATTCTCTTTTTATTCTGTGAGTAGGGATTCTCTGTATTTACTTGCTTGTTTGAAAGCAAAGAAGCACTGCCAATTACCATCTGTGTTTGCCTAGGTATGGATTAGTTTATCAGGTTATCTAAGACCACAATTAGTGACAGTTAATTTTGATAGGAAGCAGAGATTCCATCCAGAAAAGGGCTGGGGGTTTAGCTCAGTGGCATAAGTTCCTGCCTGGCAAGTACAAGGTTGTGAGTTCAATCCCCAGTACTAAAAAAAAAAGGAAAAGAAAATGACTTTATATTTCATTTAGAAAATACCCAAAACCTGAGAAGCTGTCCAGGAAAAGACATTCTCAAAAGAAAAGGACTTATTGAGCTAGGTTGTGTCTGTAACAGAAAACAATCCTGTCAATTCAATACAATATTTATTAGGTAAGTGAAATGGGCAAGGCTACAGAATCACAACAGGCAGCTGCTCAGCAGCATCAGAGAGACCTGAGATTTAACAATACATATAGGGTTCTCTTGAGTCCAACCTCCCTAGAGAATCTAAGAACAGTATGACTGACCCCTTTATGGTCGGTCACTAAGGTACCCCAGTTCTGACCCAAGGATTCTTCTCCCACCACTGAGTATTTCCTCAACAAGTTGGAGGAGGGCAGGTTGGGAGCTAATGGTGGTGGGTCCTAATCAGCAGCTGAATTTGAATGGAGAGGGTGTGGCCAGTTAGCCAAGACTCAGTGTGGCTGGCTGCCAGTTTGCTGCTCATTAGCCCAGCTTTTTCCATCCCTGGCACATTAGTATCTCCCAGTCCATACCTAGTGATCAGGCTCAGCTAAGGTACCTTTGTCTAAAAAGCCCTATTAGTGTAATTGCCCAACCATTGGTCTTCCTTCCTCCTAGGGAAAACTCTGTTGAAATAATGCTTCCCTTCTCCATTTTTCTCTAGCATTCTGTCTCCCAGCTTTTCTGCTAGCTTCCATTTTCCCCAGTAGCTCAAGAAGTTCCTCTGCCTTTTTCTCTGTCTACCCTGTCATCAACACCAAGGCCTGATTGGTCCCAAGATTTTAGGATGAGTGAATGTCATATTGAAAGACAAGATGAGGAATAGTGTTGTGGGCTGAAAAATTACAAAAGCAAGTTTCCTCCCTGATCTTTCTGATGTAGCATCCTTCCTCTTATCACTGCATGGCCTGCCTAGCAAATCTAATGTTTCTCTTGTTGCCTTAAATAGATGCACTTCTGACTCCAGGCTGCTGGTGACACCATGCTCTTCGCTCATTTCTCTTTTTCTGGGTACTGATGGTTAGATGAATAGCCCCAGCAGTCAGATAGCTTAGTGATGTGTCTGTGGAAAAGTCTAACAGCTCCTCTCTGCTATGTAATGTTAGTTGAAGGTTTAAAAGTCTGTTTTTTGGAGACATTATCACTCTTATCAAATAGGAAATTGTTCAAATCCTGTATTAAACTATATTAGCTGTGTTACTGTAGCCTCTCTGAGGGTTCAGTTTCCTTTAAAATAAAGATAATCATAGTACCTACTTTCTTGAGTCTACTGTGAAGATTGAGTGTGATAATACATGTTAAATGCTAATGTACCTGGTCCATCAGTGCTCAATAAAAGAATAACAATTATTATTACTACTGCATTCTTTGTCATCATGTGACTAGAATCCAAGTTTAGCCTTTTATTACTACATGAGTTTTGATGTTGTCTGCTATAAAATTAAGGATTAATGTGTTACCTTGTAAGAGGTTTTTGGTGATTATAGAGTGAGTTATGAATGTAAAGTTCTCTGGGCTGGCTGGGGATCCTACTAGGAGAGTGGAAGAAACTGTATTCCTCCTCAAAGTGAAGAACTATCCTTTTTCTTAAGAACCTTAACAGAGTGCCTACCTTGCAGAGTGATGGTTTGATAAAAGGCAGTCATTATTGCTATTATTATTGGAATCCAACAGCCTGTCCGTCTATCCCTGGATTCTCATTTAATGGTGAGTTGGCTGCTTGGTTGTTAAGTGCTGGTTACAGATCAAGATACTAGTGAACCTGGGCTGCACCCATGCAATCTCAGTGTGCAAGGGAAAAAACAATGCCCCTTACTAGCTTGGTCTCAATGTATGAATTTCAATAAGAAATGGACTTCTAGCTGCATTCCCTTCATTTGCCATCCAATTGTCATGTGATTTGAAGAGATAGAAATCTTTCCCCTCCTTACCAAATTTTAATGACTGGATCAAGAGTCCAGTATTTATTATATGCCAGTATCTATTTCATTGTGTTTTGGCACAGGGTTAAGGATCTTTACAGCACCCTCTCTGCACCCCACCTCCTGCTTTCCTGCCTTCTTCTTTGCAATTGGCATATGGAGTGGACACAGCTTGTCAAACAACAAAACCAAAGATGCCCTAAACTGTGATTCTCTCTGCAGGGAGTCTTTCCCTTGTAAGTGAAAGCAGTCTGTGCACAAGCAGGCTTGAGATCTCACTCTGACCAAGAACAACAATGGAAATGCTATGTCTGGAATTAGGCAGAATAAGAATAAAATGAGTGCTTATTAAGTGGGTAAGAGGCAAATTGGTCTTGAAAAAGAACTACAGGTGCCATTTACTGAGACATTGAACACTCCCAATAACTCGTGGAATAAGTTCTGCCACCATCTTCGTTCCAGAGGTAGGGCACAGAGAGGTTTATGTGACCTACTTAAGGTCACAACACTAGTAAGCAGACTCTGAAAAGTTACAGTTAATCATTCTTCTAAACCAGACAGTGCCTCACTGGTCACTCAGGACTCCTCGCAAATGCATCTTTCCAGTGAACCAGTCCCTCCCAATACCACTTCCCTCATGCATAAAACTCCATTCTGTACTTTTGTTTACCACACAGCAGACTAACTGAAGCCTAGACACATGGTTTGAGTGAGACTAGTAAGCAACAGAGGAGGGCTATCAGAGTCACAAAATGTACTTGCTTTAGTTATTAATCTATCAGTTGTACTATAAGAACAAACACAAATCAGTGTTAATAATAAAGACTAAACTGGTAAGGATCAGGAAAACCCAGAGGGGATCCAATCTTCTGAGATGATACCCCAAGGAAAGCACCCAGGCACTGTCTGGCTGCCAATATTATTATGCGTACTGGACAGCTGCTTCTCGGCTCTCTCTCCAGTCTCTGGAGGTGGGAGGCTAACTCTTCACCTCCTTTCTTAGGAAGGATTAGAAACTAGGTCTGAGTCACTTTTTGGCTAGACTTGTGTGTGTAGGTAGAGGGGGCTAGTTCAGCATGTCTGTGGGCCCACATGTGACTGTGTGTGTCTCTGAGATTGTATTGCATTCCTTAGAGCACCCTTTTGAATATGAATCTGCCTTTGTGTTTGTCCTATTTGCCTGGAGTCTTATGTAGTTTCTCCCTTCAAGACTTTATTTCACTCGTGATCTGCTTCTAATAATTCCATCAGATGGTTTTCCCAGCCTAGGCTACTTGTATCCAGATTCAGGGAATTTCCATCCTTTTTTTTTCTCAAAGTGGGAAGTGCCAGGAAGGAAGCAAGATGTGTGTTTAGTGGATGGATGCCCAAATCTGCTAGTAAGCTACTCTACTGCTGATCCCAGCTTTGGGGGAGCCACAGCCTGTGCTGGGAGCTCTCCTCTGTATCCTGGAAATCCTGCACAGCTTAGGAGAACATCCTCTTACCCCACAATTGCCCCTCAGCAACACTCAAGCCTCTTCTGAGGCTTTATTCAAGTACTTCAATAGAACTGAAGGTGAGGAAAAGATTCTAACTGGGATGGCTCTCCTTTTGCCAACAGCTTTTCTTCCAGAATCCAGGCACACAGAAGAACTAAGAAAGGCTCGCCTTTCACATTAGAACACACTAGAAACTCAAATAGACCAGTGTTAGCTGCCTCTGTAAGGTACCTCCCCAACACTTGGACATACACTATGTACATGGCATTACAGAGGCTCTCTTCAGCTCCACTGTTTTTTGCTACCCTGGGCTCAAATTCACACTCCCAGACCATTGCCTGGTTTCCCAGTCCCAGTGGAGACTGAAGTTGTGTTCTTCTGGGAAGGAAGAGTGGCCTCTAGGTCCTCAAAAGTCCTGGGAAGGGGTTTAGAGTCCTCTAGGAGATCAAGAGCTTCTCTTGAGTCACAGCTGTTACATGTTTGGTATTCACAGCCTGTCTCTAAACGATGTCCTGAGATCATCGGGCACTCTGCTGTGAGCCTAGCTGCTCTCCCTTCAGTATGGGAGTGGGGGTGGGGGTCAGGACCCTCTCTCCGTCTGCTGGTGAACACAGACCTTAACTTCCTTCCCTCCTCACTAAACCAACCTCATGCTCTAAACAGTCCTCTGCCAGCTGGCAGACTGTGCTGTCACTGAGGTGGGCTCTTGGGCAGGCCCTGGGCTCCAAGCCGCTTTTGCTCCAGTGCTAGGCTGAGACGCTGGCGCTGGAAGCAGAAGCCTAAGCAGAAACTCAAGATGCGTGTGGATATTGGCGGTGGCGACCAAGAGCTGTACTGCAGGGAGGGCATTCCCAGCGGAAGGCCAGCAAACCAGGGGCGAGAGGCAAGGTCGGGGGGCCAAGGAATGAAGTCCCTGAAGCTAGCGTTTTCCCGCTGCCCTTCTTCCACAGTCTTCCTCACCCCATACCCTTTCCAGGGTTCACTTTGGAAATTGGCTTGCCCTCTTAGCTGACAGCAGTTCCTGGCAGAGCCAGCTGGAACGGTCTGCTTCAAGAAGTGAGGCAGTGACGGTGGACTGGGTGGCTGGGTTGCTGGGACGTCTCTTGGGAGAGTCTTTCCTCAATTGTCAATTTTGTCTTTATTTTTAGTTGTGACCCAAGCCAGGAGCTGTGCCTTTAAGCAGCTTTCGGATTCGGGAAACCGACGCCAACACTCGAGGGTCGAAGGCGCCAGAGAGGCCCCTCATTCTGCACTCCCCTTTTTGTCCCTCCCTCACTCCCTTTCCCTCCCCCCTCCCCTTCTCCCCTCCCCTCCTCGGCCGTCCGGCAGCCTCGGCGCCTTCCGTCACCTCGCAGCCTGCCGCACTCCTGGAGCAAGAAAGCAAGGAGCGAGCCACGGCGATGGTGCCGCCCGCGGCGCAGCCATGGAACCTGCCCGAGGAGCCCGCGCCCGCCGCTGCCAACCTGCCCGCAGCCCGCTGCCTGCGCACCAGCTCCCCACGTCCCGGGCCAGCTGCAGCCGCCCCGCCAATCTCTGCCCTCCCCGCCACCCGGCGCCTCTGAGCTCCACGCCCGTGCCGAGCTCGGGGACACGGGCGCCCTAGTCCCGCCGCCGTCGCCACTGCCTGTGCGCCGCCTCTGCTGCTGCCGTTGCCGCGCCGCTGAGGCAGAGGAGGAGGAAGAGGAGGAAGGTAAGAAGCGCTCTTCCTTCAGGGGGGCGCGCCCGCAGTCTCAGCCCGGCCAGCGGTGGATGGCAGCGGGGGCGGGCCTCCCGGGGCTCTAGCTCGGGAGCTCCTGGCCTTAGTAAGTCCCTGGAGCTGAGGACTGGGTGGTGGGAGCCTAGCGTCGGGCCGCCTGGAGTTTGGGCAGGCGGGGGAGCATCAGGCTGCGTGCCCATTGCCCCGGTGAGTTGTTGGCTTGGCGGGCTCACCTTGGCCACTGAGGTTGCTGGGTGAGAAGCTGATTGCAGGAGAGTGCAGGGTATTCATTATGGATCCTTTGTGTGTGTGTGTGTGTGTGTGTGTGTGTGTGTGTGTGTGTGTGTGTTGGGGCTGTGGGCATAGTTGGGAGAGCTGTCCAGATGCGAGATGCGGGGCCTGGCTGCTGGGAGGTGGCCACTTCACTGAGGTGCCTGGCAAAGCCCTAGCCCCAGGGCTGCCAGAAACAGCTGTCTGAAGCATGTGCGTGGTTCCCGGGGCCATGTTCACAAGGGGATACCAACACGCGCGTGCGCGCGCGTGTGCACGCGCGCGCGCAGACACACACACACACACACACACGCGGCAGCACCACCTTCCTGGGCACTCACAGACACCCCCATCCAAAGAGAAAACACACATACAAAGCTACACTTGTCTCCTTCCACTAATGCTAATAAAGCAGTCCCTCAAATATATACATGCACTTCCTTCAGCACTGCTAAAACACACACACACACACACACACACACACGCACGCACGCGCGTGCGCACGCGCGCGCGCGCGCGCGCACACACACACACACACACACACACAAAACAACTCACAGATTCTTCCCTGTCTGGTGCTTTTGGAGCTTAGAGAGTGTATACGTGTTTTCTCAGAGTATCTCTGAGAAACTACATGACAATTGCATGTTACTGCAGATCCAGTACTTGCTTCTCCTCTCACCCTCACAGCCACTGCACCCCCTAAGCTTACTGGTAGACAACTCCACCAGAGCCCTTAGGAACTCTATCTGGCAAAAAGTCAATCCAGTTCTTGTAGTCATGCCCCTCCACATCTGAGCAACTAAGCTTGCTACACACATGCATACGTGCACACACACACACACACACACACACACACACACACTAAAGGCACTGCAGGGACAAATGCTTAACACCTTGCTCCAGAAGCAGGTGGTATTCCTACCTACACCATCACTGCCCCTGAAGAGCCCTTGATCACAGTGAACACTGGATTCTGCCAGACTTGAGCCTCCCTTGGCATCCTGGCCAGCTGCAGAGGCCACTGGAGTAGTCTCAGTGTCCTGCAGCTTTTAGGGAGTTCATGGCTGTCTCTAGACTGCTGCCCCTTGGAGACAAGGCTGTTAGATCAAGGCTCCCTTGGGGACACCCTTTTGGGAGTGGAGGTTTGGGGACTCTATGTTGACTCAGAGTGAAGTATCAAGTGAGTTTTCCCAGCTGGAGACTCTGATAAAAAGCATGCATGTCTAGGCCTAGAAGGCCCTGACTAGTCTGGCAATTATGCCACCAGAGCCCTCAGCTGAAAGACCTTGCCTCTCCTTCTCTTCCCTGCCTGTCAAGCTCACTGCTGAAGAAGGAAGGGGAACCAGTTCCCAGCTTTCTGGGAGCCATCAGAGCTTTCCTGGGAAGCCTTTGCTATTTCCATAAAGCAAAGAGTACTCAGCCCCTCCCCCTCCTCTCTGGAGACCTCAACAAGACTTGGCCATGCCCAAGCAAACATACTGTGTCTACCAAATTTCATGGCTTATTTTTGTGTGTGTGACAGGACCACAAGCAAAAGTACCTCAAACTCAGTAGCTTGGCCTTAAGGTACTCCTAAGGTAAAATAAGATGTAATGTGTATGTATGCATGGAGGGGAAAGCAAGGTTGGGGGGGGCAAGGTCTAGTGGGTTTGACCGATTTAAGTAGGCTCTGGCAGACTGTAGCCTTTGGCAAAATTGTGACAGAGATAATTTCCATGTCAGAATCCCTTCCTGGCTCCTACCCCTCCCCTGGGTCATTTATAGCTTGTCTTCTCCACCGCCTTAGATCGTTTAGGTTAGGCTTGACTGGCTACTTGGACAAATAAGATGGCAGAATCCCTGCGGGGCTAGGTGTTGATAACTAATAGAGGTTTGCTTCTTATACCTCACACAGAACATTTGCCATTTTTAAATGAGGCAGAGGAGTGGCTCTGTTGCTGATGCTTTCAGGCACCTGTGGCAGGAGCATCTGTGGATAGTGTCATCTGTCTGCTTTCTGTCTGGGCCTGAGTTATGCATGATTGTTTGTGTGGGAGTGGGGATGTGGCTGGTGGGATGTAATTATGGAGGACTATGAGGCCCTCTGAGAGGTTTAAATAGTCTCGAAGCAATCAGGAGTCACTGCAAGATTCTGAGAAGGGAGGGGACATGATCTAAGCAAGAAAAATACACTCAGTGCTGCATGTGGAAATATCCTCCCCTTTCTCATACCCACCACAATTGTCTACAAGTGCAGGCTAAAGGCTGCTAGGGAGAGAACAGCAAGAATATGGGGTAGATGCCCCAGGATCCTAACTCTGACCATTCAGATCAGAGCCATTCTGCAGTGGCCAGGTTCTAGACCTGAAGCCAACAAGTGACCCCATAAGAACAAACTAGCAATGTTGTTGGTACTGTAGCAGTGGACATCACCATGGAGCTTCTATTCCCTTAGAGGAGAAGGCTTGGGACCCATTTTGAATCAGGCAAGGGTCTTGCCCTTTTAGTAAGTACTGGTAAGTGCTGCAATGCAAGAGTCTTGAGAAATGAGCTACCTGACTAGAATGGGAGATCTTGCCACCAGTGACACTCTTTGGAAGCAGTAATAGGTTAAAAATATACAAGAAGAAAGCCCTGAAACTGCTGATGACAGTCACAGGCTAGGCAAGGCACTGGGAATGGAGATGAGGATGGGGTGAGGCAGCTATAGTCCTGGAGGAAAGGTGGAGGGCATAGGTGGAAGAGAAGCATTTGGCCAGCATTGCCCTACTGCAGTAATCCCATTTTAGCCCTTGAAGGGAGCATGAGTATATGTAGGACCACAGAAGCACTCTTTCCCCTGAAACTCTGTGTAAATGATTGGGCTCCATGGTAGCTTTGTCAAGGTGCCCTGAGGAAGTAGCAATAGTGCAACAGAGGAAGGAGTGATATTTTGGGGCCTTCAGCTAGCTGAAACCATGCACACACAAAATTATACACACACACATACACACAAAAACTTGTACACAATACACACACACACACACACACACACCACTATATATACCTGGAGCTTGGCTTCTGAAGCCTTATACCTCCACATAGGCCCTAACAATCACTTCTAGGGGGACTGGAATTGTACCCATTGATCCTGGGTGAGGACATTGATCTTGGACAGGTCCCTGGGAGGAAGCCACACCCAAATCATCGTCAGTTTGAGGGCCAGGCTTAAAGCCATTAGCACTCTCAGCAGAAAACTCAAATCTGGCTCTTCTTTCAAGGACTTCTATTTTCCTCCTTACCATAAATTCAGAAAAGAAAATGTCCTTTTGTATTTTCTGCAGCCAAAATGAAACACTCTCAAAATTAGCTGGACCTTGCAGTGTACTGAAAAATCTGAGGGCCAGGATCAAGGTGGCAGTGTTTGCAGTAAGTGGAGAAAAAATCCACCATCTTTCCTCCTTTTCAGTTCCCTCTCAGCTGAGTTACTGAAGAAAAGACAGCAGTCTTGGGGTTTTGTATTGTTTTTCACCCATGATGGGCAATACTCCCTTTTCTGAGATGAGAAGCACCGAGCATACAATTGAACATTAACAGGCCAGTGGCACAGTAGCACCTACTTCTTCATAGTCAGAAAATGAATATAGGGGCAGAGATATAGCTCAGTGGCACAGTGCCTGCCTGGGAAGCACAAGTTCTCTAGTTCAATTCCTGGTAAAAAAACGAAAGAAGAAAGAAAGAAAGAAAGAAAGAAAGAAAGAAAGAAAGAAAGAAAGAAAGAAAGAAAGAAAGAAAGAAAGAGAAAGAAGGAAAGAGAGAGAGAAAGAAAGAAAGAAAGAAAGAAAGAAAGAAAAAAAGAAAGAAAGAAAGAAAGAAAGAAAGAAAGAAAGAAAGAAAGAAAGAAAAGATAATAAGCCTAGAAACTGGAGTATGTGTATGACATAGAGGTGGGATGAGGTGAAATAGAGAAAAGAGGGGTTATTTGTATATATGCATGGGCTATTTGTATATATGTTTGTATGTTTGTGTTCATGAACATGAGCCTGAGCAGGTGCATACACATCAGCAGGTTTTTTTGGAATATGTGCTAAGGACTTCTCTCTTTCTGAGACAGCCTCACTCACGTTAGCTGCTCTAGCCACTCCTAGATTGTAAAAGAGCTCTTTGCCTGGTCATACTGTTTGGGTTCTTTCTACCTTGGTAATCCTCCCCCCCTTTTTTTTCTTTCTTGCTACTTCTACCTACCCTTCAAATCTGGGTGTTCTCCAAATCCTCCTGCTTCTTCTTTCTTTATTGGCAGGGACGCCTGTCTGTCAGGGGTTTCCCCTAGCACCTTCCTACTGGTCATTCCCACTTCCCTAGCCCAGACTTAATCCTGCTCCTGAGGTTCAGTTCTGTATTTCCAGCTACCAGCTAAACATTTCCCCTTGGATGATGTGTGCCATTATCTGTCTAATTCTCTCTAAAAAGAAACTTGCTCTTCTAACTCTTCTGTTACTGAATATCTTCTAGTTTCCCATGCCAGAAACCAGTGGCTCATGCCTTTAATCCCAGTACTTGGGAGGCTGAGGCAAGAGGATCCCAAAGAGTTCAAGGCCAGCTGGGCTACAAAGCAAGTTCAAGGCCAGCTTGAACCATATAGTAAAACCCTGACTCAAAAAAGATGAAAGAAAGAAAGAAAGAAAGAAAGAAAGAAAGAAAGAAAGAAAGAAAGAAAGAAGAAAGAAAGAGAAAGAAAAAGGAAATAGAACCACTTCTGACTATCCCAGTCTACTCTGCCCCCTGCCACTACCTCCACACTTGTCTCTTTCCTTCCAGCCCATAGTATACACCCCTGACATATTAACATTCAAAATACACTTTATTTATGACACATATGATCAGCATTCTTAGAGGATGATAGCTGATTGCCTGTGGTATAAAATTTCACCACCTTTGCCTGTCCTCAAGACCTTCTTTGAGTGGCCTCATCTTGTGTATTCTTCCAACCTTATTTCTTGCTCCATGTGCACATCACTGATTCTCACATTAATGTGTCATAAAAATCACTTGCAGGAACTTGTTATAATGCAGCTGCTGAGTCCCACTTCCTGAGCTTCTGATTCAGTAGGTATGGAAGCTAGAATCCAGGCATAGGAATTTACCAAGGTCCCCAAAATGGTTCTGATCCCCTTGGCATACTTTAGAAACAGTATATGTATAATTCCACATGTACCCTAACTACAGCCATGTTTTTTTTATTATCTCCTAAATATACCTTTTTTACATTATTTATGTCTGTGTTTTCATTCATGTCATTCCACTCACTGGAATGCCTTCTTTCTGCCTATGCTCCTGTCCTATACAGATACCACTATACATATGCTTCAACTCTATATTCAAATTCTCTTTCTCTGTGAAGTCTTCTTAAACCAAAGTGCTCTCTCTGTCTGTCTGTCTTTCTCTCTCTCTCTCTCTCCTGAACTTCTCTGGCACTTACTGTCTCTAAAATACATTTTATCTCTAAAATACATTTGTCAGGTACATTACTGAGACACTCCATAGCATTCTTGAATCCTTAACACATCTATTCTTCACATGCAAATATAATTTCCTATATGAGTTTGTCTTACATTATTAGTTCAATGACCAAAGAGCTTGATGTTTTTCATCTTTTTAAAATCTCTATAGCACACAATGGCTTACATATAGTAGATGCTCAATAAATTTGAGCACAAATTTGTTGAATTTGTGTTGAATATTTGTTGATGTATATGAGTTAGGGATTCTACTAACTCCTCTTGCGCATTTGATCAGTAAGCATTTATTGAGCATCTATTACATGTATGGTACTATGATAACTGCTGTGAAGGATCTGAAGTCAAAGAAGATTCCTCGTTTTCATTCTTAGTCATCTCTGCATTTACAATATTTAGTACATAGGAAAAGACTCTTAATAAATTTAGTAAATGAAGAGATGAATAAATGCATATGTGAAGGAATGAAATTCAAACAAATAATTTCAGCAAGAACATGGGGCAGTTTTGTCACAAAAAAATGGATAGGTATGGAAATCAAGACTAGGAAGGTAGACTGGAGTATACTGAATGACTGTTTTCTTTCTTTCTTTCTTTCTTTCTTTCTTTCTTTCTTTCTTTCTCTCTCTCTCTCTCTCTTTCTTTCTTTCTTTCTTTCTTTCTTTCTTTCTTTCTTTCATGTTTGCAATGCTAGGGATTGAACCCAGGGCCTTCACACTGAGCTATATCCATTCTCTGACAGGGTCTTGCTAAATTGCTAAATCTCCCAAGGCTGGACTTCAACTCCTGCCTCAGCCTTTCAAAGTGCTAGGATTAAAGACATGCATCATCACATCAGGTTGTTTTTATTCTTTATTTATGAACATTTTCAACCTCAAAAATAGACAAAATAGTACATGAATTATCTATATTAACTATCCACGTTATTATCCATATTAATTATCAAGATTGTTCCATAATCATTTTGTTTGTCCTTTTTTCTTTGCTGAAGTATTTGGAAAGAGATTCTAACATCGACCATGTCCTTCCATCCCTAATACTTCTTTATGCCTTTCTTAAAAATGGATGTTTTCTCACATAACCACAATAACACCTCTAACAAAAGTAACAATAATGTTTTTGTGCTATCCACTACCTAGTCTTTAATTAAACATCTTCAATTATCTCAATTATTTCAAAATGTGTTTTACAGGTAGCTTGTTTGAATCAAAATCCAAACTCGACATTATGTTTGGCTTTTCCTTCTTTTAAGGTCTTTTCAACAGCCCTTTTGACTTGCTAGAGAAATTAAGCCAGTTGTTCTACACAATATCCCCCTTTCTGGCTTGTCTTTTATTATTGTAGTTTGTTGTCTTATTGTTATTTCTTGTGCTGTGCCTTTATTTTCTACAAATGAAATTTGGCTCTGGGCTTGATAAAATTCATGTTTACATTTCTTTTTGATGCTTTTTCCCTCTATCAAAGATTGATTAAAAGGAAGTAAGTCATTCTGGAGGCAGGAAGACCAGTTAGGAGGTTCTTACAATAGTGGACAGAAATAGAAGAAGGTAGGCAATGAATTTGAAGGTAGAAGAAACCTGCTTTACCTACCATGAGTGAGTGGGGTAAGGAAGGAGGAAGAATCAAAGGTGATTTCCATGCTATCAGCCTGTATAATGGGGAGAGTAATGATACCTTCATATGTGAAGGATGAGTTTTTAATGATAGCAGCAGGAATTGGGGGTAGATTAAAGGAGGAACTTTCTCATAGTAAGAAACCATCTGCTCTGTTTTTTTCCAGATAACAATTTCTTTCTAGAAAATTTAGTATAGCTAGATATTTGGGCCCTTTGGGAAAAAAATCCAAAAGAAACTCCTTATTATATTAAGAGGAGGGATGTGATGTATACCACTAGACAGAGAAAAAAATTAATGCTGATATCACCATGAAGATAAGCCTACTGTCCCATATCATCATGGGTGTCTGAGTTATTAGGTTTAGGTGCAGGCATAAAGGATGCCAGAGCTTGAGATTTCTGTAGAACCAAGACCCAAGTCTTTCCTTTAGATCCCTTGAAGTCTCCATCTTGCATTCACTTCGTTGTGTATGTCACCTATGTGGGCCATTGTTGGACTATCCAATAGTGTTTCTGCCAAAGTAAAAAATTGCCCAGCAGTCACAAGATATTTATTGGGCTCCCAGAATTACTTATTCACCTCAATAAAAATTGTTTAGGTTGTTGAATCATATCAGGTGTAAACTACTGTCAGCTCCTTCCTATCATATCCTCATTCATAAAACCTCTTCCTCTCCATTTTTTCAGCTCATCTTTCTTCTTGCTTTCTCTTCCATTCCTCCTTCTCTGTTTCATCTCTTCCAGGATGCATTTATTCTTTGGAGTTAATCAAATGCTGGCCCCTTCACCCCACTGTGTCTCAGATTGATCACTTAAGTGGCATTATTGATCACCCAGAAAAGCTTAGGAGGTGGGAGTGTTTAGGAAACTAGGATCTGACAGCAGATTGGTTGCAGAGCCCTCTGGGCAGTCTCTGCTGCCTGAACTTCTTTTGAAAAAGGGGAGGGCACATACAGAGGAGATCCTTAGAAGGTCTTCATTTATCTCTTCTTGCCTTCATTTTGAAGTTAAGATGTGAATAGAAGCCTATGGAGCACTCCTGACCTAGCATAGGCTCATGTTACGATGAGAAGGGGAAAGCAAAGACACTTCTCTTTAGAAACTTGTAATTTAACAGAAAATAATTGTTCAGGTGAAGGAAGCAAGAATAATGCAAGATGGAAAACAATTAGATGCCATATTATTCACTCCAAACAGAAAACATTGTAGGGGTTCAGGACTCGGAGAGATTGACAGTGTAGGTTAGAACAGAGAGATTGCTTCCCCAAAGATGAACTTGAGCTCGATTTTGTATAAGGCATAAGATTCACATTGTTAGCTAGCAAAAGAGCAGGCTTTCAAGGGAAAGGAACAGTGTAAGAAAAAGACTGGAGGTGCAGATGGTTGGAATATGATCAAGGAAGGCTCAACATGAGGTCTGACTAGAGGAGAAGGTGGATACAGAGGCACAGTGGGAAAACATACTTGGCTGACTAAGGAACACCCAGATTTGGAGGACTTTTGGTGTCAGAATGAGTAGTTTGCACTTGAGAAGACACTAGATGGCTTCTGGACAATTACACACAGTGCTTTAGGATAGTCAACTGTATAATAAGAAGCAGAAACTAAAATACAGAGAAATGTGAAGTTAGCTTATTAGATACTACAGCAATCATAGTGAGAGGTAATTAGGGTGGTGGCAATGGGCATGAAGGTGAGGGTCAAATCCAACATGCAGTTATGGCTTTGGGATGGCTAGCAAACCATCAGGTAGTTTGTCTTGGCTTGTTTTTGTCTAATACTCTCTTCCTTCTCAGCTTGAATATTCACACATTATTTGCCTCACACCCTCAGGGCCTTAGCAGGGGCTGCCTATATACCTGGTCTGTTTCAAGCCCCCAAGATCTCTGAGATCTGCTGAGAGGCAGGAGACATATTTCAACTTCTCTGGTAGTATCAGTTTGAAAACTCCTCTGAGCAGTTGGGAATTGTCCCAGTGGAGGTCACACCTGTGCCTGGATATGGCAAGAGCTATCACAGCACTTTGATGCCAGCTGGAGCCCTGGTGTTCCAGCTGGTATGGATAACTCAGTGAGGAGTCCACAGGTAGGTGGGAGAATGACAGTAGAGGCCATTGCCTGCCTGCTTTTCTTCGCATACCAGCTCTCCCCTCCCTACCCAGCCTGCTGAATATCAACTCTGGGCAGGTGTCTACACCAAGTCCACCACCTCTGGGTTGGAAAAAAATGCAGATAAAGGGATGTGTGTGAGATTTTAGCCCCCTTTTGCTGGCTTTTTTATGAGACAATATGATGCCTTCTAAAAATGAATGACCAAATCATTATATACTGCAAACATACACTAATAAAAACGAAAATTACAAAAAATAAAGATGAATGAGTAGAACAAGTTTGCCTGGGCTATGGGCTCCTAACCACCAAGGGAGCTCTGCCCTTGGGGCAGGACCACCCTTTCAAACAGGCTTCTGTTGCTGCTTCTCCAAATTCTCTGGGGAAACAGTGGAACAGATGGCTAGACTGGTTGATGAATACTGCATGCACTTCGAGTAACACACACACACACACACACACACACTGCCTACTCTGTTGACCAGCAGCCTTCAGCACTTCCCAAATGACAGTTTCTTTTTTGATTTCTGCTCAGTCTTCTTGTTGCTGATTTGAGGGAGGGGTAATGGTTGGGAGGAGGGTGGTTGAAAAGTGAGCAGGTATCCAGAATGGAAAATGCTTATGCAGTTTTGGTTGAAGGGCTGAGAAGAGAGAATGCAAGTTGCTGACTATGGTACTGGTCATATTTATTCCCATTCTCATAAAAAACCCATTAGAAGCAGAAAGAAGTCATTGGTGGCAACAAGTGCTTTAGTCAACTAAGTAAGTGTCAAGATCCTCTCAATTTGGAAATCTGCATTCACTGTTTATTTCCCAAGAATTGTCTTTGGACTATACATTTTTCCATAAAATAAGTGTTCTCTATCATCCCACATTTCTCCAGGACCCAAGCAAATCAGTCTTAGATGCCTTGCCATTTGATGGGAAGGGGATGAGATACTTAGTAGCTTTTTGTATGAGAATTGTCTTTGATTCTGTATCGAGATGGCCAAATGTCTGAATCTGCTTTTTTGCGCTGGGTCTCAGAAAAACCAGACCTCTCACAGGACTGATGGGGATTCTATGTATCACACTGGCTATGTTGCCATCATCAGTGAAATTGCAGAGGATGCAGATATAATTAATAAACCAAGTGTTAGTCCATATTCATCTCATCACTTACAGTCTAGCAGTAATCTTTCTAAAATATAAGGAAATCACTCACTGACAGAAAAAAGGAGAGAGATCTTTAAACAGACCCACCAGCCTGCTGTTGCCACATAAAGACTGTCAACTGCAAATTCTAAATCAGAAATGGCTGTTGGGACTGGTTTTTCTTTTTCTCCCCTTAACCCTTTTAGAGTTTTCCACACTTAGTGGATATAGCTTGCATGGATATAGCTTGCCCTGCTTTGGAGTTTTAGGTGATTGCTGGAAATGATCAAACCTGGCCTTTAACCTGAACTCCAGTTCCATTTCATTGTTACCTTTAAGGACTTTTTCATTTTTGGAGTCTATCATTGTTTCTAATTCAATGCAACTAAAACTAAACAAAGGATCTCCTCTCTAACCTTTCCCTTTTTGCACTCTCCACCAGCCCCTGTCCCTCTTCCCTCTATCAATGACACTATCACTCTTTCAATAGTCCAAGAGTTGAGCCTAGAATCAGTCATATCCTCCCTGCTCCAGTCAGTCACTAGCATGTCTTGGAGTTCATCTCTCACAGGCACCTCATGAATCTACCCCATCTTGACCATTCCCACTGCCACCATCACAAGCCAAGCTCTCATAACCACATGTCTGGTTTACTGCAGCAGGCTCCTAACTGGTCTCTCTGCTTTCAGCCTCCTCATCCCTGCCAAGTGATCCTTCAATGCTGTTGCCAAAGGAATCTCCTTAAAACATCTTCCATCATGTCACTCCTTGCTCAAGAGCCTATAATAACACCCTTTTCCTTACTATGTCAAAAAGAAGCTCCTTTCCCTGGAATCTTAAGGCCTGCCTTCCACAACAGCTGCAATTTACTATTATTAATAATACATATATTTATAACATGTATATGTTATACACACACACTTCACTTGTTGTGGTGTAGGTATAGCTTGAGTGTGTCCCTCAAGGGTCCTTGCTTTGAAAGTTAATCCCCACTGTGAGCTATTAAGAGGATAGAAATTGACTGTGGTATTCAGAGAAGGTGCCTTTGGGAAATGATTAGGATTAGATAAGGTCATCAGGGTAGATTCCTCGTGAATACATATGGATGGCTTTGTAAAAAGAGAGAATGAGACCAGAAACACACATGCACACACTCCCTGCTTCTTGCCATCTGATGCACTGTGCCATCTTAAGACTCTCCCAATAAGAAAGCTGTCATCAGGTATGAGCAGTTAAACCTTTGGAATGGTGAACTAAGTAAATCTCTTTTTTTCACAAAGTAACCTGATTTGGGTATTTTGTTATAGCAATGAAAACTAGGCTACTATTACATATTAATATGATAAAAATCACAGTCTCACTTATTTCTTATCCCCAGACTCTCCTATGTCCTTTTTCTTCTTACCCTACTATACCTTACTCTGTGATTACTCCTCTCTCTGTAGTCATCTTCTGCTGCTTCCCTGCTCTACAGTGGCTCCCTTTTCTCTGCCTTTACAAATCCTTTCATCATACCCCCATCCCACTTGCTCAAGCCCAGCCTAGGCTGTGAAGCCTTTCCTGACTATTCTAGCCTATACTGGATACCCACTTGTTAAATTACACCTTTCCCTTACTACAAAAGTACCTTTGAGAACATAAAAAATATGGAGGACAAAAGTATCATGAGTCTACTGTCCCATATTTCTGTGACTTTCTGTATGCTCACCTTTCTACACAGCTAGGGAGCTTTCTTGGTGCCTCTTTCAGTCATGCACACTCCAGGACAGCCAGACCCACAATGTAGGGTCTCTACAAACACTGGGTTGTGTGCAGCTCACCCTTTCCCTCCAGATGGTAGCTCCTTATATAGCTAGAGGGGAGGAAGGCTCATGCTTCAGCAGCAGGGTTTAAGGCTGTGCCTTACACAGCCATGGCTCTGCAGCTTCCTCTTTGAGTAAAGAATGATGCACCTAAAGAGATAGAAATGACAATAAGAAGGGGCTGGGAGTTCAAGTTGCTTAATGCCCTAGAACTCTTCTGCCTCTGATGACATGATCCTCTTGGCATGATGTTTCTTTACTGCTTTAGGAAGCCCCTGGATTCAAGGTTGAGAGCTTTAATTCATCCCAGTGGCCAGTATGAGCTTTTAGTATGTTGGCCTTAACATAAGAATCTGTACTTGTCCCCTCTCCATTATGTTAAACAAATCTCTCATCTTGGCTATATTAATCATTTATCATCACTATAATAAAATACTGGAGGTAATTAACTTATAAAAACAAATGTTTTATTTGACTCATGGTTCTGGAAGTTCCAGTCCAACATCTGGTGGCTCCATTGCTTTGAGACTCTGGAAAAGGTAGCACATTATGGTGAGAATACATGGAGTAGAAAACTACTCACAACCCAAGCCAGAAGCAGAAAGAAGAGAAAGAGACCAGGGTCCCACAATCCTTTCCAGGACATGCCCCCAGTGTCCAAAGAACTTCACATAAGATCCCACATCTTTAAGGTCCACAGAGTATACAATACTGCTAGCCTGGGGACCAAGTCTGTAACATATGGACCTTTGGGGACACTACCCATAATAAAACCATAGCACTGACCTTCATAACCATCTGCCAGTTCACTTGCCTTCCCTTCTTTATCTCACTAAGATACCCGCTTGGTCTGTGTAATTAAACTTTTTACTTTAGCCAAACCAGTCAGTATGCCATATCCTAAAAACTGACATACAGAATTGTTAGCTAACTGCTACCCTTCTCCCACAACTGCCTCAGACACAGCCTGGCCTGATCCATCTACTGTACATATTATCTATGTTTCTGTCACCACTATAGTTCATACTCCTCATCATCATGTCTTGCCGTTGACCTCAGACTCAGTCTGCAATCTTTTGGGTATTTGTGTAACCATTTTGCTTTAAAATATTAATATGTACTTGCTATTATAGTATTATATCAAAGTGTTCCCCAGCTATTTCCATTCTGAGTTCTATAAACAGCGTTAGGCAGAAATTGTACTCTGGAGCCAGCCTTACCACTTACTGTATTTCACAGTTTCAAAGACATATTTTTAACATTTCTGAAACTGAAATTCTTCTTACTATCCATAGTGCACTGTCCTTTAATTGGCAACTTTTTTTTCTTTCTTAGGGAAACCTGAGAAAATTTTGCATCTTATAGCTAATAGTACCTTCCAGTCAAAGAAATGCTGTCCTAAGTCACTTAACTTCTCTGAGGCCCAGTCTCTTTATTTGAAAAATATCTAGTCAAAGGATTTTGTAGTGAAGATTCAAAAATAATGTTTATTTAACACTTAGTGGAGCCTCAATAAATATTAGCCATTGTAATTTCCCAACTATAGTAAACTGTAAGCCCCTCAAGGGCAGGAACAGGTTTTTTTTTTCCTCTTCTAGCAGATGGTCTGCTATGAAGGATGGAAAAAGCTTCTCTTTTCAAAAAATATCTCTTTTGCTAGAGTGTCAAACAGTGGAAATTTCAACATTAATCACTCCTTTGAGTTAAGGCATTATCTGCAGAAGACCTCTGTTAGAATGCAAATATGTCACTGGGAAGGTAACACATTAATTCATTAGCATTCATGATCCCATTAGTGTAGATTAGTTTATCAGATTATGAGAGCCCTGGTAACATGGATTACTTAGGTGTGAGTGGAGTGAGGAGCCAGACCATCTAGAGCTTGAGGCCACCTCCACTCTGCTGTTGCCTTTTGGCTTTTGTTTGTCGGTAACAATGTGATTCTGGTCTGCAAAAAACTAGGAAGCATCTCAGTGACAGGACAGAAACCTTCATGGGTAAGAAGAAAGACAAGGTCAGAAGGGGTAAGAGACCTTAGAGATCACCTAGTTTTGTCTCCCACTTGAGTATGTGACTCTCCTCAGCAAGTCATCGTCTCCTGAAGTTGCCCATTCCACTGCTGAATGTGTCATATTAGAACATTTTTAATATCAAGCGGAGAGCAGTGTTTCAGGAACTTCTTTCCTCTCTTCCTCTTGGCAGTGCCTTTAAACCATCAGAATACAGCTATCACAGTTTCTCAAGTCTATCTGTCTTCTGACTTTTATTTTACTTGAGGGGCTAAATCTATCCTGTTTGCCAAGTGATTCGTCTGGTGATGTGGTTCCACAGCTGAGCTTTTTAACCTGAAGGGCCACCGAAATTTCACAAACAATGTTGTCTGCAGCCCCTATGTGTCTTGCCTGAAGCTCTTCACGTGACCTATAACATAAAACAGGCCCCAGCCTATTGACCTTATAGCATATGTATCACTTTCCTGTGGCAGCACTCTGATTCATAAGGCTGCTCCTTCAGGGTCCTTTGTAGAACCCAAAATGGTACTTCCAGTTTCTTTGGGCAGGCACAGCAGCCTAATATTGCACAGTTTTCGCTTTGGGAAAGCTTGTGGCTTACTGGATGAGAACACCTTGTTCTCAGGTAGCTGATCCTTCCAGGATTAAGTCACCTTATTCAGAAAAATACCTTGGTGCCTATACTACTGAGCTCTACTATTTTGAGAGGAACCATTTGGGTAGGACTGTAAGTTGGGTAGTAGAAGAATGGTTTGAATGGCCACAATCCTCAAGTTCTCTCTAATGCGCCCATTTTTTCGAATTCTGTGCACTTTAAGGAGGTGATTGGTTCATGCACACATGTAAGAGAATCTAGCAAAGGGTCCTTGTTCATAGCTAGCCCTTCTTGAGGCAGGAGGCCCTGGGAGTTCATGAGAATGGAGGTTGGGGTGTCAGTGGAGAACAAGTTCACAAAAGTCAAATGCTTTTGGAAGAAAAACATGAGTTTGACACAGGAAATAGACATATCTTGGGGTCATAAACTTTCCTAAATTCCCTCCATACTAGTCTCCCAGATACAGCACAAAAAAGCTAAATATTAAGAGCACTGGAGACCTATAGGATATAAATAGGCCAGTTGGTGATAGCCAACCTATGTGACAACCACCTATAATGTGTGATATGAGGCAGCCATATTACCAAGGTCCTCTGGTCATTAATATCTTTCCTTGAAATGGTATTTGTCTCAGTGTAGCTGTCACCATCTTCTTTAACCATAAGGAGGCCTGATTTTTCCATCATCATGGTCACTCTCTTGGGTTTAGGTATTAAGGACTACTATGGAAATATAACTAAGTTATCTCAGAAGATAAATACTTCAAATAAAACATTAGTCCTCTAAGCTGCCCTACCAAAAAGAAAAAGGTGCCTATACCACCTGGGAAATACCCCCTCTTAGATTTCAAAATGCAAAGTAACATGTTAAAGGCTCTGAGAAGTTTTGCAGAAAATCTTCTAAAGTTACTTGTGGTTTCTAATATGCATGCATTTGAACATAGATTACCATCTTCCCCTTTTCCTTTTTAGATGCACCTTATTAACATCTATATAACTGCTTTAAAGAATGCAGTTTTTAGCCATGACCCACTATTTCACATCTGGATACACAATTGACTCCATGAATCCATGGTTCTACAGAAACAGGACAGGGACATTTGGATTCTGTTCTGGAAAGGTTGTATAAGACTCTTAGGATGGGGAGAAAGCCTCACAGTTTGCCATTTTTGAGCAGCCCTGGAAGGTGCTCAACTCTCAGCTCTGAACCAACAGATGCATGTGCTTATGTGTATAAAGATAACTTTGCAACATTATTCAATTTCTCCAGAACAGGGAGAACTGGGGGACACCTGGACCTTTGCAGGAGTATATCAAGATCACAAAAGTGACTTGTCTGTAGGGAGAAGTAATGCAGTGTCTGTAGTGTGATAGCTCTTGCATCATCAATGAAACTGTTGAGTTACAGGAAGACAGAGTGGGATCAGTTCTTTCCTTTCAAGATGCAAGAGTATGGGCATGTGAATTTGTGTGTTTGTGTGTGTGT
This sequence comes from Hydrochoerus hydrochaeris, assembly GCA_004027455.1. NCBI lineage: Eukaryota > Metazoa > Chordata > Mammalia > Rodentia > Hydrochaeridae > Hydrochoerus > Hydrochoerus hydrochaeris. Next base: position 311,514 of record PVLA01001428.1, on the reverse strand, counting down.
GTGTGTGCGTGTTTGTGTGAGTTTGTGTATGTGCCATGCATGTGCAGTGGCCTATGAAGACTGTCTCCACCCCCTTCTCACACTGCCCACAGACAGAAAGTTTTCTTGGTACTGATAATCTCCCTAGGATCTAATCACACTTACTTTGAATGCCGCTAATGCTAGTGACTCAACATCTTTGCTTGCTTGGTAGTTTATTCCACTGCTTCACTGCATTAACATTAAGAAATAGATTTTTTTTTCTCTCTCTCTCTCCCTCACTAGATTCTATTTTTAGATGAAAAGAGTCCAAGCACATACTCAAGAGCTCTCTCACTTCCCTTCAATCTTCCACACTGAAGCCTACAATAGTAGTCTATGTTGCCACTCAGACACAGAGTTTGCTTTGAACCCTCAAAATGTCCCAACCTCCTTAATGGTTGAGTACCAAATGTTTCCTCCTGCTCCAGAACGAGATTCATTTTTTTTCATTTTCCATAAAAAATTGTTTATACTATCACACATATTAAAATCCAATAAGACACAACATGATAGAACCAATGGTAATAGAAGAACAAAAGCATGGTAGGACTTCAGAGCCAGATAATATTGAATCAGCAATGGCTGCCATAATGTCTTGTTTTCTTCAAAATAGCTGTTCATGCCATGACATATAGTAAAATCAAAGAAAACAGAATAAAACCATTCCAACTAATGAATGAAAACATTATAAGGCTTCAAAGCAATATAATGAGGAACCATGATTACCATAAAATCATATGTACTCTTACCATTTCTTACACTAGGAAGACTATATGGTATTTATACATATGAGTTTGATTTATATCACTTATGAGTATGGTCTCAAGTTGCACCCATTTATTTATAAATAAATATTTATTTATAACTAACTAAATAAATATTTATAAATATAAATCTCAATGTGATTATTCTTTATAGCTGAGTAGTACTCCACTGTATAAAAATACCACATCTTTTTATCCATTCCACAGTTGATGGGCACTTAGGTTGTTTCCAAGATCTGGCTATTACAAATTGTGCCATTATAAACATGGGTGCACATATATCACTGTGATAAGATGTTTTCAGTTCTTCTGGGAATATGCCCAGAAGTGGAACTGGGTCATATGGGACTTCCAATCCCAGCTTTTTGAGGAATCTCCAGACTGACTTCCACAGTGGTTGCACCATCTACACTCCCACCAACAGTGCAGAGTTCCTTTTTCCCCACAGCCTCTTAAGCATTTGTTGTTGGTAGTTTTCTTGATCCTGGCCATTCTTTCTGGTGTGAGATGGAATCCCAGTGTGGTTTTAATTTGCATTTCTCAAATGACTAATGATGATGAACATTTTTTCATGTATTTATTTGCTATTCATATTTCTTCATCTGAGAACTGTGCATTCACCTCGGATGCCCATTTTTGGATTGGGTCTTTGAATTTCAGGGTTCTTTTTTAAAATTCTTTATAAGTTCTAGGCAGAAGTCCTTTGTCTGAGGGACAGTTCATCAAGATTTTTTCCCAGTTTCCCAGTGGGGTTTCTTTTCACTATGCTGGAGATTTACTTTTCTAGGACATATTTTTTTAGACTTCAGCTTTGCCTGTCTGAGTAAGCTCTTCCATAGTGCCCTTTGACTACTTCTCCATGCCTTTTGCCCTGCAAAGACTCCCTACAACTCAGAAACTGCATAAAACCTGATAGACCCCCCCACACTCACACTCTCACATCAGGGTTTCCCTGATAACCACTTGAGAGAGTTTGAAACTAGAACTTTGTGCCAGACATGGTGGCTCAAACCTGTAATCCCAGGCCTTGGGAAGCTAAGGCAGAAGGATTGCCATGAGTTTGAGACCATCCTAAACTATAAAGTGAGACCCTGTCTCAAAACAAACAAACAAATAGGGCTAGAACTTAGTGTAGAAAAACAAAAACACCTGTTCTCCATTCTGTTCTATCCCAGGTGGCTTAGGAAGGAAGGTAGTATAGTTAAAGGGATGAAGATACTGACACATGGATAAGACATTTCAGCAATTTTATCTCCCCCCATCACCACCACCACCAAGTATAGCTGTAGAATGTACTAGATGCCATAAATGATTGAAGCCTAAAAAAAGTGAGTTTTGTCCTTAGGAATCTTGTTCCCTATTAGGGAAAAAACACACATAAATGAACTTCTGGGTGAAATATTTTTTCATTAAGTAAACAAAATATTCCTTGAGTACCTTCTACGTGCTAGGCTGTATTCTAAGTGCTGAGAATACAATGGTGAACAGGGCAGACAAAGTCTCTGCCCTATTGATGCATACCTTTCAATGGGAACTTATGTTTAAAAGTAAGCAAATAAATACTGATATTAGTAAATGCTATGAAGGAAAGAAGCAAAGAGCTGGGTTAGAGAGTGATAAGGCACTACTTCAGCTATGGCAGTGAGGAAAAATCTTCTCTGGAAGGATGACATATGAGCTAAGAATTGAATGACCTGGGAACATTTCACATTATATGCCTCAGAGTACTAATGGCATCAGTTTTCAGAGATGAACAAAATTGAGCAAAAGGAACTACAAAGACCCACAGGAAGCAAAGAGGTTTGGCTAGATATGAGACAGAAGAGATAGAACTTTGGCCACTACCATTGACCTCACTTTGAGAAAATTGAGAGAGAGACATCTCTACTTGCATAAAGTACTCATAGTTTTCTCCTTGTAATCTGAGATAAACATTGTAAGAGGGAGTATCTTCAGGATTTCTCCAGATGATCTGACCATAAAACCCTATAAAACTAGGTATATCTTACCCAGTAGTCTCTGAGAAGCATTGAGTCTTTTCAGATTGGACAAAACCAGAAGAAAATGGCTTCTGGGTGTGAGAATTATGTAGGATGGGGCCAGATTATGCTAAGAGTCATGAAGAGGACTTTGGGTTTGACAAGTAGGTCTTGAGAAATTGTTAGATTTTTGAGCAAGGAAGTGAAGAGAAGGAAAAGACTTGATGTCTTTTGGTAGCTAGAATTCTTCCTTCCACCCAAAATACATAGAGTCCCCTGGAGTAACATGCTTATGAGCATGGGCTCAAATCCCAGTTCTGCCACTTATTGGCTCTGAACTCCAAGTTACTTAAATCTTCAATGCTTCAGTTTCCTCCACTGTTGATAAATAGAAAGAAAATATTTAAGTCGGAAGGGGAAAGTTAGTATGAGTTGGTAGAGTCTGGAAAGTACCACAAACTTGGATTATTTTAGTCAAGTTTTAGTCAGCTAAGGGTTTAAAAAGCTATGAGTATTTGTAGGTGTGGTAATGTATGCCTGCAATTCTAGCACTCAGGAAGGTGAGGCAGGAGGATTGCTCACATGTTGGAGACAAGCCTAGGCTACATGTGAGCTCAAGGCCAATTTAAACATCATAGTGAGACCTTGCCTAAAACAAAAGGAGGAGAAAGAGAAGCTATAATTATTGCCTTGCTGAGCATGATATATACAAAGTAAATGTGAGTCCTCTGCCCCAATCCATTAGCATCTAAAATCCCCACCACAGCTTAGAGGCAATGTAAAGCACCAGGCATTTTTAATTTAATTAAGGTACACTCTTATCAGGCAGTACAAAAAGATTAAACGTTAGGTCATCAGATATTATCACTTGGAATAAAGCAGAGCAATGGACACAGGATAGTATATAAGTTATTTGTTACTTTGTAACAAATTACTCCCAAATTAGGCCATCTCAATGATAAATATTTATCATATTATATTTTCTGTGGGTCAGGAATCTGGATGGTTCTGGCTCAGAGTTGCCCATGAAGTTGCATTCAAGCTGTAGGTCACAGCTTTAGTACTGTATTTGAAGACACCTGAGGCTGACAAATCTGTCTTCATACTCACTCATATGATTGTTGGCAGGCTTCATGTGTGTTCCTCGCAAGATGTTGGACTAAAGGATTCAGTCCTTGATGTATTATGTGGGCCTCAGTATTAATATTAAACTGTTCACAACATGGCAGTATGCTTCCTTCAGAAAGAGAAAGAGAGAGAGAGAGAGAGAGAGAGAGAGAGAGAGCCAGGACTAACTCAAGGTAGAAGCTGCTGTCCTTTTATAACCTTATCTGCATAGATACTACCTCACACTTGCATCATACTCTCTTCATTCAAAGTGAATTACTAGGTCCAGCCCATGCCCAAGGAAAGAGATACAAGGATGTGAACACCGGAAGGTGAGAATTATTTAGGTACGTTTTAGAGTCTATCTACCAAAAATGGATAAATACTGATGGTAGAAGATCAATAAAAAGCCCCAGTGAATTATAACATTGGAACCCCCTGGCTAATTGGACTAGCAAAAATAGTCACTGGACTCAGTGGTAGCTAAAGATGTTGAGTACCAAAAAGTCAAAGAGTGAAACCAAAAGATGGTTTATATGATATCTGGAAAGTGTTTGGCCATTGTCACTTTGTTGCCAAAAGTCCTGGACCTTCCTCAGAAATAGGTCCAAATTTCTTATCCAGAGGTCATCACCTTCCCTGCCCTTTCCCCCATAAGACCCAGCCTTATGAGTGTGGCCAGGAAAAGAGAAGAGAGCTGAGATGAGACCCCCAGAAGCCCAGTGGCAGCAGAAGAGAATGCAGGTTCAGCAATTGCATTTGTTTGCAGTTGGGAAAGTTGTTAATTTTAGCTTCATGCAAAGGGCTGAAGCAGGAGGGTTTGTCATTTCTGCTGAGCTAGTCCTTGGCTGCCTCCCACATGCCATGGCCACCTTGTTAGCTCCAAGCCACTGTTTGCAGGGTGGTGAGTTCTGCTAATAGCAATGAGAGGCTATGGGAGGGAGCATTGTTGGGCCTTGATGGATCAATCTTGAATAGAGGAGCCCACCTAGTCCTAGGCAAAACAATGCAGTTGGACAACAATTGCATATTGGTATGTCCTTTTCCCTTTTCATCACTCCTGTGTCCACATTTTGGTTCTACAACTTGCTGATTTTGTGACTTAGGGCAAGTCATTTTATATAACAATGCCTCCATTTCTTCCTCTGAAAAATGGAAATAAATAGTCTGTGTCTCACAAGGTTGTTGAGAGAAATCAGTGAGCCCATGTAGGTAAAGTACCATTAAATGGTAGCTGTTATTTCTTATATACACAGCCTGTGACTCAGGGCACGTTGGCCCAAACAAACATTTTTCCTATGGCACAGGACTCCTTTTCAAGCTGACCACATACCCTCTCTGAGTGGGTATTCTTTTGCTGAGGACTTTATATACATTTATATGAGTTAGGCACTCTAATGACTTCCATTTTTTCTAAGAAGAAATTGAGGCTCAGAAAGGTAAAACGATTTGCTCAGGAGCACACAGCTAATAATAAGTAGTATAGTTAGGACTGTAACTTAGATCTGTTACAATTCCACGTCTGAGCTTTTCCTATATTATACCACAGTCTATTTACCCTATACATCAATTCAGGATGTGATAGGGACAGGCAGCATTGTCAGAAGTTAGCTACATTGGCATCAAGTCCAGATGATGTGACATTTTAGAGTTCCGCAAATTTGACTATGCAATGAAGTTTCTACTCCACCTTTACATATCATAGTCAGGAGTACAGTTTCTAAGTTATGTAACATACCATTATGGCCAACATGTACACATAATTTTCTACCAAATGGCCAATTTCCTTTTGGACCCATTTCGGAGACCAAGAAACAGGAGAGATGTAATGTGAAGGCTAATTCAAAACGCTAAGTTTCTACAGCACAATCTCCTCCCAGGAATGCAGGTACAGTACATTTTCCCTGTTACCATGGGAACCTCGGTCCCTGCATCAGGAGGTTGGGATCTGGGCGGGCCACAACTTGCCCTGGCCTTGAGCTTAGTGCAGCTTCACTATTATCTGCAAGAGCTGCTGAGAAGGAAGAGCCTGAAACTGTTTGAGACCCTTGGAGCTTGAGGCAAAGGATAAGGGATAGAGCATATTGAGGATGAGTTTCGAAAGAAGGGCCTAAGCGAAGGATATTCTGGTCTGAGAAGTAGGATGAAGAATAAAAGTGAAAATGCAGAAGGATTGAGAGAAAAGAGAAGACAAAGAGAAGAGCAAATTAAGGGAGAGATTTTGAATAAAAGAACGGAGCAAAGATAAGGATGGTAAACTCAAAGAACGAAAGGAGAAATCCTAAGAGTGCCACCAGAATTGTCACATAGGAAGAACTTTGGTCAGCTGTCTCATTGGTTAGAGGGGTTTGAAGACTTGTTTGAAATCTCTCTTTACACATGGTTTTTAATTGGCACATGTATTGCAGGGTGCCAGGTGATGCTATGCATAATAAAGGAAGCCTGATTAGTCCACAAAGCCCCTGTTGGCACTACTGCCACTGATGAGCATTTACAAATTGCCTGTTCTGTGCCTCAAAAAATAAGTTTGAAGAAGACCAAACCTCAGAAAGTAAAGAAAAGGTAAAAAATGAAAAAAGGTTGAAGGCTGCAACAGTTAAACTGCCCTGGCAGGGGTTTTGTGGTTTGCAGTACAATGAAGACAAATTAACTAAATGAAGACATGGTATGGGAGATTTCGAGAAGAAAATGGATGTAGGATGAGTTTTCAGTTTAATAGAGGACATCAAATGAGTGTGTGTGTGTGTGTGTGTGTGTGTGTGTGTGTGTGTGTGTGTTTTCATAGAGGAATATTGTTCTTTCCTAGCATGCAGATGCATTACACATTCATGGATAACACATACAGGTGTGGGTATGTGAGAGAGACTGTGCTCTCTGCTTCATGTGATAGCTCTTCACTTGGCCTGTGAAAGCCACTTTCACCCCAGCTCTCTTCCTTCCATGGGCTATTTGCAGTGTGTACTCTGCCCTGTGGAAGAGGGGCTTTGGCTGGGGATGTGTTTTTGTTTCCAGTGCACAACCTGAGACCGAGCTGCTGTTTCCTCCACAATATTCAAAGGGGAAAACAATCATTGGTTTGAGAAAAATCTCTGAGCCAATGAAACATCAGCTCAGCTATTGTTTCCAGGCACCTAAAGGAAAATTATCTATAGATGGATCAAAACCTCCATTTATCAGAATTTTTTGAGAATAGGCAGAAGATAACACAATGAATTAAGGGTTTTAATTTTCTTCCATTGATGAAATCCTCTCTGAAGTATGAAACTTCTTTTTTGTGTTAGAATGTGAAGCCCAGTGAAATGGATTTTATGTTTTCCTTGCTTTCTGAATATTAGTCCCAAGCTTTAGCCTCATGGTAAAAATGTATGACATAGCAGGCAAAACACTGAATTCTAGAAGTCAACAAATGTTGTTTCTACTTCCAGTGAAGCCACGTTCTAGTAGGTGACTTTGGGCAGTGGCATATTCTTTCTGAGCCTAGATTTCTTCAGTTGCAAAATGGAATGTTGTTATTTTTTATAAGATGGAGAAAAGGTGCAGGCAGCAAGGACGCAGCTGCTCCTACGCTACTCACACTGCCCTTCAGCACCATGGCTACCTTAGCCCAGGCTGCCATAATCTCGACTGATGGCTGCAAGCAGGGGCACCTCTGGATCAAGCTCCTGAAATTTAACTTCTCAAGATGAAGTATTTATTGGCAATTGCATTTTTAATTTTAATTTCTTTGTAGGTTGAAAAGCCTATTCTATAGAAATGTCTTCAAAGAAAGGGAAGGGGAAATAGAAGCAGTAACTATGCCTATTGTATGTTCTTCGTGTCTTACATCCCTATATAGAGAAATGTTACTGCAATTTTGTTATAAGAGCAAGGTAGTTTGTTAAAGCACACATCTACAAAACTTCATATTAGACTACATATCCATTTGTTTCATGGGTAGAAAATGACAGGGCAAGGAGATTTTAAAATGTGATAGTTAATTCCCTATGTTTAAGGTATAGGTTTTCTTTTTTGTTTCTTTCTTTTTTTTTTTTTTGTCTTTTTGAGGCAGGGTCTCACTATGCAGTTCAGGCTGGCCTTGAGCTCACTTTGTAGCCAAGGCTGGTCTCAAACTCAAAACAATCCTCCTGCCTCAGCCTCCCAAGTGCTGGGATTACAGCCATGAGCCACCACACCCGGCAAGGTACAGGTTTTCAAACATTTGTTCATGTTATGGGTTTATATAATTTTTATTCATCACTTACAAAATTAGAAGAGAGTTACTATTGCTTTATTGTTGTCTTATGCTATCTCTTATTTTGCTGTTGTTCTTTTTGAGACAGGGTTTTGCTCTGTAGTTTAGGCTGGCCTTGATCTCACTTTGTAGCACAGGCTGGCTTCAAACTTGCAGTGATCTTTTTCCTCAGCCTCCCAAGTGCTAGCTAGGATTCCAGGTATGCACTACCAGACCTGGCTATACTACTTTAATTGGATACTAAAATTCCATGTTTCAAGGAAATAATAGTTGAAAAACAGTTGATTTTTTAAAAAATAATTTAAAAATAAACATTCAGTAAAGGATGCAGAAAAACACATGCTTATTCAATCATCTTGTTTTTGACAAAGGGACCAAAAATAAAATACATGAAGAAAGATAGCCTCTTCAAAAAATGGTGCTGGGAAAAGTGGCTATTCACATTCAGAAGATTAAATCTAGGCCTATATCTTTCACCATGTACTAATCTAAAATCAAATAAATATTAAAACAGACACACTTAATCTGCTGGAAGATAAAATAGGTAAAACAACATGGAAAATAACTTTTTTAATAAAACCACAAGGGCTGGGGATATAGCTCAGTGACATAAATGCCTACCTGGCAAGTGCAAGGTCATGAGTTTGATTCCCGGTACCAAAAAAAAAGTCCTTGTAATAAAACCCCAACTTCCGCCAAAATACCATCAAGAATCAACAGATAGGCTCATATCAAATTACTAAGTTTCTGCACAGCAAAAGAAACAACCAACAGAGTAAAAAGACAATCCATAAAATGAGAGGAAAATTGATAACTGTTCCTTGGACAGAGGATTTATGTCTAGAATATAAAAAGAATTTTAGAAGAAGAAATACAATGGCTAACAAACATGAAAAAAATGTTCAATATCTCTGACCATTAAAAAAATGAAAATTAAAGCACTCAGATTCCATCTTACTCCAGAGAGAATGGCTATCATCAAGAAATCAAATAATAAGTGCTGATGAATCTGTGCAGGAACAAGGAACCTTTTACATTGCTGGTGAGAATGTAAACTAGTACAACATGGTATATATGGAAGTCAATATGGAAATTCCTTAAAAAACTTAAAATAGAAATTACATTTGTCCCAGGTTTTCCCCTTATAGACATCTTACTGAAAGAAAGACATCATATTACAATGATACACGTATGTCCATGTTTATAAGCAGCACAATTCACAATAGCTTCAAAGTGGCCTATGTCTTAGTTTTCTCATTGCTTAGACAAAATACACAACTCTCAAAGTTAAAGGAAGAAAGATTTATTTAACTCACAGTTTTAGAGGTTTCAGTCCATAATCAGCTAGCTCCAAGCCAGGTTGGCATGGTATACAGGCATCACAGGGGAGAAACAGTTTCACAGTAGGCAGAAGATAGCAAAGCAACAAGGGATGACCACAGCTTTTTCTGTCCCTTATATCTTATCCAGGCCACTTAGGATAGGTAGCACTCACACCCTTGATCCTTGTGCCCTTGGTCTTGACATTGTACCACAAATCAGTTCCAGTATCACATACTCTAAATCCAGCCACCATTGTAAAAGCTCCACCTATGACTGCATGAGGTTTTGGGGGGACATCTAGACACAAGCCATAGCAGCCTATGTGTCCATCAATAGATGGATAAGGAAAATGTGGCATTCATATACAACAGAGTATTACTCTGCTATCATGGAGGATAAACTTGAGTTATTTGTGGGAAAATGTTTGCACTTTGAGACTATGATGTTAAGTGAAATAAATCAGACACACAAGGTTAAATATCACATGATTTCTTTTTATGAGAACCTCAAGGTATAAATTAAAGAGCAAAATAAAAGATAATACAAAACATGGAGAAGGAGCTTTTCAAAATGCAAAGGGACCAAGAGATGGAGGGATGGGGACAGGAAAAGAGAGGAAGACTATAAAAAAATTAAGATGTGTTGTGTACATGTACCACCTCCCCACTATGAATGTAATCATTATGAACTGCAACCATGTACTAATAAAAATAGAATTTTAAAAATGAACATTGATTAAAAATTAAATAGAGGAATTGTGTTATCATGGTCTATTTAGTTTATATTGATGTACAAGAAAATTCATGTTATATGTCAAATTTCTATTCCAATGTTTGTTTATAAAAGACTTGGAAAATTAGAATGTTTCTCAAAAAGCATGTCATTAAATGTGAATTTATTGTAGAAACAAAAATCTCAATTCAAGTATACCACACAAACACTCACAAAAAAATGAAAAAAGTATAGGTGAAAACATGAACTGAACCCAGGCCATCATTTCTAAATTGCCTACTTGAATAGTCCCTCATAGAGGCATATTTTATTATTCTTTGCTCCAAACAGCTAAGTGAAGAATAAATGCATATAATCAATTGATGGATCAAATAGGTTGAGGATCAATTTTTATTGGCTGAAATCTTCCTGTTTATCCCATTTCTTCACTAGAGAACGTTAACCCCTTAAAGGCATATTACACGTGACCACCCAAACCACTCAGACCTCTTAGTACAGGGGAAGAGCTAGACCCCTATATCACCTAGGATATGCCTGGCGTACAGAAATATTCCCATCTGGGTAGTTCTAAAGAAATAAGGTAATGATAAACTATGAATTTTATGCATGAGTTGAACATTGAAAAACTCCAGCCCCAAGCTTCCAGCTAGCATCTGAGCCAAATCCCACTTGCACGGCATTTAATCAGCTTCCTGACATCCCAGTAAAAGGGAGATGAATTTATGAGATTGATTAGTTAATACCCAAGTGCTATGCTTACTCCCTGATCGAAGAGCACCAGACTGGGGCCTTTAGACTTTCTGCTGCTCAGATTCTGCATCTGCTCCAGTGGCAGGTGGGTTTGGAGCAGGACCCAGAGAGAGGTATCAGCTAAGAACTTCCTGCTCTCCAGCTCACACTCCGGGCCTGGATATTCTCATCTTTGTCCTCCATTTCCTATTAGGGCCTCTGCCAATTTATTACTCATCTTCACTTTATACCAAGGATGACCTCTTCTTGCCTGTATTAATCCGGATCATCCCAATCCTTCAACATCCAACTAGAGCCTCACTTCTTCAAGGGAGTCTTCCTTGACCATCAAAGCCCTCAGCGAGTTTATCCTTCTCTCATTCTAAAGGCTATTGTTCCAATCACAGATAATCATGGTTAGAGCTAAACCAGAATTTAGCTAGTTACATCCAGCCATATTTACAAATGCTAGATTTATTTAACCACAAAAATAACACATGCTCATTATAACAAGTCAAAAATACAGAGAAGTTTAAAGAAGCAATTATTCTCCCTCTCAAGTCTCTCACATGCTACCCCTTTAGAAAACTAGTATTGTCAGGCTGTATGCTGTTTCCATGCTCATTCAGACACATGTACATACATAGCTCTTTCATTTAAATACACTTATGGCCAGAGAGGAACATGACTTCTCCAAGATCACACAGCTGGCTAGTGGTTGCGCTCAGAATAGAACCCAAGTGCTCAGCCTCCTAGTTCCCAGGCCAGTATAGTTATGGTTTAGTTGCCTCCTGGGTCTTGTCCCCAAAGTGAGTTGTAAACTCAACTGGGTGAAAGAAAAAAAAACATGTTTTCACTCTTGCATTTCCCACAACACCTAGCACAGTTTTGAACATCTGGTCCAGGGTATTTACTAAATGTTTGTCTCCTTGTTTTAAATCCTCTCTGAAACAAGACACAATATAAATAAAGAAAAAGAAAATGTTTGACTCAGTGCCTGGCTTCACTAGACTGTAAAGCCAAGCTATGCAATCATACAGAAATTGATTGTTAAAATGCTGGAGGAAAAAAACTCCAGTGTTTGGTGACTGTGTGCAGATATTTGGAGGAAGAGACAAATATGGAGTTGAAAGAGCTCAAACATATAAGGGACTCTGTGATCTATGCTAAGCTAGCAGAGCTAACAACCTCAATTTGGGGTAAGGTGGGGACAATGCTGGAACCTCAGCACCCTTACTAGTTATTTTGGCACCTGTCACTCCCCTCCCCACTCCTGAACCAATGACCAAATTGGATGCTGCAGTGCCCCACCCCACCCCCACTGTGCTGCCAAAGCTTCCCTTACCTGTGGCCAAGTATTTAACATGCTTCTCAGTGTTTCTGGAGAACACTGCTCTTTGGACTCTACTCCTTTGTGGAGTTACAGTGCTGGGATTTGTATGGATTTATTTGATATAATTTTTTATTGCTAATCTTTTGTGGGGATAGAGGAGATTGGGCTGGAATCACTTCCATCCATAGGGACTATCTCCCTGCCCTGGGAGCTGGAGAAAGGTTGAGAGGGGCCTCTGGCCACATCAGTGTTCTGGAGGCAAAACCTTTGGGAAAATTATAAGCACAAACAGAATTTTTGAGCTGAATCAAACTTTGAAGATCATCTGACAAGACTGTTAATGCCTCAAATTTATATAGCACTTCATAGTTTATGAAACAATTAGATGTGACTCATTCTTCTCATTTTAGGTGTAGAATTTCTTGTTTATTTAAGATCCTGCCAACTGGAAAGTAGATTGTTGTTAATTTCTTATATGTGAGAATCATACTGGGGCTATGTAGAAATGTTCTAATTTTTAGGAGATGAACAACAACATATTTTTTGAGACAGGGTCTCAACATATAGTTTCAGGCTGATCTTGAACTTACTGTGTAGCCCAGGCTGGCTTCAAACTCTAGTGATCTTCCTTGCCTTAGGTCCCAAGTGCTGGGATTACAGGCATGTACACCATAGCCAGCAACAACAAAATATTTAGAGAGCAGATATCATAATATTTGAAACTTTAACATGGTATAGCATTTTTTGAGACAAGGTCTTGCTATATACTTCAGGCTATCCTTGAATTCACCAGGTAGCCCAGGATGAACATGAACTCACATCAATCCTCCTGCCTCAGCCTCCTCCACCAGGCCCAGCTGAAATGGTATAGCACAGTTATGGTGAATCTTTCAGAGACTGAGTACCCAAACTGCCACCCAAAGCCCACTTATTTATTGCAAAGTGCTGGCACTGAAATTAAACCTGAATACTGAAGTTTTAGTTTAGAGAAAACAAATGTTATCTGTTGCTTGGCCACTGGGATGCCTTGGCTCACACACTAACAGAGAGGATTCTGTGTACCCACTGGGACACATGTGCCCTAGATTCATCACTACTGGTATAGCATTTAAAAAGATACAAATGGCGATACACTAATAAAAAGAAATACAGGCAGAGTGGATCAGGAGATAGGGTCCATCAAGATGCTCTATATAAGAAATATAATTAACCTGAAAGAGGGTTTTTGGACTGAAAGTAAAAGATGAGAAAATAATGCTCTATGTGACAGGGAACCAGAGAAAAGTGGGGATAGCTCACCCTTCAGTTGCAGATTGGTTGGAAAGACATAACACTTTTTTTTTATTTAAAAAGAAACAAAAGCATGTAAAGGTTAGAGATAATACAGAATTCCAAAAAACAGATAAACAATAAGAAATCACTAGTTAATAAATTACATATTGTCCTCTTAGAAATAGTTGTTCAAGTTACAAAATTAAAGCATACAAAGTAGATAGTCAAACAGTGAGAGTGTAAACAGCTACACATGAATGAATCTCTACATGCATTTCTATCTTTTCTGTATTAGAGAGAAAAACAAAACTTAGGAAGACAAAACAAAACAAATTCCTATAAAAACATAAAATCAAAAAGTCATATAAAACCACAGTACAAGGTGATCTACAATGATTGCTGTGTTGTTTCTTATTATCTTCAATAGAATGTCTATATCATCAGGCATAATTGAATACAGCAGTATAATTGAGTAAAGCAGTAAATAACAATATTAGTAAAAATAAAACATTGTAGACAGTGTAAAACTTCAATCAAACCATAGTGGATATTCTAGTGGATCTTGTAATCTTAAGTGCAGTTGCCTATAATCTCAGATTGATACTATAAATCATAACAGCTTTGAATAAAATCTATCAATACTAAACAGCGATCCAACAAACCAGATTTGATTACGATCAGTCATGGTAAAACAGTGTAGGTTTTACAGAGCTTTAGATTAAGTTAATAGGAAATTAAGGATGATTACCATCCTATATCCTGTTATTTTCAGGATTGCTGTCTGTGTCCTCAAATCTAGTACAGGTAGAATGACTAGAACAGAATATAATACATCTAAGCAGAGTAGTGTGAGTAATGTGGGTTTTAAATCCTGGTGCACTATTAACAATATAGTGTATCAAGGCCATCTTTGTTAGAGATTCTAGCCATCATTCTCTGCCTCATTTCTGCTATGCTATTTTTCTGCCTTTGTTTATCTAGTTTTCTCTTTCATTTTACTGCCTGCCCCACTTATTGAGGCCTTTCTGCTAATGTTCCTAAAATCCTGATATTTTTTTTTCTCTCTCTCTAGAATGTCTTTCAGTATTCTCTGTAGGGTTGGATTGGTGGTCACAAACTCCCCCAGTTCCTCTTTGTCATGAAAGCATCTTGTTTCTCCATTAATTTCTAGTGACAGTTTTGCAGGGTACATCAATCTGGGCTGGAGGTTATTTTCTTTTAAGGCTTGGAAGACTTTGCTCCAAGCTTTTCTTGATCTGATGGTCTGTGTCGAGAAGACAGCTGCGATTCTGATGGGCTTCCCTTAATAGGTAATTGGTTTTTTTCTCTGACAGCTTTTAATATTCTGTTTTTATATTGAATTTCTGGTATCTTGATTATTATATGTCTGGATGTAGGTCTGTTTTGGTCGTAGGTGGCTGGAGTTCTGTATACATCACATAACCGAATGTCATTTTCTTTTCCCATGCTTGGGAAGTTTTCCTTAATTATTTCCATGAATAGCCTTTGTAATTCACCTGTATGTATTCCTGATTCTTCATTCATGTTTCTTATTCTTAAATTGTAGATTCTCTTGTCATCTTCTAGCTTTTGTATTGTTACTGCCTGTTTCGTTGTTGTTTTTAAGAGATCTTTCCTTTCATGATCATACACTGCAAACTTGTCTTCAAGTTTTGATAGTCTGTCCTTCATTTCTTTTAAGGAGTTTTGCCAGCTTTCAATGGAGTTTTTAATTTCCTGATAGTCTGTTTGAATCTGCTTCATGTATTCTATATTTTCTTTATATTCTTTATCGAATGTTTCTCTCCTTTTTTTGTGTTCCTCCCTTCTTCCTTCTCTATGATCCAGAGATATGATTCCTGAGAGTATTTCTTTTATTACTCTACTCATATCTTGCTTTACCTGATTTAATATTTCAGTTTTGAGCTCATCTACAAGGTCCTAAATTTATCTCTTAATGTCCATTGAAGCCATGTCTGATGTTGTATGTTTACCGTCCTCACTCTTCCTTGTTTTTCCTTCTCCTGGATCAGTGCTCTCAGGGTTCTGGGCTGGGGTCCTCCTCCTGCCTCTCTCTCCTGTCATGGCCCTGGCTTCCTCCACACAGGTTACAGTGCAGGTCCCAGCCCCCTTCCCTGTTGGCCACGTTTCCTCCAAAGCACTCTGGCGAGGGACCTCTGCCCTCTCCTGCCTGCTCATGTCACTGAGGTGTAAGCAGCGGCTGTGTTTTCCTGCCCCTCCCCACTGGGCCAGGTCCTTCACCCAGTTAGTGCTTGCTAGGCACAGGGGAGTGATTTGGGATGGCTCACTGGGTCCCGGCCAGGGGCACGGCCCAGTCCAAGCAAATCCCACGAATCTGCTTTTGGGAGGGAGGAACCAACTGAAATCACTGTCACTCCCGGTTCAGGCTCCTCCTGTCTGATTCCAACATGTTGCCCATTTGGTGCGCCCTTCCTTTGGGCGGGGTCTCATTCCCAGCACTGACCGTGGATTAATGAAGGTCCCTTCACCGGTTCCACTCTCCATTGGGCTCACCAACCCCCGACTTCAGCACTGCTGTGCTTCCTGTGAGCGGTGGCGGGAATGAGTTTGGGCAGCTCTGCTGGCCTGCGCGGATTCAGGCCTTTGCAAACTTGGCAGGTCGCTGTGAATGAAAATGCTGTGTTCCATAATTTTCAGCTGTTTCAGTTGTAGTTCTGAAGTATTTGATGAGCTTTTTTATATTTTAATCTCTTCCTGTGTCAAGAGGATCCATCTCCCTCTGTCTGGGTCTTTCCAATGTGTTTTATTCTGGCAAATGAGTTGTTTCTCCCAGAAGGCTTTGTATTTTGTTGCTCACTGATCAGCCATCTTGTCTTCTCTCCTAACACTTTTATATAATGGAAAATACTCAGGTATAAAGAAGGAAAACCTTGAGGCTCTTGTAGGTAAATGGATATAACTTGAGACCAAGCTCAGGGGTAAAAAGGTTCAGAACCACTTAGGTAAATATTGGGTTGCCCCCCTAATCTAAAAACTAAAGGAGTTAGTGGGATACAAAATGTACAATGCACCTTGTGAAAGCAAAAGGGAAGCAATTGTCTAAGAAGGGAAGGCAGAGGACGTTGTTAATCTTGTATCATGATTTGAAACCCATATATTTGCCTTCCCTCTGTTTAGTTTGATTATATTCTGTTCCAGTTTGTCTACTTGTACTAGATTTGATGGCATAGATGGCTATTCTAAAGATAACAGGATATACTACGGCAACCATTTTTAATTTCCTATTAACTTAATTTGAAACTCTGTATCACTTTCACTGCCTTGTTTTGACTGATTTTATTTGAATCTATTGTGTTCACTTGCTGTCTTGTCTTGACTGATTTTATTTGAATCTGTTTTGTTTGATAGTATCAAGTCTGAGAGTATAGGCAACTAATCTGAAGACAATAAGATTCACTATGATACCCGTTCTGGTTTGACTATTACCCTCTTTTGAAGTCCTATAATGTCTGCAGTGTTTTGTTTTTATTGATTTTGTTCTGTACTGCTATGTTCAATTTTATTATACCTGATGATATGAGCAAATCTACTGAGGATAACAAGAGACATCATGGTAACCATTGTAGATCACCTTGCGTTGTGATTTTAAATCATGTACTATGTCCATCCTTTTAACTTGAATGACCCTATTTTTTCTCATTTGGTTTTATTCTTTTCAAAATAACAATAAATAAATAAATAAATAGATACAAATGGGGCTGGGAGGATGAGGAATTATTTCTTAATTAATCCAGAGCTTCTGTTTGAGATGATGAAAAGCTTCTGAAGATGAATGATAGTGATGGTGGCACAGCATTGTGAAGGGACCTGATGCCACTGAAATCTATACTCACAATGGTTAGAAAGATAAATATCACCTTGTGTATATTTTACTGCAATTATATGCATGTGAGAAAGAGCAAGAGATACTTTAGCTGCTGTTTACATTTTAAAATATTTTTAATAAAATATAGGAAATATAGGCTGGGGATATAGCCCAGTGGCTTAGCTCCTGCCTGAAAAGCACTAGTTTGATCCCTGGTACAAAAAAAATTAGTACTAAAATACTGGAAATAAAAGAATCTCTCAATATGAACAGACTTATGGAGAAAAGGACATGCAGCTATCTGTAGCAGAAAAAGATTGTACCAAAGATCAGTCGTAGGTTCCAAGAGAGTGTGGAAGTCTGGATAATGGTGATGGAGATGATGGCAGCATCACAGCTAGGCATTCTTGAGACATTGATAGAGAAGATGGCAAAGCTGAGCCTGTTGTCTATTATGGCTGATTAGATAAATCGGGGTGGGCTATAGGAAAGTTGTTAAGTGCAGGGCACTTAGGGTACAACATAGCTCAGTCTTAGATAGAAGTCGCTCCAGGGATCTCAGTTACTCAGAGAACAGGTAGACTATCCACTTTTTACCTCATACCTCCTAAAAATCATCGTGGCACTTGTGACTTCCTCATGAATCAGTGAAGCAGAGAAAGACATGACTGGAACTCTGGTTAGCTCATTTAGATTAACTTTGTGCCACCTGACTCCACTCTTAAAGTATTATTAAACCATGCCTCCTCTAGATGGGAATCAGAATGACTGTCTGAAAGGTGACATGTAATGGCTTAATGACTCAAAGTTTGGTAAGAAGAGTTATCAGTTGAAAGGACCTGCAACTCAGTGACCCAGCCCTACCTCTGTGTGTGATGTGCTGAGCATTTGAGGCTTTGCTGCAAAGAGAGAGAACTTGGCCCTTCATGAGGACCCTCCAGATGTTCCTGATTGGAATGAAAAGGTTCCATTTATCCCACTGCTGAGTCTGAAGGTCAGTTCTAACTTAACAAGCAGAGCCCTTAGGTTGGGGTCCCGCTCCCAACCATATGATGGATAGCAATATGTAGGGATCACTTCATCCCTGCTCTTTTTTGCTACATCTGCCCAGATTCAGCCCTACCAGACAGAAAGGTTCTTGACCCTACCAGTGCACAATGGAAAGGGACAGAAACTTAATTTGCATTTCTGTTTGGCTAGCATTTGCCTAATGTCTACATTCATCACCATAAAGGATAAATGCTACCAAGAGAAGGAAGCAAATGGGGTGGATAGAGGAGATGAGAGAATGAGAGAATTTAAGCAAGCTGTGAAGAGGGGAGGGAACCAAGATAGTATGGAGAAAAGCTGGCCAGAATGAAGCTTTGGGGATTCTTCTGAATCTAGAGCTTCAGCTCCTTGAAAATCAAATCCCTTTCCAAGTCATGTTTGATAGCAATGTTCCAAAATAATTGGAGTCTAGGTCTAAAAGAAATCAGGCTGTGAGCAAAGGATGATGCAGTGTAGTATAACAAATGAATGTAGATGGGGAGCCAGGCATGGTGTTGTGCGCATGTAATCCCAGCACTCAGGAGGCTGAGGCAGGATGATTACCATGAGTTCCAGACCACTGTAGACTGCATAAGCAAGTTCAAGGCCAGCCTGGGCTGCATAGCTAGATCCTGTCTCAGAAAAAAAAAAAACAGAATACAAAATATAGGTGGGAAATCGGATAGATTAAAGTAGGCCAGAATGTTTCATATTTTTTTTGCTGATTTAATTTCCTTCTTAATTTTGCACATAAGTGAATGACAGGAAGGGACTTACTCAAGACCACTCCACTAATTAGTCCAGGTAGATCCTATGAATCTTAATCCATTTTAAATAAATGATAATACACATTGTACTGGCAAGCAAACCTTCCCCACCCTGGCTGAGAGTTCTTTTTCTCTCAAACACTTTTGCAAGGAAGTACTGATTGAAAACTAGTCTTGGAAGAGCCTTCCCTTTCCTTTTCTCTGTCTTACCACAGCAAGGTGTCCATGTTCTGGAGTCAGGCCAAGCTACAGTAGGTCTTTACTCTCTCCAGCCTGCTCCCCCTCTCTTTCCTTTGTCACCAGAGGCTTACTGAAAAGGCCATTCTGAAATGAAGATAATGTCTGTGAAGCTCTTGTTAGCAGGTAACCCCTGGCTGACTACAGGCTTCACCATCTTCATGGTCTGTTTGAGACTCTTGTTTTGTGTTGCATCTGGCCCGACTCCTCTAACATCTGATTCTGAACACAGGGGACAGAAGATTCTGCCCCAAGGTCCATATTTTTTCACCCCATCTTCCAGGGCCACAGGATTGCTGGAGAATGGGCAAGAAGCACACCTTGGGACAGGACTAATACAGGCAGAATCTGAGAGCAGGAGGGACCTTCATCCATCTCCAATGTATAGATAGGGACAGTAAGGATAACTATCACAGTAGTGAGGCTTGGTTTTCATCTGAGAGTAAAACAAGAGGGAACAAGGTCCCCAAACCTCTTGCCTGGATAGGAATACTAACTCTACTTGGTAGAGTTAAGTGGCAGTTTCAGGGGAGCAGAGTCTGAGGGAGAACATGGAGGATGCAAAAAGACATGCATTATGTTTACCATAGAAAAAAGTCCAGTAAAATCTAGTTGTTAAGTTGGTGATGGGTAGAAGGGCCTAGAAAATAACTCTTTTGAAAAGAAAATTGTGTCTTCATCTCAGGTTCACAGTGTAGCTTCCCATCAGTCTGTGTTCCCAGCCAGGTTCTCCATTGTCCTATCCATAGGCATATCCTGCTTCATGCTTTTAAGCCAATGAGGACAGAATTCTGGTATGTCCTAAGCATCTCACTCTACACCGAAATATGAAGATGAGAGGAGTTATTTACTGTAGTCAGAGCTTCAAGCTGGGCATAAAGTTGTATGGGCTGTGTTATGGATTAAAAACTGGTGGTCAACTTAACGCCAACTGAATTAAATCAGCATGGTGCTGAGTGTAAATGGCCCACCTGAAGAAAGTTGCCAGCATAAACAAAGTCATGGAGAAGAGCTAGTCATTGTGGGTTCTCCTAAATGTTGCTGTTTCAAGCCATTGGTTCTCCTGGAGGAGCTGGTCATGACTAGCTTCCCCAATATGAATTCAATCATTATTATCAGAGGAGCTTGGGACCTTGTTGGTGAGAGTGGCTGTGGTTCACTTTGGGAGAGCTCTGGTCTTTACATCAAGCATCACTTCCTGGCTCCGGAGGGGAAGATGTGTAATCTCCAGGAAAACTTTTCACCCTGGCTTTCTGGCATGTACTTGACTGTTGTTATCGTCGGAGGAGCTCTGGACGTCCATGTTGCTGAGGATGACTGTGGTACTTTTCAGGGCAGCCCTGGTCCTTATTTTGAGCATGACCTCTTGGATCCAAAGTAAAACTTCAACCTACCAGCACAGCTCCTTCACTCTGCTGGCATAGACTTTCTAGCTTCTACTGTTGGCCTTTGGGACTTCACAGTGTGGATCCATGAAACAGACTGGCATGAATCCTTCTCGTGGGCTCTAGACCTCCAGTTGGACTCATGGGAGGCATTGTCATGGGTTCTAGGTTTTCATCTGGAATCATGTGGGACATTGCTGTGGGATCCAGGCCCTTGACTGAATATTCTAGGTCTTTAGTTTTGTGAACAGATTTCCTGTACTTTTGTATATTTTACTCTGGGTGACTATCATAAAATAATGTAAATTCTGTGTCCTGATTCTAATTGTTCTCCTCACAACCACTGACTACAATAGGCTGTGAACTGCAAAAAAGTACATGACCAAGAACATAAATGAGAGTGAAATCCAGTCCATGCTCTGTTCCCTGAGCTATGTGCCCTGGTGCAGATATAAACTCAACTGGACAAAAGGGTTCATTTTTCATCCAACATAGCCATGCTGCACATGGGGCCGCATTCATCCAGCTTCTTCTAAGCTTTTTGCACAAAGGCATTGAATAGATTACTTGAGGCTCTGGTTACCATCACCCATGAGCTCCAGTGCCTTCAAGTCAACCCTATGCAGACCCTTGCCATCCCTGAGTATCTCCTGGAGGCTCCTGTATGCAAGGGTAGAGAATCAAATGAGGCAGATCTTTTGGGGTCTGGAGTTCACTCTCATGATGACTCCAAACATCTGAGCTCTCTCAGCCATGGATTTTCTTCCCTTTTACTCTGCCCCTAAGTGTCTGTCTTAGCCATCACATCTTTGGTGCCCATTTTTCTTCTTCGTACACTGGTGCCAACTGTTTGTCCAAGTTATGACTTTGACTGTTTCTGTGCCACACCCCTCTCTAGTCAGCTGTCACAGCCAGAATGTATTCTCAGCCCTGGCCTGTAGGGCCTCAGTGCAGTGCAGTGCAGTGGGGGTGGTATTGCTTCCTGCTTGCCTACCTGGATGGAGATTGGTGTTTTGCACTGCCAAAGTACATATACACTGGGTGTGCAAAGAGGATGACAGTGACCAGGGACTCTTAGCTGGAGAGCTTTGTTGTGTCTACATCATTCTTATTTCACTAGAACACACTCATTCTTCCTGGGCTGCAGGGAAGGGGCTATGACAAAGCCAAGGACAGGCTCTAAAAATCTTGGTGTAAAATGGAGTGAAGGGGCAGGTCAGTACTTGGGATCTGAGTAGCTCCTTCTGACTATGCTTAAAGCCCCTCTTCTCCTGACAGCGTGGACGCAAGTTTTCCAGTGAGCTCACTGGGCTCTCCCTGAAGCCAGCAGATTATGTTGCCAGATGGGCCTAATCAAACTGCCCAACAGAATGTAGCTGGGGAAGAAAGGGATCTCACGTCAGGACTAGCACTGGATCATTAAGGTGAAGGTGGGGGGCAGGAGGGAGCCAAGTTCCCTAAACCACTTTACTGTGAAAGGGAGGCTGGGGTCTTCTCAACTGAGCCCATTCGAGGGAGAACTAGCAAAAGGCCTTGAATAAAGAAGAATGTGAAATAGAACAGCTATGCAATCTCCTTCTTTGCCTTCTTTTTACTCCCCAAACTCCAGAGCTAGAAGGAGCAAGACAGTAGAAAAAGAGGCAGGGGCAGAGGGCCTACCATCAGTCTCCTGCTCTGACAAACTACATCATCACTGACTCTAGCTGGCTCCCTTGAGGTAGAGGGGGGAGACTTGAACCAGGTCTTGACCAGGAGGAGCCAAGGAGAAAGGGACAGGAGGCAGCTCAGGTACTGAGTCTTAGTACTGGAATCTTTGCCAGTGCTGAAAGACAGTGGACCCATCCCAGGGTAGCCAAAAACAAATAAGTCCAGTAACCCAGGGTTCGTTAGGAAGTATATAGACCAGGGAAGATCCAGATCCATGTGGATTCTGGACAGGCAGCCAAGCTTTGTAGTCTGTAGCAGTCTCTCTGCTGCCTCTAAGAACTAGAAGCTGCTTTGCTGCATTTGCCAGGACTTGCTTCACCATCACCCTCTACCTCCAGGATTTCTAACAACTCAAACTTTCAACAGTGGGTATAAATCCCAAAGCATCCATTAGTGAATTATGAAAGCCAAAGACCTGGTGATTGTCAAGACATGAGATTTACAAAAAGAAGAGGACACCAGATTCTTGTCCTCTGTCAGAAATGTGTTTTCTGTTTCTTCGAACTTTCTTAGAAAGAACCACACACCCTAAAGGAATGCACCCATTTAGTCATGCCAATGGGCTAAGCCAACCAAGTAACTTGATCAGGAAAAAATGGGAAGAAACTCCACAGTATAAGGTGAGTTATTTGTGCATGGAGCTTGGGTTTCTCTGCTGGTGAGGCAGTTTTTCAGGAATTAGAGTAGGACTGGGTGGGTCTTTTCATCAGCCTCACCTGCAGGAATTTGTCAGTTGGAATTTTCTTTGTGGGAAGTGGGGTGGTTGGGATGGGGGTTGTTGATACAGGAGAGAGAGTTTCCAAACAAGCATCTCCCAGCTACTGAGGATTCCGGGCCAGATTAAATGTTTTAGTCTTGTTCAGATTCAGTGGCTGTTTAAGTTTTGTTCAGTCATGTTAGAAACTATGCCAGTTTCTTTCTAGGTTTAACTCATTTACTCAGATTTACAATGTACTTTAGTTCTGTGATCAGTGAGAAAGTTATCTGTGAAGTTCTGAAAGGTTTCAGATATTAACAGATTTAATTCTGATGTAGTTTCCATCAGCTCAATTTAAGCTCCTGCCGCTGAGTAGTTATCCTTGGAAATGGGAACTGTGACTAACCTATCCTCGATGATAACCACTGGGGCCTGACCTTATGCACCTTAAATCAGCCTATTTCCCCAGTACCAGGTACAAGACTGGAGGGGAGCACAGAATAGGGCACAGGGAATGCTTCTTTCTTGCTTGATTATATCTCACTTAATGGTGTTCCCACTGAAAAACACTCATTTGTCACATTTTGCTTCAGGAGATAAGACAGGAAAATCTATCCCTCAGGATAATTCCTTCCCTGGCCTATAAAAACCAGAGAATTGGCACCTGCAATCTACCATTTTCTGTCATTCCTTTCTATGGTTACAGCTAAACTACTGCTAAAATGCTGACTCGTGCCTCATCCATGATGGAGTGAGCTTTTAACTGGTAGCTTGGCCTGTGATGCCAACTGTTTTCAGAGCTACATAAAAATGATGGAGGGTTAAAGAGCTAGGAGGGAGCTGAAGGAGTGGAGAAAGAGACATTATAGTTGGATGTGAAAAGAACCTTAGGAGGTTGGATCTTTACTGGGTGCCATCTCTAGTGACTCCATAGTATAAGCTAGGGGTTCCAGATGTTTCTCAGATGTGGATCTCCAGTAATAAGCTTCATGGTTACCTACTCACATGGCAACCATGTACATGGTATGCTTTGGAGACCTCCCCAGGTCCCTGTTGGCCATTATATATTTGCTTCATGGTTTGCCATAATCCTTGAAAATTATTGCCTTGAGTCAAGGCATTATCCACTTGTTAAAATGTACATTTTTGTTTTGTCTAAGAAAGTTCATATATTAGATTCACTGGATTTTACCTGTCAAATAGTAGGTTCACAAAGAAATGGTATTCAGGGCAAATAATGCCTGATGAGGAAGGAGATGTCTGAAACAAAGTGAAGCATCATGGGCTAGTTGAGTTGGAAGTCACAGTCGCTCTAGTGAGAGGGAAAACTGGACAGCCAAGAGGACAGGAATGAATGGCATCAGTTATCCCTGTAATTTAGACATCCATGTGGTCTCCCCTGCCCTTCAGATAGATCTAAAATTCCTTTAAAACCCCACACCTATTTATAGATATCTGCATTCCTAGAAATGACTTCCAATCTCTTTGATTCCCACCTCAACCCCAGGCTACAAGTGCTTGGTTCTCCTAAATGATTGCATGGAGGTTCTAAAAATTTGACTTCCTGTCAGAATCACTTGGGGAACTTTTAAATAGTGTTGTTGGGCAGAACCCTAGACCAATTATAGCAAAGTACCTGAGGGGAGCTCTGGGGACATTTCTAGGAGATAAAATCTTCTCCAGGTGATTCTAATGTTCAGTTAGAGTTAAGCAGTGCAAGTTTCTGCAGTGAGTATAGTCATTATGGACTGCAGAACATGTACTAATAAAATTTTTAAATAAAAAATAAAAGTGTGGATTTAAGTGGTTTACTTGTGTCTTTTCACATCAACCAAAATGGAGAACTTCATCTTCCTTAAGCTCACTCAAATAATCATTCATCCAAGGAAATAGATGTAGAAGGAATTTGGGGAAACAGGATTTGCCTCATAGCAGCACAAATAACTGAATGAAAGCTGAGAATCCTAGGCCTAAAAATCCCTTGGTCATTTTCTTAGTCAGGCTCCAGCCACCTATTCTGTTCAGTTCCTCTTTTTTGTCTGTTCCTCTCTGTGCAACTTCCACAGTCCCAAAGTTGTGTTCAGTGTTACTACAGAGCATTAAACTCTGTCCTCATTTGCTTTGTCCCCTGCCTACCTATGTAGTCAAGCCTTATGGAAATCTTTTCCTAAAAATGATCCCAGTTCTTGGCTTGAGGATTAAGCTCAGCAACAGAAGCGCCTGCCTGGCAAGCACAAGGTTGTGAGTTTGATCCCCGGTACCAATAAATAAATAAATAAGCATAAAAAATGGTCCCAGTTTCCTCCAGAAGAAGGCTTCTGGTGCCAACTGGTGAGATGATTTAAATTTCACCCCATTCAGTATAGTTTTGACAAGGACCCTGAATGGCCTCGTCATTACATCTCCATTGGCTCACAGACACATGCTCTGCTATTCCTATCCAAAGAATCAGAGCCTAGATACTGCAGAGACCCAAATTTGGCAAAGTGTTTGGAGAATGACTGTGTGTATCCACTTACTGGAATCCTTGTACACTTGCTTTGTATCCACTTACTGGAATCTTTGTACACTTGCATATGGCTAGGTCTTATGGCTAATAAATTCAAATTTGTCCATTTTCAAACCAGCAGGACTTTCCCAAGTACAGGGAAAAATGTATTTATTTCATAACCTAGCAAAATTAGAGATACTATTTTTTTTGAGACAGGGTCTTGCTATGTAGGCCAGGTTGGCCTTGAACTCACAGTGATCCAGCTACCTCAGTTTTCCAAATGCTGTAATTATAGCCATGTATCACCACACCCAGCTAGAGATACTATTTAAAAAATACTTTGTAAACCAGGTATGGTGGTTCATCCCTGTAATCCTAGCACTTGGGAGGCTGAAGCAGGAGGATCATTGTGAGTTCGAGACCAGCCTGGGCAACAAAGTGAGCTCAAGGCCTGCCCAAACTGCATAGAGAGCCCCTGTCTCAAAAAGACAAAAAAAAAAAAACCTTTGTAATAAAAATGTGCCATTTTAACTGGACGTGGTGGCACATGCCTGTAAACCCTGTACTCAGGAGGCTGAGGCAGGAGGATCACTGGGAGTGCGAGGCCAGCCTGGGCCACGTAGCAAGACTTTCTCAAAAACAGTCCCATTTTTTTCAGTAGATACTTATTATGCATTGTCATGTTCTAGCCATTGGGCCAGGTGCTTTGGATTTGGTGGTGACTCAAAGCTGCAGTCTGGGTCTTAACTATCTGGTGAGTTTTATTAATTTATTAATTAGTTAATTTTTGGTACCTGGTGTTGAACTCACAGCCTTGCACTTGCTAGGCAGGAGCTTATATTGCTGAACTCACAGCCTTGCACTTGCTAGGCAGGAGCTTATATTGCTGAGCTTATATTGCTTAGTACCATTGCACTAAAATAATAAATAAATCCCCAGCCAATTTATTTTTTAAATCCTTCTGTTTAAACTAAAAGGCACTATCTAAGAAAAAAGAAAAAAACACTTTAAGCTCTAAATCAGGAATTTTGGTGCACTGGAAATTCTGCCTAGCAAGTAAATCCATTCTGTATATTGGCCTGAACACAATATTCCCATTTGTATGTGAAGTGGTTCTATGTGGAAGGCCTCATGGTATGTACATATGCCTTTTGTAGGCCTGTGCATACTTTTATTTTTTGGTACTGGAGATCAAATTCCAATGTGCAGGACCCCTAAACTAGACTGCCTAATCTTAGCTGCCTCCATTACTGCATGAGGCTTGGGAGGCCATCCAAACACAAACCATAACAGGAGGTAAATAGTATTATTATCTGTGTTTTACAGCTGGGAAACCTGATCACCTACTATTAGGTATTGGGTTCGGGATCCAAATCCAGGACTATGTAACCTGAGTGCCTTTCAAAGCATGCCATTCCTTGACACCAAGCTGCAAAGCAGGGCTAAAAGAAAGCAAACGCCCTCATCATGAGTAACAACATCACTGCTCTCATCATGGTCATTGTCCTTTGGTCATCATATTAGTTATAATTTGTCTAGCTCTTTGCACCAAAATACCATTGCACTAAAATAACTTTAATAATAACAAATAATTATATTGATACCATTTAATCATTATTTAGTTCTTATTATGTATCAGACACTGTCCTAAACCTCTTAAAAGGATTGTCCTCACCATTTCTTACCATATTTCTAGGAGACAGGTACTATTCTTAACCCCATTTTACAGAAGAGAAAACTGAGGTTTAGACAGGCTAATTTACCCCATGACCTCACAATCAGTGAGTAACAAGAGCTGGTATGTGATCTCTGACTTCAGAACCTTACCTCCTCTGCTATATTGCATAGGAGGATTGTATGAGCAGAAAAACTTCCATTTCTCTCCTTTTTCCCCTTTTAGGAGTCCCATATGACACTGCCTTCTGATAACTGGTGAGCTCTGAGACTCATCTACTAACTATGGCAGAGTGTGGAGCAGCAGGATACCACATGTGTGACCAGATGCCTTCCTGATGAGCTGACAACCCAGACCCTCTCCACCCAGCTGCCAATAGCATAAGAATAAAGAATACCCAGAGAGGGCCTCCTAGCCAAATAATTTGTAGGCAGAACTTAGAAAAGTACAATAGCTGGGCTGAGAGCTCTGAAAGCAGAAAACAGATGAACAAGATTACTCTTCTATTAGTTTTCTTCCTCTACATTCAATAGAATAGGGTTTTATGAGTGTGTACTCTCTCTTCATTACACTCTACAGAACACACTAACCACTAGCATCTCTTACTGATACTTTCTTCTTCCTCCTAAACTGAGTTCCATACCACCTGGCTAGTTCGATTGTTATTAGCTCATCATCTTTCATTACTCTTTTGAAAATGCCAGCTGCTCTGTGCTTGAAATCTCTTCACTTTTCCCTGCTTCCACTTCAGCTCATCCACATTAAGGTTATAAAGCACTTTGGAAAGCAATAAGTGTAGTAGTATGGCAAATACACTTTTCTGACACTTTGCTATCACTGAGATTTGAAAACCAATGATAATTCACAACCCTGGCATACCTTTGTCTCTGCAGAGCTCTTAACTAGCTAGAGAAGGTCTGTGGTCATGGCTTAAAATGTGCACCTGATATGAAGTCACCCCAAACAGAATAGTATTAGTTTTACCATCATTTCTCAAATTGGTTTCCATGATAGACAAAATGTAAGGAATTAATAAGTACTATGGGGAGAAAAAGATTTCTGAGTACAAATAATTTTGATTAATACTGGTTTAGATAAGCTATATTTTACTACAGAGTTTCTCAGAACCCTCAATATACTAATGAGAATCATGAATATCCAAGAGATCATTTAGAGCTTTAACATCCAGCATGGGTTCTGAGGGTTGGCAGGGTAAGTATCACCTATGTACCTTTGAAATGCAGTCTCAAGCCTCCACCCAAGACTTCTGGAGTCAGACTTGGTCATGTAACAAGATGCTCAGAGGATTTGTATGCATGTTAAATGTTGAGAAACGCCAATTCATGGTACACAACATTTTTCAAACTTTTCTGCCCGTGGAAACCCTTTATGCAACCTCTTATGAGATGAGTGTTCACTTGAACATACTTTGGGGAAATACCGAAGCTAGAAAGCTCTTCATAAAAGATTTTATTATTTAGTGACTCCAGACAAAAGCATTAACCAAAGATACATAAACTAAGGGAGTGATTCATTATATATTACTCAAAGACTCATTTTATAGAAGTTTCAAGTCTTATAAATCTTGTGTTTCCAGAAATTCTTCCCATACTACCTTTCTCCTAATTAATTCATTTCCTGGAGCATTTTAAAGACTTAGTAACATCTGTGTTTCTTGGTTTATTCTGTGGCATAGACCATGTTTGTTTCTTAAACAGAGCAGCTTCTCCAGAGTACCAGAGCTCAGGATCCAAGCATCTAAAGAATGTTCTGTGGTTCCCTGCTGTACAACATTATAAAGGCAATTTTATAGAAACTGAGAACTTTTCAGTCCGGCATGTTCTGTTCAGTTAAGCTGTCATTGTTTTTCTTTTAGGTCTTTAAGCTATTATACCAAACATCAAAATAACACTAGTTATTTTGTATTCAGAACTTGCAGCTCATTTGGGGGCATTGTTAATATTTTATAAGAAAAAAAGAACCTAATATTTTATAAGAAAATTCTTGTTTTTTCCATTCATATTTGTGATTTTCAAGAATGTTGCTGCATTGCATTCATAAACCTGTTTTTTTTTTAACTTAGTACCTGGACCCATTTTTTCCCCTCAGAGAAACACATCTCCAATTTTATATTAAAAGTTGAATGGAAAATAGGCTTTGGCATGTGTAAATTGGGTTTACAAGAAACTTGTCTAGCATGCAACAATACAGTAAGGTGCTACCATACCTATACTCTGGTTAAGACACCAGCAAAATTCTCAGCAAGGTTTCTTGACGTTTGTCACCAGGTGCCTTGTCAATGGACACTTTCTATGGCTGGCCAGGATTGACTGTTCAGAGTACCTGGAAAGGAGATCAGATGAGCCAGCAGGAGGGTACCTAGAAATGTGTGAAAGTGAGAAAAACTGTACCATTAGGCTTCTAGGGCCAAAGGGCCTGCCAACCCAAGGATGCCTGCTGTGGTATTCTGACCACTCCCACCTTCTCATCAAAGAAGAAGCAACACAATACAAGGGAAAGAGACAAGGTAAACACCTCCTTGCACTGGGTCAGGAGATACAAGGCCTTTATTTTAGTTTATCACCTGATCATTGATGCTACAAGTGCCACAGTTCAGAGCCCCACTGGTTTAAAACTAAATGCAAACCCATCTGGAAAAGGTAACCATTGATGGGAATAGTTTCCACCATTTCTAATTTTCAGTATTCATTTATAATGTTTAACATTCAACATACAGCCATAATAGTGATTCAACTTTGATTTTTTTTTCTTTCTACTGACAGTTGATGTATAGCAAGAAATCCACAGGCTTTTTAGCAGATTAAAGGCACATAGACTGATCTCTGTAACTTATACCTTGGTGGGAGTGCATAAGAACAGCTACCAGCTACCATAGGCCAGGGATTTAACTTAGTGGCTTAAGCGCCTGACTGGCAAGTGGTGAGTTCGTTCCCTGGTACAAAAAAAAAAAAAAAAGCAGCTACCATTTCTTGAGCATTTACTATATTCCAGGCATTGGGCTTAGCACTTTATGTGCTATATCTCTTTTAATCCTCACAATGCCTTACTGTAACTGTTTACTGATTAGGAAGGTAAGGCTCAGAGAAATAGGTGACTTACCCCCAAAACATCATACAGAGATGGAAGGTACAGGCAAACTCCAACCTGTGGAACCCATACTATAGTCCATTACTTAGCCTGGAGGATAGGCTTGATAGCCAAAATCACTGCAGAAGCCCCAAATTATGAAGGGACAAATGGACTCTTTGAGTAGGCAAAAAGGACTAGGGGCTTGAGGATTAACAGACACATACATTTCCCTCATAATTTTTCCAAGGGATAGTCTTTCCTGCAAGCAAATGAGCTTAAAGTGACTCATGTAGACCACACGGACATTTAACAACAAAGCCCAGTCCTGAACCTTTCCCCACATGCAACCATTTATATACATTGTCAAAGGCAACTTCTTCCAGCAGTATTGGTATTCTTTCACAGTCCTTTCCCCAAGCCAGCTCCATCTGTGCACCTTTGTGCATGCTATTCCTTGTACCTGGAAGACTCTTTTCCCTTAGCAATATAGTTCACTTTCTTCTTCTAGCACTTTGCTCAGTTGTCACAATCTCAGTGGCACCTTTCCTGGCCACCCTTTTTAAAATTGCAAACTCCCACTCATCCCCAAACCTACATTCTTTTTCCTTACTTTATTTTTCTCCAAAGCATTTATTTTCTCAATTATCATATCACTTTGCCTATTAATTTGTTTGTTGTCTGTGTCTACTCACTAGAATGCAAGCCACAGAAGGACATGGATTTTTATCTATTTTGTTTACTGCAGTATCTCTGGTGTCAAGACCAGTATATGGCATGCTGTAAGAGCTCAGGAAATATTTGTGTAATGAATGATTGAATCTGACGGTAGTTTTAGACAAAGTTTCCTACCCATGAAACATTTACAGAGACATACAAGGCATTGGAGATAAAAGGTGAGCAGCTAAGAGAATGCACAACTTCATGAGTGACAAGATATGGAGTAAAAGTATTCTACACACATAATGTCTATGGTTTCCAATCTGGTAAAAGCCAAAGATTCATATTCCAGATGGTTCTTGACAGCAGTTTTACTTAGTGTCCATTGATCAACATATAATAACCATAAATTAATCTGATTGTAGTCGTATTTTAAATGAATGTAGATTTTTGTTAAATATGATATCTGCCTAACATTTGGAAAATAGTGACACATAAATTTGTTGAAATATTTCCAAATAAATGCTTAAATGCCTAGTCTCTAGCATCTGTCATCCAGTTTTTGATTTTTTTTTTGTATGAGGGATACAGCTCACGACCTTGCGCTTGATAGGCAGGTGCTTGTGCAACTGAGCTAAATCCCCGGCAGCATTTGGTTTCTAACATTGTAACTGTTCACCAATATGAATCTTGAATAAGTTGCTCAGACCTCTGACTCAGTGTCCTCATCTGCAAAAGGGGGCTAGTAAAAGTATCAGCCTCAGAGTTACAAAGATTCAATGAAATATTTCACATAAAGCTCATGTAAAGTGACTTGCATGTGCTAAATTCTCCCCAAATTAGGAGCACCATCATCACTATTATCATGAGTTATCATTTGATTCTCCAAGCAATGCTTCCAGGTATATATATTTGCATTCCCTCTTGAAGTACCCCCCAGGGTCCTAGGCCTGCAATTCTCATAGCCAGTGCAGCAGGTGCTAAGTATCCTTGTCTGTCGAGATGCATGGATTGCAGCATAGACATGGTGAGAATGGGAATGAAGACCAGAGTGACAATGGCCTTAGGCATCATTTTAGAATGATGAGTAGAGGTACACATTCACAAAGGAAGCCAGCAGGAACTTCTCCAACACTTTTAAAATCCTGACTCTGATAAGGTTTGCTCAGGAAGACTGATAAAGATAGTTATTACTGAATGATCCTGGTTGTAT
Source organism: Hydrochoerus hydrochaeris (assembly GCA_004027455.1). NCBI lineage: Eukaryota > Metazoa > Chordata > Mammalia > Rodentia > Hydrochaeridae > Hydrochoerus > Hydrochoerus hydrochaeris. Next base: position 279,228 of record PVLA01001428.1, on the reverse strand, counting down.
TTTATCAGCGTGAAGTGTCAGCTTTTCAACTGTGGTGAGGCTACTCTGATTATAATCCTGTCTGGCCTTGCAACCCATAAAGAATTCTGAGTTCCAGGAGTTAGCCCATTAGGGAGAGGTTGGGTCTGGGTGATGCAAACAGCTTTCTGTAGTATTTCCTGCTCATCCTGTATCCCAAATGGAGACTCAAGAAAGCTATTCTACAGGGCTGCAGCTCAAAGAGCAATGACCGAGGTCCTAGAGTGCTGAGCTGGGGAGCAGCAGTGGGTAACCAGTGGGCAAGAATGCTGTCCTCTCTTATTTTGTTGCTGTGTCCTATAGAGCACAAAGCACAGGGTGAATTAACCAGGGAGCTCTGTAAGCCCTGATGGTTCGAGAGATCAAACAAGGAGGCCAAGGATGGAGCTCAGTGTGTGGCTGGGGGAGGAGTGACCACCCCCTGTGGTTCCACATTATTAGACAGGAACTAGTCCACCCATGGAGAGAGCACACAAGCTGTGCTCATAGGCTGATTGGCTTGATGAGGGAGTTGAGTACATCCTGTGATTTTTTTTTTCTCAAAATGGGCAATAGGGCCAATTAAACTTCCCCTTCTCAGGGAAGAAACAAGGAACTCCAGTTTTTGGTTTTATTTTAGGAACTGATCTTTCTGGAAAAATAAAACTCTAGCGTCATTTGGCAATATGTCACAAAGAGACTGCTTCTTCCTGACCTTGAGGTGCTAGGCCCAAACTCTTGTGCAAGTCTGAAGTTTGTGTCTTCAAACCAAGGACTTCAAAAGATAGTTTGTCAGTCCTGTGCACATTGGCTGGTCCCCCTTCCTCATTTCTCCCAGAAGCTGTGAATCCAATCTCCTCACTATTCAGTGGACCATTTGTAATTGTCCAGCCCAGTTTTGGATCTCATTGGGAGTTCTGCTCTGGAAACTTATTTGCATAGACAGACGAAGACTGGCATCTGTCTTAGCACCTGAAGTCAAGGATCTGCAGCAGTGACCAGCAACCTTCTGGGACAATACCCTGGGTATTGGATTCAAAATTGACAATGTCAAATTGAGGCTAATTTGCATAGGTTTATTAGGTTAATTACTACAATATCTCTAGGAACTTAAAAATGCTTGAATTCTTATGCAACCAGATTGCTCAAAGTCTGTTGCTATGAAACTTGGAGTGTAAATTACCACGAATATCATTAATCTGTTCACTAGGAGGTTAATTTGCAATTTGTTGGCAAATCACATGTGGGTCTTATAGCAAGAGTGTGGGTGGTGTTTTCATGCCAACATGTGACTCTGCCTCTGTTTCTGGATATGAGTGCGTACATGTATGTATACATGATATGTGTGTGTGTGTGTGTGTGTATTCACATGCATTTGCCTTTATTCAAACACAGCATTGGGAATAGCACACTATGGGAACTCTTATCCTGGATCTTAACTGCTCCTTGATCTCATCTGGCTCATCTGGCACACCCTGGAACCTAGAGCATGCATTCTCAAAGCTGAGGAGTTGCTGCACAGAGCACTTTTGAGCCTAGTGCCAGTTAGCTTACAAGACATTAGCTCCTCCTGAAACATGATTGCAAAGATGTCCATTAATGTCTCAGAATCATCTGGCATTTTGGAAAGATGCACTTTCCTGTCAATGGATCTCAAGTTATTTTTGCATGCAGGCAGGCTACTTCTGGCAAATAAATTCACATCCTCTAGAAAAAGAAACAGGATCAGAAAGTTTCCTTCAGATAAGACGATAGGATAGGATAGGATAGGATAGGATAGGATAGGATAGGATAGGATAGGATAGGATAGGATAGGACAGGACATGGCAAACAGATTCCAGTAAACTGAGTAGGGTTGGCAGGAAGAAGACTTCTGAGCAGGTCAAAAGTGACTCCATGGCTACGCTGTATTACTGTTAACAGAGGTGACAGTGTTGGAAACACAAACTTCCCCCAGCTGCGTTAGCCTGATTTTCCACAAAAGACTGGCACTTAAAACAATTTGAGGAAAACCCTCTCCTGGTTTAGGGGACAGGCTGTAGGGTATGACTGCAGGTGCATTAGAACTTCATTCACTTAGCAATAGCTCCATAGTTAGCATACCTTCTGGGTACAGGCATGGGAGTCTCAAATATGTTTTCTAGGAAGGAATATCCAGTTTACCCAAAGAGAATTTACTGAGTACTGAGTACTTATTTCTGTGCAGGGCTGAGGATATGAAGAGTCAAAGAAAGGTCCCTCGCTGCTCTTAGTGAAAGCACATTGTCAAGGTGGGGAGGTTTTTTAAATTAATTCTACCTAGAGAGAAAACTGAAGTTTAGAGGAAGTTGCTCAAAGTGACCCAGATTAAGTTCAGGACAAGGGAGGTTTCCTGGTAGACAGGAAGGTAGAAGATACCCTAGGTAAAGAATTGAAACCTGTTGTGATCCCCCATGAGAAAAGGAAGATTTGCTTTTTCCTATAGTAGGAAATATCATTTCCTTCAATAAAATATAACCCAGAATTCTCCATGTTTGGCCTTAGAAGGATACTGTTTCAAGAGGAAGAAGCACCTGTAAGATTTCCCTTTCCCTATAGTGTTGACCCATCACAGGGGTCATTTACTATCCCATAGTTTCCTCTAGATTAGCCTGAAACATTCTGACAAAACTGTATGTTGAAGGTTAGGGAATCACAAAACAGAAACCAACATGGAGAGCACTCATTATGAAAGTAGCTAACATTGTTGCTCACTTCCTCTGAGCCAGACACTGATGTGTGTGTGTGTGTGTGTGTGTGTGTGTGTGTATCTTAATAACCCCATAAGTGGACATGTTAGTGATCTCTATTAACAACAATAATAATGGCATTTTTGTTTTCACTAGATCTGTTTCACAGCTGAGGGCCAGGAATAAAATAGTTCATCATAAAAGGTATTAACTCAGTTATCTTCCATTTCTGGGGACCCACTCTTCCTTCCGAGTTCCTGGCCTGCCTCCATGAGCCAGAGGCCTTTCTAATCCTAGCCACCTACAGGTGTGCTCTCTCAAACACTGAGACCTCAAGAGGACCAGACCAAAACAGAGTCACTCACCATTTCCTCTCATCATGTTAACAAAAGGGTGAAGGAGAGGGAGTGACCCATATGTCTGTTGGGCTAGAATCAAATTGGCCAGTGTACTCATTATAGAAAGACCAGATGTAATGCCCAATAAATGTTCCATTTTCCTCCTTAGTATTTTTTTAATAAAATAACAACACAGTAGTACTGTTTAAATGGCAACTGACAGTTTACCCTGTTACAAGAATAGGAAAGAAATGGTGGGGAGTGAAAGCTCATCCTTCATCCAAAAGGTGGATTACTATTTAGTTACAGTTGTTCAGAAGAAACTTAAGGCTCAGGGTTGTCGGATAGGACTTTTTAAGAGGGACCAGAAATCTGTATTCTTAGTGAAATCTGAGAAATTTTATATATTAACAATTAAAAATTATTTGAAAACATTATGAAGGACAAACAAAACACCCTTACCTAGATGAGTGACCTTTGAGTAAAATAACCATATGAACCTCAATTTCTTAATATATGAAACAGCAATAATACCAATACTTGCTTTAGAAGGTAATTATGAGGAGAAAATAAGGTCATGTAACTGGAATGCCTGTCACACAGCAACTGATTAATACATAGTAGCTATTAGGATGATTATTATTCCTAGGAGTTTCAATCTCTTACCTGAGAGCATCTCTTTTTTATTTAATTGACAGGAAAGTCTCTGCCCTTCATCTCTAGATAGAGCCATGCCTCCAATTGGGCAATTTAGCTCCGCCTTTGCTGGCAGAAGATACTAATATGCTTATACGAAAGCCAAATATATATATATATATATATATATATATATATATATATATATATACACATATATATATATATATAATTTCATTGTACCTCTTCATGCAGCAAATTCAGTGCTCATGACTTACAAAGCCAGTTCAAGACTGACAAGGGAGAAGACATACAGAATGCTTTCTTTCAGTCATAATGGAGAAAATAGAGGCAGGGAAGGGAAGCTAGGCCTTACTTCATATCCATTTTACATTCCATTCTTACTGGGGACTCTCAGGATATTTGAAAAAATCTTTTGGCTACTAATTCAAATCGTATTCTCTCAGTCTCCTCACACCCTTGCTCCTTCTCACCTCTTCCTTCCAAGCAGTGGTTTTCATCCCAGGCTAAAAACCAGAACCACCCAGGAAGCTTTTAAAATTTACCGATGCTGGGTCCTGTCTGTCAGAGATTCTGTGACTAGTCAAGTAGTTGTAAGTCAAATCATATATGCATATGTACACTTTTCTGGGGACACAATTGGAGCCTCAGAGAAAAGTTAAGAAGGTGAGTAGCATGATCATGTGGAGGACCAAGGGAAAGAGCTGTAGTTCTAGGCTCATTTATCCCTCACACAGTAGCTCTCAAGAAGATAGGTCTTCTCACCTCCCCAAGCTTCAGTTTCCTTGCCCATTCCACAGAAATCCTTCATCATACATGTTTTATTTCATCTGGTGTTGTGATAATATAGTGAACTACTATATCATAAATAAGAAAGTGCTTTGCAAAAGCCCAGCCCCCCTCTCCACAAGGAAGGGCCTGTTATTACAAGGTTGAGGAGGATGTGGGTGGGAGTTAACAGAGACAGCAGGGAGCAGTACTACATATTGAGAAAAGGCCATGCACTTTAACAAAGCAGCTCACAAGTGAGAGCAAATTAATTCCAGGGCCAGCAAGAACAGAACATTTGCACTGCAGGGGCAAAGAACTCATTGGAGAAGCTAGGCCTTAGCAGGAAGAAGGAAGTGGGATAACAGGGGAGGTAGGAGAGGAGGCAAATGAGAGGGTTTTCAGTGCTAGGGAGGCTCCCTCTAGCTAAAGACAGAAGAGAAGGCCTTAGCCACAAAGGAGAGAAAGGAAGGAATGAAAATAGTGGCAAGTACCCCAGGTAAGCCTGGGGAGCAAATAAAAACATGTGATATCTGTGAAGAAGGGAACCAGTGGACATGGGTTGGGAGGCTAACTTCAGGAACAAGTGTCCGTCGTACTTCAACACATTTGGCTTCATCCTCTGTGGCAACTGGATCCAGGGCCTCAGTAAAAGGGTCACCAGGGAATCTGCCACTAACTATAGAACCAATGTCCCTACACTGAACTGCCTTCTTTTTCTTTATTCTGTAAAACAACCATGGCCCACTTGACTCAGAGAATGGGAGTGAGGCATAGCACAGTTTAGATAAGCCCTTAACAAATCTTCATACAGAAATGAACTAGAAAAGAGGAAGGGCATTGTGCAATTGTGGAAACCTAGATGAGAGCACTGTTAAAAGCATAATATCTTAGTCACTTTCCTGTTGCTGAGAAAAAATACCGGACACCCACAATTTAAAGAAGTTCATTTTGGCTCACAGTTTGAGTCCATGGTCACCTGGCTCCAATAGGAAACAGGATGGCAGAGGAGCAGGGTGGAGGAAAAAGTGCTCAAACCATGACAAGCAAGAAGCAGAAAGTAGAGGGAAGAAGCAGGGAGGGAGATATACCCTCTCAGGTCACACCTTCAGGGACCTGCCTCTTTAGATCAGGCCTCACCTCTTAAAGCATGTTTAGCTACTAAATTCAACATGGATGATGAGTCCACTGATAAGTATAGAGCCTCCATGAGCCAATCACCTTACAAAAACATGAGGCTTTGGAGGGCACATTTTAGATCTAAATCATAACATGAAGTATGGTTTGTATGACAGGGACACTGACCAGTCAAAATGAAGAGACCCTAGAATTGGAGCAGCTTTCTGAATGGCCCCTACTGAGATATGTGCTAACTCTTCAATTGCTGGAACTGAAGGGAGTGGGGAGTGCCAGGACAGTTGGGGGCACTAGGAGCATTTTAGAGCAGCAACTGTTTACCTATTACCAAATAAGAAATGTGGATTTGAACAAGTGGGATGGTGGTACAGATTTTCCTTAGGGGAATGTCAGTCCTGATCCTGAGGCAGATGGAGTCAGTCCTGGAGATCATACGGAATTTACTACTGGAAACCTAAAGGGCCCTGGCTGCAAGACAGGGTGGAGATAAGGAATTCTCCTTTTCCTCCAATGCAAAGAAAGAGTCAAACACTGGCTGCACTGTTGAATACAGGACCAAACCTGTGCCCATAGTGTCAACTCGTTATCTCACTGCCATGCATCCACAATGCCATGCCCACTACTGAAATCAGGACTTACGCTTGAAGAACATTAACCTGTTTCAATGCCAGTGAGCTTAGAATATGAGCTTAAACAGGAAGGAACCCTGGAAATCAGCTAATCCACTGATCTATTTTGACATATAGGGAAAATGAGGCCTAGAAATGAATTGTAGGGCCATAAATCTAAATAGTCCTAGAGTTAGGATGAGCAGCAAGCTGTCCCTGCTCCCAACCTGAAACATCTGCCTTATTTCCTGTTACCCCAAGTCTTCATTTTATTTGTGAGAAAACACCAGAATATCCTTAAGGCCAGCCTTCCACATAGGTAAACATGGTGTGATCAACTGTTTCACCTCAATTGCCTGTCACTATACCTAAAATTTTACCATTGGTGACTCATTCCTTTGGATCTTGAGGGTTTCTGCTCTTTCAGGGGATATACATGGAGGATTTATTCATGATCACTGGGAGAAAGGCTTTACACATTAGACCCAGGCTATACAATTGTTGGAGAGCAATGGCAGCTGGTTCAGGGAAGACACAGGCCAGGAAAGGATAGAAATTCAGAATAAGAATCAAAATCCAGGGTTCATCATGATGAGACAAGGAAAGAATATTTGCTATCCCCACACCCAAAGCATATTTCAAGCCCTGTCTTGGGCACTCAAGAAGCATTTTCCCTCGAAGACTACACTGTAACCCACGAAGCTTGAATCACTGCCCTGTGGCTCATGCTGGAGGAAAGGCAAGAGAGTGAAGGATAACATCAGGCTATATGCAGTGGCCACGAGGGCATTTTATTAAGAGGAACAGCCTGGTTAAGATGGATGTGACAAGGGAATCTATGAAGACATTGAGAGTAGCCTCGAGCACAAGAGGAATGGACTCTGAGGCTGCCAAGGAAGGTTGAGTGTGCAATCTGTCTGTTTTGTGCCTTCACTAAGGACCTGCTGGCTGCAGGTGCCATGGCACAAAGCCCGAATGCTGTGTGTTGTTCCCTTGACTTCCATTCTAGTTCTTCTCCATAGCTGTGAAGGGCAAGTTTGGACTCAGCTGTGGATCCCAGGTTCCTGGGCCTTCTCTATTCCTCCTTCAGTTCTGGTGTTTTTATATACAAGGTGCTTCAAGGTAAGAATGTCACAGGAAGGGAGAGGGAAAGTGAGGAGTGTAGTGGGTTTGTTCAGGAAACATCTTAGCTAGCAAGACCTGGTGTTTCCTTAGACTGTGTGTTTATGTGGACTTCCAGGATAGAGGAGAGTGCATCTGGGAATTTGGGAACTTATCTTGAAGCTGTGTTTCCCTGGCAAGTATAGTCATCAGTCCTCCATATCCTTGGGTTCATATTCTTGGAGTCAACCAACTACAGATGGAAATACTACAAAGAAAATTGTGTTTGTGGTGAATATGTATAAACTTTATTTCTTGTCATTAGACCCTGAACAATATAGCGTAACTACTATTCATATAGCTTTTATATTGCATTAGGTATTTTAAGTAATTTAGAGATGATTTAAGGTATACAAGAAGATATGCATAGCTTATATACAAATAGTGTACAATTTTATGTAAGGGACTTGAGAATCCTTGGATTTTAATTTCCATGGGAGTTCCTGAAGCCAATGTCTTGTGAATGATAAAAGATTACTGCATTGTACTTTAGATTGTAGGTATAGATGGCTCACAAGGGTAAGCTGAACAAACTAAAGATCACCCCCTCCAAACTTACTGGTTCTGTTGTAGATCTTGGCTACTTGAGGAAAACATAGAAAAACCCCCTCCCCCAGTTTCAACAAAAATAAAGCCTCCTCCCTCATTGCTATCCTCTGCTGTCTGACAGGAGCCCTGTGCTCATAAGGTCTGGGGACCACAAATGGTTTATATCCAGATATCTGCCATCCTGGGGTTGGATGGTTTCAGGTGGGAGGAGGAGACTGCTAGCACCAGGAATTAGATACTCAGAGCCAAGACTATCTCACCAGTTCCGCTCAAGTCCCCAAAACAATCTTCTCATAAAGACCAGGTCATCACTAACCTATGTGCTAGCAATGCTGAGGGAAAACTATATTTCACAGAGCAGGGATTCCTGCCCAGGTTTAGGTTCAGTGATTCAAGGAAGATGAAATTCAGTGCAATCAATTTGGAAGAGTTGGCTGGGATTTCTTTTAAACTTTACTTCCCAGTATTCCCCTTCTACTTTGAAGACAGACTAATCTCTGATATTTGTCTAGTGGCTTCAAACTTCTCAAAACTTCTTCACATCCATTATCTCCATCAAGCCTTACAAATACCCTTCATAAAGTAGGACATAAGCTGTTATTATCCCTATTTGACCAACAAGAAAACTGAGGTCCAGAAAGGATACAGGACTCATCAGCGTCACACAGTTATTTTAGTCAAAGAACTAGGACTTCAAACATGTTTCAAAACTTTCAGCCCTGTGATGTTTCCACCTCCCATGTGGACTCCCCTACAGAATTGTGAAGTGCCCTACTCTTTAACACTTCACCCAGCTACCTGAATGACTGAATGGATAAGCAGGAGCAAGGAAGGAAGGAGTATAAATTCAATAATGGCTCTCTTTTAAATGATCAAAATAGGATAGGACAGGCTGGCTGCACCATTTCATCATTTTGACCAGGAAGGAGGGAGTATGAGAGCTTTTCCATTTCACAGTTGTCATTGCCAAAGCATGAAGATTAGGACAAGTCTGAAATGGAAGCCATGGGGCTTAATCTTCCAACAAGGCTTTCTTCCACTCATCCTTTACAGAAGAATGGGTGCCACTAAGGATCCTCACTCCCCTACCAGGAAGGAGTCAGAATCAGCATGATGGGAAGAGAGGATTTTCTCCACCTTGTTCCTACAAGCTCTTTCTCTCTCTCCAGGTCTCCCACCATGGCTCTCTGAAGTTCTGCTATAGAAAAGGTGTGTGAAAACACTGGTTGCCACTCCATTAGATCTTTAACAGTCTCCCCCCCCCATAAAACTTCTAGCATAACCCAGACCTCACAGGCTTAAAACTGGTCTCCTGCAAAGCCACCTGACCTCAGATTTACCTGGTTCTCCTTTTTCTGTCTCCCATAGGGCCTGATACATAATAGGTGCCTAATAAATGTTAAATGATTGAACTGACCCTGTTAAGAGCCAGGACTTTGATTGGGTTCCTGCCTGTCAAAGCCTCAGGCGCCCCCAACAACAGACAAATTGACTTGGCATTGCTACTGGTCCCTAGACCATTCAGAAAAATAAGAAAATAGGAGGTTGAGACACAGGTCTTCAAAAGCTGCTTTGCAGTAGTACCCAGTAGCTTTGGAAGCAGCCAGCTCCAGTTTTGAGATCCCTTAGGTTTCCAATTTTGAACCCACCGCTTTGGAGCTCTTGTGTTGAGAGTATTTGCTTTGCTCCTCTGAGCCTCCGTCTTGTTTTCTGTACAGTGAAAAGAAAGCTGAAAAGAAAACAGATGCAGAGAGAGCAGGGTGCCCAGCGTTTATCAAGCTAAGGACAGCTGGATTATCCGCACATAGGTCCCCAGTGGGAGGGGTCCTCCAGGGGGCGCCGACTGCCTGTGCACCCGGTTGCGGGTTGCGGGCTGCGTGTCTGCACAGGTCGTGTTTACTGGCTCCCTCAGCTGCGGCTCTGGGGCCAAGCCAGTCGCCTCCTTCTTTAAGATTCTGGTCACAACAAGGGCTGGATTTCTAAGGCAGGCGTGATCTATCTCTTCCTACAGACACTGCTGCCGTTACCGTCGGCGCCGGGCACAGCCAGAGCAGAGAGAGGGACGGCGAAAGTGTTTCCGGCCGAGTCAGCCGCCCAGCCTTTGCCCTAAAAGGGCCCCGACAGTAAGTACTGAGCTCAGAACTGCCCGGTTGGGGCACGCCTGGGAAAAGGCCAGAAAGTGGGGGTATGGGGCTGCGTGCTGGGGTCCTTGCCTGCCCCCCACAATGACCTGGAGGCGGCCCTGGTAAGGAGTCCCTCCTCTGGGCTGGGCACCCACTCGGCACGCAGCGGGTGCACTGAGTTAACGAGTCAGCTGGGAGCCATCCTTCTCCATCCCCCACCCGAGCCCCAAGGACTTACTCTGGCCACCAGGCAGCCTCCTGGTGTCTTTGTGGTGCCTCTGAAGAGGAAATTGCAAGGCAAGATGCGCGGGGCTGGGGTTTTGATCGTCTGTGAAAAAGTGGCCCCGTGAAATAAGTTGTTTGGGGTCAGGGGAAGGGCAGAAAGGGAGGAGGGTGTGAAGAGTAAGGCGAATAAGAAGTTCGAGGACTGACCTTCACAGTGCTCAGAACTCAGCCTCCGCATCAGCAGCCCCTGCCCAACCCCGCCTGAGGTTCTATCCCCAGAGGGGAGCTGCTCCTGGAAATGGGTTTCTAACAGCCCGCATGCCAGCACTTCAGCTTCCCCAGGCACCTTGGCTGGTCCGCCTCCGGGACCTTTGTCTGCATGGGACCAGACAAACTGGGGCAGGAGCGGTTAGGGCCTCTATGTTCTCAAGCTCCGCGGGGCTGAGATGCATGACCACTCTACTAGTGATGCGTTAACTGCAGAAACAATGGTAAGTGGGAATATGAGGAGCATACCCATCACTTTGTTTTCTTGAATTTGTAAAAATGAGGGTACATGGAGGGTCTGAGATAACAAAGGCCAGTGTATCCTAAATCAGTCCTTTCTCAAAAAACACCCAGGTCTCCATTCTGTTCTTCGACCTGAGCTCAGCCATTCATGTTACCACAGCTCAAATCTACCTGATAGTTAACAAGAATCATGTATAATAGTAAGTACACCAGCTGACATTCACTCTATGCTTTCTGTGTGCCGGCTACAGTTCTTTATGTGTATTATTTTACTTAAATTTCACCACAACCTTTTGAGATAGATATTGATATTACTCCTATTTTACAGATTAGGAAACATGCACATAGGTCCTCAGGCTTCAAGTCACACATCCAGCTAGAAGAAGAGCTAGGATTTCTGCCCATCTTACTTCAGACCCCATTGTTAACTACAGGAAATATGGTGAAAAGTATATAACACAACTTGATTTCCCTAGGACTTATTTATTCTATAGATTGGAAGTTAAGACTAAGGCCTGAAGAGTTTCAAATCCATCTTCAGATCACCATTATATCCTGTGGAGAAAGGCAAACTGAGTAGACTATAACAGGAGATCCTATTAGTAGGTTCCTAATAATAACAATAATAATAAATTACTCCTACCTACTATTGACTGAGTACTTACTTGCCCCAGTACTTTTTATATATTTAATCTTCATGTAGGTGCTTCGAAGTAGGTACTCTCATAAGCCCTATTTTATAGATGAGGGACCTGGGTATAAGAGGTTAAGTAACTTGCCACAGAGCTGGGATTCCATCCCAGAACTACTAATTCCAAAGCCCAGCTTGGAACTACCCTTTCACAGATTTGTGCATGAAGCAGAGATTTGTCTTGCTACCCCCCACCCTAAGGCACTTGCTAGGAGCTCTGTATTAGTTTCTCCATTCATTCCCCAGCCCCCTTTCACACCAAGGAAGAATTGTACAGGTTGGTGAAGGAATACCTGGAAGAGATGGAGTGTTCCAAATATATTTGGGTTTTGTTGTATTAAGTGTCATGCATGTCACATCAATAAGTTGTTCTGCTTTATAAGTTTTATTAATTAGACAAGTATTTGGTCTGCTGACTTGGAGTTGCTAATACAATATTATATCTCTATTTGAATGCCTCTGTTAGGAGTTATTTTCTAAAAAGTTTTTAGAACCATATTTACAATACTGGGCAGAGCCATCTTCCCACTTCCTACAGAGAGAGAAGGCTTATCTCTTAGCCAGGATTTCAGTAGCAGAAATTGCAGCCTATACGTGAGCTGTCTTCACATCTCCCAGCATGACCTCTGTGAACTGAAACCTGAATATGGCAAAGTCCCTTAGGGCTGTCTCATTGTCACATCTAGCCCTGCAGTTGGATTATTTGTAACTTCCTGCCATTGCCCCAGCCAATTGTAAAGCTGGCTTTATAGGGACACTCTTCAGTGTAGGCAAAACAAGTATGTGAGCTTCATGGCTTTGGATGGTTTGCTAAGGATGGGTCTCAGTGTATTTACTGGTGACCCATCTTCCTTGCTCCTCTCATGAGAGAGGTGCTGTCCATGTGTGTAGCTTTGTAGTGGTACATGAGACATGTGGCTGATAACCCCAGTGCTGGGCTGTGTCCTTGTTGTCTCTGTGAGCTCTTCAGAGTTCACTGTGTCATTTCACAGGACCACAAAAAAAGAAGTCAATGGAAAACAGTGAGCAGGAGATGGTGCTCAAGTTAAATTTTGCCCGAATTTCTTTTTAATTGCAATGACTTAAATACCTGGACATTTCTTTCCCTCTTTATTAAATATCCATAACTATTCATTGTCATATTTGACATTCCTTTCCTAGCACATCCTTCTCATCTTCTCCACTTAGCTGGTGTGGAAAAAGTCTACTGGGAATTAGTATGGCAGGTGCATATGCTCCTGTGTGCTCCCATACTTGTGCTGTTCCCTATCTAGTCAAGTGATAAGTGGGGTATTTTTAATTTTTACTTTGTCTATTTCTATTTATTGTTCTTCTGGGATAACTGAGTTGTATGTCCAGTCTTTATTTATTTTATTTTATTTTTAAATTTTGAGTCAGAATCTTGCTAAGTTGCCTTGGCTAGCCATGAACCTGCCATCATCCAGCTTTAGCATTCCAAGTAGCAGGAATTATAGGCCTGTGCCATCATGCTTGATAGCACATGGTTTTATATTGTTTGTTTACATACTTTTCCTGAGGGAAGACACAGGACACATAATAGGTGCTCGACAGATTTTGTTGCATGCATGAATGAAAGAGCGAATTAATGCTATATAAAAGATGGTGGAGGAAGCCTCTGATTCACAGCTGGGAACTCTTCCATCATCATCTTTTAAAAAGGGAAGTAGGAGCAGAGTTTGCCTTATTCTGCCACAAAGAACCCCAGCCCTGTGGATTTTTTCACTGAGAAAAAAATACACTGTAATGCCCAAACATGAATGCTTGGGGAAGGACTTTCCTGATTAGTAGAATATTCCTGAATAACTGGGCTTTTGGCCAAAAAGTCATTTTTCTTTACCCTTTTTGATTCTTACATTCTTTCTAAAATGCCTAGGCCTCGTTTCTACCTTAGTAAGTCAAGTCTGGAGTATATTACCAAATATGTGTGGTTGAGTAGGGAGCCTGTGGGTCACACGATTCCCTAGGATTCTCTTTGTCCCTACCCAGGTTGTAGAGTGGCATACAATCTCCTATCAAAATCCCCAAGTCCTGCCTGTCCTTAGTGCATCCAAAGATAAGTCCACAGTCCCTTTGAGATCTGTAATTCACTGTTGCCTCCTCTCAAAAACAGCTAGGGGTTCCCAGCTAATAACATAGGGCAGGTGAGAAAACTTGGATGCTGACTCATGCCCTCTGAGCTAGTAACTTAGCAGGCCTTCATTCTTAGGTGGGCCTTCATCTGCCGTTTTCTGTCCCCAAGTAAGACATTATAATTCCTCCCTCTTAACAGAAAGGTACAATTAGGCTGAATAAAAGGTGTCTTCTTCCCCTGAGGCAGCATTTGAAATCTCCCGGACACCTCCAGATGGGGTGATATAAGTTTACCAAGCTTCTGTTCTTCTTTGTCTAGTGACTTCTTGATCTACTGCCTCTCATGCCCCTGGGCTTACCAATTGGGCATGTTTGAGGTGTTGAAGGGGAGGGGCAGGGCTACTTCCTCACAGGAGGTCACACTGGCACCTACTGGGCACAGGGCCTGGGCCTTTGATACTACTTATATCATTTGGGGGCCTAGGCAAAGTAGCAGGTTAAAATGTGCCTTTTTCTGTCCTCTCTGCATATACTGGCCTGCTTCTCTACTCCCAAGCTCCCCAAAAGAGTAATAAAATGAGAACTTTGTGCCCCAACAAAGCCAGATGGGAACTGGAGCAAAGAAAAGGCCTACTCACTGTTTGTTTACCCTGATGACCTATAGCTTCTTGCTTCTCAGCTAGCTTCTGCCCCTCTCTGGCTGTCATCTTTATGATTTCTGCCACATATTCCCTGTTCCCTTCTGTCTCTAGGACTGTATTCTCTTCTGCCCTTCTCTATTTGCCCGTTGGGCCTGACCTTTCCTCCAGAACCCAGCTATAGTCCTCATTTAGAAAACTTCCCTGTGCAGCTCCTTGAAATTGGTAGAGACTAAACAAGGGGCAAGTACATAACTTCCAAGGTCCTACCAACTCTGAGATTATCCAGAAGTTGACCAGTCAGAGGTTGGGAGCATCCAAGCCTGGTAGCCAGTCCACCAATATCTAAGTGTCACAGAGAAGGAGATGGCCCAACCACCTAGCTAAATAGGCCCTCTTTTAGCTTCAGGAGGCTTTGCCCAGAACCCCTTGCAACCAGCATCTGCCAAGTGGCAACCAGAGGGGTGCTATTTGAGCCCTCAGTCTTTGGCTGCTGGCAGCAGTCACTTGTTGGGAAATTCCCAGAAGCTCCTGCCCACACCTGCTCCCACTGTCTGCCCTCCAAGCTTTGTTTACAGTTCATCCCTTGGCAGACGAAAGGCTGGAATCCAAGAGAACAGAGAGCTGGGTAGACAGGGACCCTTTTCTGGCTTGGCTTGCTTGTCAGAGCTCTGCAGACCAATTTGGCCTAGAAGAGATGTGTGCACTGAGGGGAAGAATTCAGGCCTGTGGATTCTTTCCCTGCCAACTCCACTTTTCCCATATGACCATGTCCTCCCACCTTCTGGTCTTCTCTCCCCTTCCTATTTTGTTCATCTCAATTGCCTCTTTTACAACAAAAACCTAGTCTCTGGTGACTAAAAAAACTAAATTCCTGACTTCCTAAGTTAGGAAGGTGCCTTGGCCTCTGAAGTTCCATCTGTGAAATGATAGGTCATGCTGTCAGCATGACATAACTGTCCCCCTCCTGGGAGAAGGCCCATCACCCAAAGTCTTACCAGAAGGCTCTCATTACCATGTGGCCCTTGAGCAACTAACTCTAAGACTTCTGAGTTCATTGTTGGGAGGGTAGCAGATCCAAAGCGTCTAAAGAGCTGGTGAGGATGTGGAGAGAGCCTGCTAAAAACTAAGTCCACCAGTTGGCACCACATTGTCTCTGTGATGATTGCCCTCCTTAAGCTTGTCCTTGTTCCTTTACTGACTCCAAGGCTCCCTTGTCTCATTTCTCTTTTTCTGTCTTATTTTCACTACCTCTCTCCCTCTTGGCTCAGTCTGGCCCCTTTTCCTGCTCAGCTGTCTTCCACTCTTACTTCCTCTCCTTTACTCGTCTTTCCCCTCTGACTCAATCAATCTCTGTCTCTGCCTCCTTCAGAAATATTTGATATGGTACATGGAGGGTGGGGGCTGGGGTTCCCAGCATTCTTAAGAGTGATATGACAACTCCTTCAAGCTCCTATGAATATCTCATTGCTCTAGTTCCCCCTCACTGCCTCAGCTAGTGACATGTAAGTGGGGGCTAAAATGCAATGATCTCCCCACTAACTCCACCACAACTCAATGGCAGCAGCTTCAGACCTTGTGACCCAGGGTGCCACAAGCTATCAGCCTCATATCTGGCATAGCTTTCATATCTGTCACCGAGTTTGCAGCCCCAGCAGGGAGGGTTTAGGAGCATGTCTGGGCCTATTAGATAGCATGTCTGAATCTATTGGATATGTAGTCCCTGAAGGGAAAAGTGGAAGAGGAGGTGGCAGCTGCAGAGAAGGTCCTCTGCAGCTTCCCCTAAGAAGCAGTGTAGGGTTGATCTTTTGCAAGGTGCCTTCAAGCTCCTATGTATTTGTGGAAAGACAGATGACTTTGGTCTCTAATTGCCTCCTTGTGACTTGCTCGAATGAGTGACAGATGTCTCCATTCCAGCCCATTGGGGAAAAGCATCTATTTGGACAACTACATAAAAGAATCTGAACACCAGTAGAGTTTCTAAAAGATGCTTCTCTAAGCTCAGCTGAGGAGGAAATTTCAAAGCCATAAAGACCTGGAAGGAAAAGGGGGTCTGCCCATGAGAGAAACCAAGTCATCTACCCAGAGACTCTCAAGAGTATAAAGAACTATCCAAAGTCATCCTGCTTATCCTACTACCTCTTGTCATTCTAAAGGAATAGTTGTCTGTCCTTTAAAGAAAGTTCCTGGGTGAGAAAGAATTGCTATTGGATTTCCCACCCTTGAACCCTCTTCCTTTGACTCCATTTTTTCCTTATTCTTGTTTTTAGCCATAGATGTTGAGGGGTTTCTCCTATAGGGCCAACTCCCCATCTGGAACCTTCCTTTCACAGGCTGAGACTCAACCAGTAGGCATTTGATGGTGACTTGCATTGAAAAGCTAAATGATTACGTTCTGTGTGTGTCAAAACCATTTCTATCCACTCATGCATTGATTCATTTAAAATATTTACCAAGCATTTACTATGTGCCAGGTACCACATGAGGTATTATTGAACAAGAGATATAGGGCCTACCCTTATAGTTTACAGCCAAATAAGGTCATAAATGTATACTTACAAATTATGATGCATCTCATGAAAGAAATTAACAGGTTGTAAGAAGAAACAACCAAGGCATGAATTTACAGGAAATGACTCTGTGAGAAGGGAAAATTTAGGCAGACACATAAAGAATAAAAGCTCAGCCATTTGAAAAATAGAGAAAGAGGAATACCAAGTGGGCTGGTCTTAAAGTATCAAAGAATTTGAGGTGTTGAGAAATTCAAAGGAGGCCAATGGGGCTAGATCATCACTGGCAAGAGTAAGAATAGTACTGAGGAGATCACATGGGGTTTGTGGGCCATGGAAAGGGAGGTTGTATATTATTCGCTTACAGTGAGAAACAGCTGGAGGATTTTAACCAATGGAGTGATAGGCTTTGATCTCAACTTCTACAGTAGCTGTAAAAACCAGCTTTAGAAGGGCATCAGAGAGACAAGGAGCTTGCTACAGATGTCCACAGAAGAGATGGTGGTAGTTTGAACTGGTGACAGTCGTGGATATGGAAAGAACTGGTTAGATTCTGCCTGTGTTTTGAATAACAGATCACAATATTTACCAAAAGACTAGATGCAGAGGGTGAAGGAAACAGGCAGACAGCTTCAAGAATGACCCGAACCTTTCTGATAATGATGATGACATGAACTGAAATAAGGAATGCTGAGAGAGCTCTGTCTAGTCTTTCTTTCTTTTTTTTTTTTTTTTTTTTTGGTACCAGGGATCGAACTCATGACCTAGCGGTTGCCAGACAGATGCTTACGCCACTGAACTAAATCCCCAGCCCCCTCTATCTAGTCTTGAGAGGTAAAAAATCAATAGTTTGGTTTTAGACATGTTAAATTTAACTCCCAAGAAACATAACAGTAGGGATGTCAAAGTCTTATGAGTTTGGGAACTCCAGAAGAGGTGAAATGCACTTTAGGATTTGTCTGCATATCAATTGTTTTTAAAGCCAAGGGATTGGATGAGATCAGCTCAGGGAAAAGTAGAGAAAAGAAAAGATCCAGGAATGAGTTGCAAAGGAGTCCAGTGTCCAAGATTTAGGTAAAGTAGGAGAGATTCACAAAAGAAACTAAGGAAAGTGACAAGAGAGGTAGGAGGACAGTTAGGAGGCAGTTACTGAAGCCAAGACAGGAGAGTGGTTGAGGAAGGAGGGAGTGATCCACTGTGTCTGCATCTGGTGAGAGGTCGAATACAATGAGAACTGAGAGGTAGCAGGGCTGAGAAGAGACTTTAACAAACACTCTATAGAATGGTAGATGTGGAAACCAGATGATGATGGATCAAAAAGGAAAAAAAAGAGATGAAGTAGAGATAAAGTAGAGACAATATGTGTAGAAAACTCTTTTGAGGAATTCTGCTGTGAAGAGGAGCAGGAAAATAGGGGAGTAACTGTAAAGGAATTACAGATTAAAAGAAGGGGGGTTGTTCATTGTCTTAAGGATGGGTGATTTCTGTCAACATACCAGCACCTCGATTTTGGAAACATGGAAAGATGTATGATTTAGGAAAGAAAGTGAATGCACAAAGAAGCAAAATCCTTAAGAAGATAAGAAGGGGGTGATTTCAGAATATAAGTGAAGAGTTTTGACACTGGTAAAAGAAAAGAAACATCCTCCTCTTTAATAGGAAAAACAAAGATGCGGTTGTAGACATTGTCCTCTCTAGGTGTAGTGGTAAGATTAGAGGATTCTCATTTGATAACTTCTGAGTTTTTTTTGTTTTGTTTTGTTTTTAGTAACAGGATGAGGTTATCAGCTGAGAATTTTTGGAGTCTCAAATGCAAAAATGAGGAAGATTCAGGAGAGAAGGGGAGCTGTAAAATAGACATCTTAGAGAGTAGGAAAGTGGTGGTTGGACAGCATTGAGAAAACACACCAGGCTTGAGATAATGAATTTAAAATGAAAGCCAGCTACCATCTTGGGTGGCTTTTCTCCAGCTAATTTTATGCAAGCATGGAGCATGAATATGGTTGAGTTCATCAAGGAGTGACGTTTTACAAAGTGAGTGTAGCAGAGGCCAAGGAAGGAAGGGAGCTGAATATATTTGCAAGAAAATGATCATAATGATAGACTAAGAACTCCAATCTGGAAATGGAGGGAAATTTTAAAAAAGGAGATTGAAGGAGAATAAGAAAGTAAATAACTAAGGGGAAGTGCTTAGAAAAGACTTCTTAGAAGACATGACATTTAAGCTGAGACCTAAAAGATGAAAAATTAGCCCAGCAAAGAATGGGGAAAGTTATTTTCTGGAAAAGAGGATATCATATAGAAAGTGAATAGATGATGATGGTTCATGCAGATGGTCCTTGAAGTGGAGAGAAGCTGGTATGATAGATGGTGTGGTAGAGAATGAGGTGTGGTGATAGAGACTGGGGAAGTGGTACAATATCTGAAGATGACAGAACAGGTTAAGTGGAAGAAGTGTTAGAGGCTTCCTCATCAACATGTGGATGTTGAATTTGCCAATAATGATATCAGGAGCTGAAATAAGTGCAACAATTATGATAGCTGTTTCAAAAACAAAACAAAAAACAGAAAATAAGTGTTGTCCAGGATATGGAAAAATTGGAATGCTTGTGCATTGTTAGTGAAAATGAAAATGATGTTGTTGCTGTGAAACACAGTATGGCTGTTACTGATAAAATTAAACATATAGCTACCACAAAATCCAGCAATTTCACTTCTTAGTATATACTAAAAAGAAGTGAAAGTAGATTCTCCACCAAATATTTGTATACCCATGTTCATAGCAGCATTACTTACAATAACCAGAGGGTGAAAACAATCCATGATCGTTGACAGATGAGTAGAATGTGGTACTTACATGGAATATTGAGACTTAAAAAGAAGGAGCTCCTGAAACAAATAAATAAAATTTAAAAAAGCAATTCTGACATATGCGACAGCATGGATAAATCCTAAAGACATTGTGCTGATTCAGAATAAGCCAGATGAAATGGAACAAATATTTTACGATTCTTCTTATATGATGTTTCTACAGTAGTTAAATTCACAAAGACAGAAAATTGACTCCAGGCATGCCTATAATCCCAGCTCTCAGGAGGCTAAGGCTGAAGGATCACTGCGAGTTCAAGACTAGCCTACACAGCAAATTCAAGGCTCCCTGAACTACATAGAGAGACCTTGTCTCAATAAATCAATAAATAGATTTTTTTTAAAGTTTAAGTGATTATCTGGAGCTAGGACTAGGAAAAATGACAGTGTTTAATGAGAACAAAGTTTCTGTTTGGAAAACTGGAAGAATTCTGGAGATGGGTGGTGGTGCTAGTTGCACAACAATATGAATAAATTTAATGCAATGAACTGCACCTCTTTTTTTGTTTTGTTTTGCTTGTCTGTTTGAGACAGGGTCTCACTATGCAGTTCATGCTGGCCTTGAGCTTACTTTGTAGCTCAGGCTGGTCTCAAACTTGCAAGGATCCTCCTGCCTCAGCCTCCCCAGTGCTGGGATTACAGGTGTGCACCACCACACCTGGTTGAACTGGAATCTTAAAATGGTTAAAATGATAAATTCTATTTTTTTTATATTTTACCAAAAAGATGGTGGAGGAAAAGATCACATGTGAAAAGGTACTAAAGTCCTCAGTGACTCTGAGGCTTACACAGGAAGTCTGTGTGTAACAATGAAGAGAGAGCAAAATTTATAGAGGTGGTTTTTTTAAAACAAAATGACTAATGGTCTGGGGACAGCACTAGCAAGCACAGAGCACAGCTGCCTCCGCTGTGTGTCCTGAAGGACTTGAGTTGTAAGAGAGAAAACAAAATCATTTAAAAACAAACCAGCTCTCACTTGAGAGGAATGGTAGGGAAATGGTGTCCTCAAGAAATTACCAGGAGGAAGAAGACAAGATGACCGATCAGTGGGCAACAAAATACAAATCCTCCCAGGAGAAACAACTCTTGTGCCAGAATAAAACACCCTGGAGAGATCCAGACAGAGGGAAATAGATCCTCTTGACACAGGAAGAAATTAAAACATAAAAAAGCTCATCAAATATTTTGGGACCACAACTGAAACAGCTAAAAATTATGGGACACAACATTTTCGCAGAGACTCGCCAAGTTTGCACCAGCTTAAATCCAAACCAGCAGGCAGAGCAGCCCAAATTCATTCCTGCCGCCACTCACAGGAAGGACAGCAGCGCTGAAGTTGGGGGTTGGTGAGCCCAGCGGAGAGCGGAGCTGGTGAAGAGTCCTTCATTAATCCATGGTCAGTGCTGGGAATGAGACCACCCCCACAGGAGGGGCATGACCAAATGGGTGACATGTTGGAACTGGACAGGAAGAGCCTGAACTGGGAGCGAGAGTGACTTCAGTTGGTTGTTCCCTCCCCAGAGCAGATTCGTGGGATTTGCTTGGACTGGGCCACGCCCCTGGCCGGGACCCAATGAGCCATGCTAAATCGTTTCCCTGTGCTGAGCACATACTAACCAGGTGAAGGCCCCTGAAGTTTGGCTGGCCTGGTGGGGAGGGGCAGGCATACACAGCCTCTGCTTACACCTCAGTGACAAGAGCAGGCAGGAGAGAGCATAGGTCCCTCACCAGTTTGCTTTGGAGGAAATGTGGCCAACAGGGAAGGGGGCTGGGACCTGCACTG
The DNA here is from genome assembly GCA_004027455.1 of Hydrochoerus hydrochaeris. NCBI lineage: Eukaryota > Metazoa > Chordata > Mammalia > Rodentia > Hydrochaeridae > Hydrochoerus > Hydrochoerus hydrochaeris. The sequence goes on along the minus strand of PVLA01001428.1, from coordinate 257,866 downwards.
TAACCTGTGTGGAGGAAGCCAGGGCCATGACAGGAGAGAGAGGCAGGAGGAGGACCCCGGCCCAGAACCCTGAGAGCACTGATCCATGAGAAGGAAAAACCAGGGAGACTGAGGGCAGCAAACACACAACATCAGACATGGCTTCAGTGGACATTAAGAGATATCTTTGGGACCTTGTAGATGAGCTCAAAACTGAAATATTAAATCAGGTAAAGCAAGATATGAGTAGAGTAATAAAAGAAATGCTCTCAGGAAGCATCTCTCAGGATGATACAGATGGAAGAAGGGAGGAACACAAAAAAAGGAGAGAAACATTCAATAAAGAATACAAAGAAAATGTAGATTACATGAAGCAGATTCAAAGAGACTACCAGGAAATTAAAAACTCCATTGAAAGCTGGCAAAACTCCTTAAAAGAAACGAAGGATAGACTATCAAAACTTGAAGACAAGTTTGCAATGTGTGATCAGGAAAGGAAAGATCTCTTAAAAATAACAAGGAAACAGGCATTAACAATACAAAGGCTAGAAGATGACAAGAGAATCTACAATTTAAGAATAAGAAACATGAACGAAGAAGCAGGAATACATACAGGCGAATTACAAAGTCTATTCATGGAAATAATTAAGGAAAACTTCCCAAGCATGGGAAAAGAAAATGACATTTGGTTGTGTGAGGCATGTAGAACTCCAGCCACCTACAACCAAAACAGATCTACACCCAGACATATAATAATCAAGATACCAGAAATTCAATATAAAAACAGAATGTTAAAAGCTGTCAGAGAAAAGAAACAGATTACCTATAAATGTAAGCCCATCAGGATCACGGCTGACTTCTCGACACAGACCATCAGATCAAGAAGAGCTTGGAGCCAAGTATTCCAAGCCCTGAAAGAAAATAACCTCCAGCCCAGATTGATGTATCCTGCAAAACTGTCACTAGAAATTAATGTAGAAACAAGATGCTTTCATGACAAAGAGGAACTGGGGGAGTTTGTGACCACCAATCCAACCCTACAGAGAATACTGAAGGACATTCAAGAGAGAGAAAAAAAAATACCAGGATTTTAGGAACAGTGGCACAAAGGCCTCAGTGAGTGGGGCAGGCAGTAGAATGAAGGAGAAAACTAAACAAAGCCAGAAAAATAGCATAGCAGAAATGAGGCAGAGAAGGATAACTAGAAACTCTAACATAGATGGCCTTGATATGCTATATTGTTAATAGTGCACCAGGATTTAAAACCCACATTACCCATACTACTCTGCTTAGATGTATTATATTCTGTTCCAGTTATTCTACCTGTACTAGATTTGAGGGCACAGACAGTAATCCCGAAAATAACAAGATACAGTACGATAGTCATCCTTAATTTCCTATTAACTTAATCTAAAGCTCTGTAAAACCTACATTGTTTTACCATGACTGATCATAATTGAAACTGGTTTGTTAGACCGCTGCTTTGTATTGATAGATTTTATTCAAAGCTGATATCATTGATACTATCAAGTCTGAGAGTATAGGCAACTGCACTTAAGATGACAAGATCCACTAGAATATCCACTATGGTTTGATCATTACCTGCCTTTGAAGTTTTACACTGTCTACAATGTTTTATTTTGCTAATATTGTTATTTACTGCTACACTCAATTATACTGCTATGTTCAATTATGCCTGATGATACAGAGATTCTATTGAAGATAATAAACAACACAGTAATCATTGTAGATCACCTTGTACTGTGGTTTTATACGACTTTTTGGTTTTATGTTTTTATAAGACTTTGTTTTGTTTTGTCTTGCTAAGTTTTGTTTTTCCCTCTAACATATAAAGGATAGAAATACATGCAGAGATTCATGCATGCATAGCTGTTCACACTCAGTTTGACTATATACTTTCTAAGCTTTAATTTTGTAACTTGAACAGCTATTTCTAAGAAGACAAATTGTAATTTATTAACTAGTGATTTCTTATTGTTTATTTTTTTGGAATTTTGTATTATCTCTACCCTTTACATGCTTTTGTTTCTCTTTAAATAATTTTTAAAAAATAAAAGAAATTACCAAGTCTGAATTGGGAAAGAAGATGGGCACTTTCAGAGAATAAATCAAGACAAAAAAAATTGTTTGCTGTTGCTTAAGATTTCCAGAGGGCACAATGGAAGGTTTAGAGAGGTGGGATCAGAGCATCTGTCTAGCTCATGATTTCACTTTCTGTGGTTTCATTATCTGCATCCAGCCGTGTTCCAAAAATTTTAAAGGAAAAATTCCAGAGATAAATAATTCATAGTTTTAAATAAGTTTTGTTACAGTATATTGTTTTGTTTGTTCTATTATCATTGTTGTTAATCCATTACTGTGCCTGATTTGTCAATTGAACTTCACAATAGGCATATATGCAAATTTTAAAAATATAGCAAATGGAAAATTTGGTACTATGTGCAGTTTCAGGGATTGACAGAGGGTCTTAGAAAATATCCTCTATGGAAAAGGAGATATTACTCTTTAATGATGAAAATCTGGACTTAAGGAATAACCAGAGGTGAGTAGATTATTTTGTGGCAGTGATTTAAATTAACAGGAATGTGAAGTCTGATGAAGTGAGTTTCCCATAGGAAAGTGACATCGGGGGATGGACTCCCCAATGTGTCACCTGCTGGTGTGGTGGTTTCAATGGAGGCTGCTCTTACAAATGACACTGGAATGGCCCTCAGTTCATTTGAGGAGAAGTAGTCTGTTGAATATTCCCACCAAGCCAACCTCATTGTTTTTTGAGAAAGTGCTTGTCCACAAGTTTTTTTTTTTTTCTTTTGCGGTACTGGGGATTGAACTCATGACCTCGCACTTGCCAGGCAGGCGCTTATTGCACTGAGCTAAATCCCCAGCCCAGCCACAAGTTTTTAAGTCATACAGAATAATTGGGAGGTGAAGATTCATATTGCAATTCCACAAAGTTTATATGAGTGTGTATTCATTAGCAAATTACCTAATCTGTCTTCTCCAATTTTGGTTCCCTTATCTGTAAAATGGCCATAATACTGCAGTGAGGATAGAGAGAGGTAATATGTGGACAGCAACTATAGTATAGTAACCATCAATAAATGGCAGCTGGTACTATTGTTTCTGTACTGTCTTTTTTTTAAATCAGGGATTGAATTTACAACCTTGCACTTGCCAGACAGTTTGTGCCACTGAGCTAAATCCCCAGCCCTACCATACTTTTTTTTCAGCATCTTCCTCCTCTCATTCCCAGATGCCTCTGGTCCTCAGACTGTTATTTTCTGAGGAAATTCTTCAGCAGACTAAACAGTGCTTCATCTTCCAGATCTTTCCTCTTTTTTTCCCTAATGCAACCTTGCCTAGCTTATTTCTGTCCACTTAGAGCCCTCCATATTCTCTCCTAGGATAAATCTAATTTGGCTAGCCAGTCTTTTATTTGCATGAATTTACATTTCCACAAAAGATAGCATTTGTAATAGCTAAAATATAACTGTGACCTTCAGTGTCACAACCCAGTGGAATAAAAGCACTTTAGTCTTGATGGCTGACTGTAGCTCTCCCAAGAACAGCTTTATTTTAAAGTCTTCCTTCTCAGAATATGGTATGAGGACCAGCAACATGGGCACCACCCTGGAATACATCAGAATGTCAGACCTTGCTCCAGATCTACTGCCTTAAAATAATTTTAGCAATACCCTGACCTAGGTGATTCATGTACATGTTAAAATTTGAGCACCACTGATGTGGTAAGAAGCAGCTAACTGAAATAAATCACCAGTCATTTGTATGCAAATTTAAGAATATACATTTCTTATACATATGAGGGCTCCTCTACAGGAGGTGCTCTTACAAGCAGGCAGCTATTTCAGAGCCTCCAGGACGGTGCTCTCATTGCTGCCACCAGGAGAACATAGTATCTCCTGGGGACCCAGCTGCTAGTCTGCTATGCTGGATCTCTGGAGCTTCAAGGAGAGTCAGGCTCCAATTACGGGAATCAGAGGGCTAATTGGCCTCACATGTCTCAGAATCCTGCCAGTTGCTAGGGGAGTGACAAGACTCCCCAAGGAACCAACCAAATGTAGAGAAAAAGGATCCAAAGACAGGGAGGGATAGAGAACTAAAGCCAATGCCTGGAGTTGTAACTGTTAAATTTCTGTATTTCTACCCAAAAGTGCAAGGGGAAAGAGCATCAGCTGAGAACCATTCTGTCATCTTCTCAGTTCAGCTGTCCTTTAGCTGCATCCTGCCTAGCAACAGCTGTTAGCATGAACTACAGCTACCAGTCCTTCTTTACATACTGATTGGGGGATTGGTTTAGGCCAAAAAGGTGCCAGGGCATGCAGATGGAGCCAGGTTGTCTGAGAGTTGAGTCAGAAAAAGAGCTGCCTAGGAAACCAGAGGACAGGGTATATTGTGGGGCTGTCTCTTAGAAATAAAAAGTTGGTAAAGGAAGGGCCAGGGTTGTGTGAAGTGAGGGTTTTCTTCAGCATCCTTTCTCTGCTCCTCTGGCTCCTCTGAATAATGCTACCAGTAATATCACCACCTCTACATCTGGGTGATACACTTAACCTTCCTAAATGCTTCTGTAGCATGATCTCATTCCATTCTCCCAACAACACAGAGTGAATAGCATCAGGGTCAGGTTAATTATGATGTGAGCTGAGCATTGAGGCTGGCCAGGACATGGTCATGCTGCTGGCTATAGGATTGAGGCAGCCCCCAAATGGAAAACTCTAGATAGCCAGAAGATCTTGTATCCTGAGCTGATGCAGGTGGGTTACTGGAGTGGTGGGCCCCATCCAAGAGATTTGGCTCCAGTTGAACCACTAATGTACACAGTCTGTATGGGTCTCTGCTTCTTTGTCTACATTGGAGGCTGGGGTGAAGAAGGACCAATCACCTAGCCTATTTGGTAGGACTGTTTGATGCTTTGAGGAGATAATGGATGTGAAAGTACCTTTGCTCAAATGAGGTAATAGATGTTAAATGAAAAGAATCACACAGATCTAAAGTGTTCTTATCATTAGATAGAAAAAAAACATTATACCTTTACCCATGTCACTGAATGGAGAGAGCAAGCCTGGCACAGGATGAGAAGATACCTTTAGGGACCTTGAGTGTGAAGGGGACAGATTAAAGGCATTGCATCCTTTGGAACAAAAAATAGAAGAAAATAGATCCCACAAACAAAGCAGTGGGGAAGAGTAGCATAAGCTTTGGCTGCTTCATAATTTTGTTCAGGGTTGCCCTGCTTCAAGGAACCAGAAGCCAAACATCTTTCAAAGTCAAATTCCCTGTTTCCCCCAGATGGGAAGTCATGTGATCCATGGACAGCTAAGCTCTTATCATCCATCACTGCTTGCCTCCTTTGTCACTCCCAAGTCTCCAGGCACTTAGCAAATTTCAGACATTCGGTTGCAGACACTGAAAGATGCAAACCCCGGAAGGAAAGAAAAAACTTCCATTTAAATTGTAAAATGGTTTCTTGGGCTGTTAATGGATGTGTTTCTTCCCTGACCCAAGATGCCCAAGAAGGCCCAGGCATTGTAAAGGAAATGGCCTCTTGGAGAGTTGAGGGAGACTTCACTGAGTACGGCTCAGTTAGGGACAACTGTCACCAGGAATGAAGTGTGTTCCAGTGATACCGAGACACATGGCTGTGGTGATGAGAGAAATAGCTGGGCTTTTTGGGCAAATGGGGCATGCCCATGGTCAGAGTTTGGGGTCTCATCTCTCTCCCTAGCTCTTCCATTCGCTGGCCAGCCAGCACAATCCCTACTTCCTCCATGGACTCTCTCAAGCATCTCTTCCCCCTACTCTGAACACAATTTGGCACTTAGTTATAGAATTGGTCTACTAGTCTCAGTGCTTTATTTCACTTGTGCATTGAATACTTGTCATTTGTCCTTCTGCTAAACTGGAGGCTCTTTGTGGGCAGAGATTTTTAACTTCTCTTGTGTCCTACAGGGTTCCAACAGTATCTGAGTAGTCACTCAATAAATACTTGTTCATTGACTAATATGAGTTAAAAGAATAAAACAGAACACTTGGATCACAAAAGGCTGTTGGCTCTTTGGTTGCTCAGGCTTCAGGAATGCCCATTTTCATCAGTACTGGTGGTACCTCAAGGTCCAATTGAGACGGAAATGTCCTCAGCTTCAGAAAAAGAAAAAAGGAGCCTGGAGGGTTGGTACACACCTGTCATCACAGCTATTAGGATAGTTAAAGCAGAAGGACTACAAGTTCAAAGTATGCCTGGGCAACTTAGTGACTCCTTGTTTCTAAACAAAATTTGAAAAGCAGTAGGGATACAGCTTTATGGTAGAGTGCTTGCCTAGCATGCACTAGGGTCTGGATCAGTTCAGTCCCCTCTACCCACCACCTGCCCACAAAAAATAAAATAAACCAGGGACAAAGCTGAGGGTTTAACAGCCTGGAATTGAGGGACTGAGCACAGGAGAGTTTGCCAAACACTTCCTCAGCAAGCCTGCATCTTGCCAGTATTTCTGTTCATGCCAGAGCTCTTGAGCCCAGTAGGTTTCCATCTTCCATCCTGCCCCATATTGTATCCACATAAAAAACAAGCTGGTTCCATCTCCTAAGAAGACCCTTTTAGTACCATGATGGCAGGAGGCAAAAGGCTCATTTGGGAAGCAGCCCCAGGGTGAGGGAGGACAGCTGCAGTAGGAATATGGTCTCTGGATCCCTTTAAGGCCAATCTCCTGCCTGTCACCAAGAGCAGAAATGAGAGAGGCACCAGCCTGAGGCCATTCGTGCAGAGCCTCTGTCCCAGAAGGGTCTATCTAGGACACTGGCCAGCCATATTCCAGCTTCTGAGTGCCTTTCAATTAGAAAGTGACCATTTGTCTTATTAGGGTGGGAGGGAAGGAGGAAGCTTCTGAATTCACCTTCTGAAGGTTTGACCTCATCCTAACATTGCCATCCACCTTCTGACAGGGTAAGAGCCAGTCTCCGAGCTGGACTGGATGAAGCTAGAGTGGATATGGATAGATTCAAGTCAGCCATGGTCTGTCTTTCTTCTTTCCCAGGTTCTGGTGTGGTCATGACAACTCTGGGTTCTTTGCTAGAATATGAATTTCTCTTTCATACAATTACTGTTAATCTCCCCTCCTCCACAGATAGTCCTAGAGTTCTGCTCTAATTACTTGATTTGTGTCCAGATAAACAACCTAACTGCTGAAACATTTGCCACTGATAATTTTGGTATTTTCAGCTAGTCAACAATTCCATCACTCTCATAGTATCAAAACCTCCTACTTCTTTTACAAACCTTGTGCTCTGCTTGTATCATTAATTAATACCTAGTCCTCTGTATCTTGTTTTGAAGGGCCCTGCCTGGAACCTTACTTGTAGAGGATTCACATGCTGAGGTTAGGGAACATAAGCCTATATATAGGCCTGAAAGCTTGAGGGAGGACTGGGGCCAACTCAGGGAGCTAAGCCCCTGGGTCACTTGACTCTAGCCTCCACTCTTCTACCTCCAACTGTCCTGCTCTGCCCCCAAATTCCCCTTTTTACCTACCTCCTTCCCTGTCACTAGCCCTCAGTGCCCTCACAGGCCCTGTGGCCCCATACCCTCACTCCTCAGGGCTCTTCATCTGAGTACTACACACAGCACTGTCTTTGCCTACAGTGTGCCTCATCCAAGCCTTTGATGTGGAAACTTTATAAAGCTCTCAGGGAATTCCTAAGCTTCAGTAACTTAAACTGTGGGCATCGGGAGGACAATCTATAATCTCCCAGGTGTTAGGGTAGTGCTTTCTCTTCTCCCACTCCTCAGTCTCAGGTCTGTTAGCATTCCCAGAACACAGCTCCCCTTCTGGCTCACAGGATCCAGGAGCCATTTTCCAGATGTCCCATTAAATGAAATAAATTGGCATAGTGTACAGTTGTGTAAGGTAATGGTGCTAAACGTTAGCGAACTTGTTTATTTATGACACCTAAATAGCTCCTTTTTATATATCACCTAAGAGATATTAAACTTTAAAATTTCACAAGGACTTCATGGAAATGCTCCACATTCTAGAATGATTTCACATTTCTTTCCCACTTTTTTGCCTGTTTGGGAGGCCCAGTCCCTCAAGGTTTTTGTTTCCTTCAGGGAGCCAATAGCCAATTAAAATGGCTAATCCCAGTTAATTTCAGAATAACACATTTGTACCTGCTTAGGCTTCTTCTGGAGTTCCGATGTCTTAGAGAAAGGGTCTGATTCTTGCTTTTAGGCTCTATGGCACAAAATTCTTCTCTTGGCTTCTGTCCTGAAGACAAATGGCTTCTCCTTCCTAGATTTCTTTCTTCAGTCTAAAATATGAGGTAGTCATTATGTCTGTTGGTTCCAGAGGATGTAGGTAATTAAGCTGTATTCTCAATTGTCATAACCAGACCCCTAACCAGTGTCCCTCCCAGCTGATTCTGAGGCTTAGTTCCATTTGCATCTTGATTTGCTCCCATCTTTCCCTTCCCCAGTCATGTATGCAGGAAGAGAGCACAAATGATATGGAATGTGAGCATCTGCCAGCAGAGACTGTGCGACAAGTGACCATTCACCGAGACCCTATATATGGCTTCGGCTTCGTGGCTGGCAGTGAGAGGCCTGTGGTGGTTCGATCTGTGAGGCCAGGTAGGTGTGCCTCAGAGTTTTCCCCCAGCCCTGGCTCCTATGCCCCAACACTCATATTATCTTCTCAAGGAGTAGAACCTCTGACTATATGTGTTGCTGAGGAATTCACAGAGTGGGCAAATATTTGCCACTCTTTAACTAGGTTTAAGACTGATACATAAGACAGACACAGTACTGCATGCCTGTAATCTCAGCAGCTTGGGAGGCTGAGGCAGGAGGATTGCAAGTTAAGTCTTGCATGGGCAACTTAATGAACCTTATCTCGAAAAATAAAAAGAGCTAGGGTTATAGCTCAATTCAGAGCCTTCAGTTCAATCTCTAGAATGCCCCCCACTGCCAGAATGCCTGATATATGCAAACCACTGATACAATGTGGGGCCATAGACAGAGACTGATCATTCAATAGGGTCTGGGTCTTAGTAAAGCTTCTTTTACATAGAACATTCATAGAAGAGCCATAGTGTGTTGGATGAGAAAGTACCATTCAATTCAAGTCAACTAGTATTTTTAGACTGTCTACTCTAAGCCCAGCAGTAGTGCCAGAAAATATAAAACACAGTTCCCATCCTCCAGAATCAAACCATCAGGCTGTAGATACTGATCCATACTCATGAAATAGATAAGCCACTGAAGATCTGAATTAGGATACAGAAAATGAGTTGGAGGAGAGAGGCACAGGAGAATGAAATCTCTGAAATTCAGAGTGGCAATAATAACAGCTACTGTTGATTGAGCATCTGCTACACACTTTACATCATCTTATTTAATCCTCACAGCCAAGCCTGCAAGGTAAGGAAGTAATATTCTTCTTATTTTATGAGTGAGAAAACTGAAGCATAGAGGAAGAGAAATGATTTTTCCAGGATCACTCAGCTAGGAAGCCATAGAGCCAGGATTTTCTGTGTGTGTGATGCCATGAGGGGGGAATGGGATTTGAATGGGACCATGTGGGATGTAACATGCAAAAGACCACCCCCAACTGTGAAACACCGTCCTCACACATGAGACAAAAATGGTGAAAACACTATTTTGTTTTGAATCTACTATACCTTGACAGAAAAGATAGACTGAAAGGAGGTTTATTCCTGACTTTCTGGGCCTGAGGCTTTAGCTGCTTACAACAGTTTTTCATTCAGTCAAGAGAAGCAGCTGGAATACAAACTGGTCTTGCAGAAAACTGATGAATTTTGCAATCCTCAAAGGAAAAGGAAAAGATTTTGTAAGCTCTCTTCAACTAGAGGCCACAGAGTAAAAACACTTCAATTCAGGAGTCTGTGACTGACCTCAGGCTGACAAGTCAGTCATGTAGTTTAGCAAAAGACTTTTGAGTCTCTGATCAGAGATCAAATTTGTCCTGGGAAGAAGAACTAGATAAAACTTATTAATTGACTATTGGAAGCTTCTGCTTCAACTTCAAGGTAAAAGAATTCACAGGGCTGACTGAAGGCCCCAGGCCTGGAGGGGGTCAGCTATAAAAGGTAAAAGATGAAGAGAAAGGAGTTGGAGGGATAAAAAAAAGGAACACCCAAAGCAAGAGCCACAAAAAGCCATGGGACTGACAGGCATAGCCCTATAAAAAGACTCTGGCTAATCCCCACTGCTGCTTCTTCCCAGGAAGCTGGGTAGCTGAATGCAGAGGATATTTAGTTCAGAGGATGTGTGAGGCCATAAGAAGAGATAAAGGAGTATCCTTTACAGGAGCAATTGTGGTTGATTAAGCCAACGAACCACTTGCAAAAGCAAGAGTAGATTGATGCTCCCATTGCCATCGAAGGACTAATGCCTGTGAAGGAGACTTAAATTCTGTGAGACCTCATCCATTGCAAGGGAAAGAGGGAAGAAAGAAAGAGGGTGGGAGAGAGGAGGAAGCAGATAGAATGGCCCCTACCTGAGAAATTGGTATTTTTGACAGCAGTGGATAGAAGGAATGAAATAAGTTAAAGGAATTGTCCCTTGGAGGATATAATAGCTATCATTCATTGAATCCTTACCAACCTAAATCAATTGTTTTAAGTACCATACATTTATCATCTTATCCACCCAAAATTCTTATGATGTGCAAGTATTGCTATTTTCCTATTTTACAGATAGATAAGAGACTTGGAGACATTCAATGGCTCATTCAAGGTCCCACAGCTAGTGAACTGCAGGTTCAGGATTAGATCCCAGGTATGTCTCCTGTGAAGAACACACTCTTTAAAACCACGCCCCCCTGTCCTGAAGCCCTGTGCTGTCAGGAGATGTGGCCTGTTGAGCTCAGGGCCATTAATGTTGAAGAAAGAACTGCCATGGGCTGTGCTGGCATAGCTATCCTTAGCACAAGGGCCCCAGGCTCCAGAGCCAGGGAGCTGTGCTCAAATCACATATTGGCTATGTGTGTTCATGTTTTTGGAATTTGGGCAGCACATTTCTTTGAAAAGAGACAGAGACATTAGAATCAGGCCTTTTAAAGTGGATAAAAGTAAGAGTCAAAGTTGGTTTGAGTATGGGAAATGTCATTAAACATTTCTTTCAGGTTTGAGTCAGTCTGGTTCTGACTTCTCACTCTCTGAGTCTCTGAAAAGACTTTTCCTCAAAAAGAACTTTGCTGAACACCAGAGGCAGCATAACTTTGTGATACCCTTTATCCAACTAAGAAGTATGGCCCTCAGACACATCTGCTTTCTTAACTTCAGCTGCAGGGATGAGAAAGGAAGAAAACAAATTTCCTGCTTCCCAAGAGCCTGTGCATTGCTCCTCTCATTTATTGGAGAGTAGCATCACTAAGTGTTAAACAAAATTAAACCCTTTAGTCTTTTAGTCCTTACCCCTATCTCTAAGCAAGTAAATGCCTAGATCATTCCAGACCAGTAAATACAAATAATATTCAAGCCGGGTGTGGTGGTGCACTCCAGGTGCTGGGGATTTAGCTCAGTGGCATAACCGCCTGCCTTGCAAGCACGTGGTCGTGAGTTTGATCCCTGGTACCGGTTTTTAAAAAAATGTTCAAAGTAGTGGTGCACTCCTGTAATCCCAACACTTGGGGGGCTGAGGCAGGAGGATTGTTGCAAGTTCAAGACCAGCCTGGGCTGCAAAGTGAGCCCAAGGCCAGCCTGAACTGCATAGCAAGACCCTGTCTCAAAAAGACAAAAAAAATGTTATTTAAATAATATTCAAGCTACAAGATTCCTCCCCCTCTTCTTATCACCTGCACCACCTCCAGCAGTCTGAAAGTCATTCCTTGCACCTAAGCAAATCTTTCCTATAAAATGATAATCTGTGTTCCTTTTTAGAACCAAGACAGTAAAACACTAATCTCATGTGAGTACAGGGTCTGGACTTGGAACCTTTTGCTACCACAGCACACACAGCTAGAGATCCATGCCTCTCTCTTTCTTCATTCTACTTCCCTCCATCTGCCATAAGCAGCAGGCAACAGCTGGAAATAACATCCCTACTGCCACCTTCCTAAGCCTGAATCTCCTGCTGGCCCTCAGCTTGATTCCCTCAGGCACTGTGGCTCTTGCCCAGACTTGTGCTTTCCTGGCAATAGCTCTAAGCTTTCATGCCTCTCTCCTCTCCTCTGCAGGAGGCTCCTCTGAGGACAAGCTCCTGGCTGGTGACCAGATTGTGGCTATTAATGAGGAGGACGTGAGTGAAGCCCCCAGGGAGAGGTTCATAGAACTCATCAGGTAATAGGATTCTCTGGGGCTTTGGCAGTAGCTGAGCAGTGTTCCTACTCCTGCCCCACCAGTGGTATTAGAACTACCACTATTCTCCCTGGTACAGGAAAGGAGCTGTTTACGGCAGAGTGGGCATAGCTATGGCTCCTAGCTGAACTTCAGGGGCCAGCCAGTAAGGGTCACTCAAACCCCCACACTATAGAGCCTAGCCTGCTCCAGTGATATAAGTAGACACAACGAGCTTTGTGCTATACTCCACTGCTCCTCAAGTCATCTCCTCACTTGCACCTTTGTTTTAGGGATAGACCAAGTGACCAGTGAGAATCAAGCTGTTAAAAAACACTAATATAAGCATAGTGCAAACAAAATATTGCTATCACCTCCTATTCCCCCCAAAAAAAATCATGCACACATAAGGAAAACAAAAATTAGAGTCCTTGCCCAGTGAATTGAGGAAGGGAACCTACCACTGTGGATTATGCCCATAGTACTTGAGATGCTTTAATGTCCTCCCTGGGTGGGGAAAAGTGAGAAAGAAAAGGAGTGTTAGGGATCCACCACCACCTGTGAATGGGGAGTAATAGTCTTTGCCTCTCTCTTACACACACATGCACGCACGCACACACACACTTGCACACACTGTATACACTCCCCTTCCCCAAACACATGCCACATGCACACACCATTCCATAGTTTTGAAGACCGCATTCCATGGGCTAATCTCTGTTTTGGGGACCATGGCTGCTCTCTCCCTCCACAGAGAATAACATGCTATGCTGCTGATATACAAGTGGAACCATATTCTTTCTCTCTTCCTCTCCCTCTCCCTTGTTCGCCTGTGTAGTCTAGCTCCATTTCCTTCAACCCCTCTTGGTTCAAAGTATTTTCATTTTATTCATCTTTCTGGGTTTCCCAAAAGCCCATCTGGATACAAAATGACTCCCTGACTTTCAGAGACAGACTTCACATTCTGTATGTGGTACAGCATCTTCCCATCCATTCCCAGTGGGCTTACAGTGCTCTCTCCTGAAGCCCAGAGCAGGTCTTTCTTACACGTGCTCCATCAGCTCAATACTTCAAAATGTATGTGGTCCCTAACTACCTTCAGTGTGGCACATTTGCCTAGCAGGCAAAAGGCCCTGGAGTCAATTCTCAGCATCACCAAAATAATAATAGTAACAATTATAATAATAATACAAAACCACAGACAAAATAAACCCTGATGGCCTTTCGTTTGTCTTTTCTCCAAGTTCAGTTATCCATTGCATTCTCCTACTCTTTACACTCTGCCCTTCACCTTCCACCTTCCCTCTCCACACCAATATGGGGGAAGTTAACCCCATCAGGGCATGTTTGGATTCTTTCAGCCTGACCCCTCAGGATTCACTGCTGTGCCTCTAGTGGATAGCTTGGTATACTAAACAGTGTAGACTGATTTTGTGAGGGAGTCAGAACTCCTTACTCAAAACAGAGCTCACCCTTAATAACCGTAGGGGCCAGTAAGTCACTCATTCATTCAACTGATAATTATTTTTTTCAACTGATAATTATTATTGAGTGTCTACCATGCAATAGGCACCATTCAAGGCACTAAAAATACAGCTGTGGATATGACTAATTTCCCGGTTTTTAGAATTTACATTCTAACAAAAGGAGACACATAATAAGCAATGAACATAATGAATGAATAATTGCACAATAACTCAGAAGTCAATAAATGTTATTAAAGAGTGGAAAGTAGATCTGTATAAAGAGAATCAGGAGTTTTGAGCACAGTGATGCAGAATGTAACTTTAAACAGCATAGCCAGTGTTGACCTCACTGAGAAGGTGGTATTTGAAGAAGGATTTGAATGAGGTGAGGATGTTGGAGAGAGAAGAGCTGGTGCAAATGTCCTAGGTCAGGAATGTGTCTGACCTGATCAAGGAACAGGGGGGGAAGCCAATGCAACTGGTGTTAGGTAAGGGGGGTAGTGTGGAAGAAAGGTCCAGATTATGGAAGGCCTTGTAAGCCATCATAAGGACTATGGCTTTCTTATAAGTGAAATGGGGAGAAATTTTAGGGGCTAGAGCAGATGAGCCATGTGATTTATGTTACACCCCTTCCCTGTTCAAGATAAAGGATTTTCCTATGTAGTTTCCATAGAACACAACTCTTTACTTCTCTTGCAAATTTTCCAACCCTTGCGATTCATTCATGCCTGGACTTTGCCTCACCAAATATGGGAAGTGATCAAAGTCCTTGATCAGGGGTCCAGTTATTTCTTTAATAACCAAAACCAAGGGCATTTGACTCTACTTCTTGAATGCCTTTATTCCCATAAACATTTTTAAAAGGCCAACCAGGAGAAGGGAAGCTCCTTCAGGCAAACTGCTTTCCTTTCTTTTAGTTCTTTTAAATGATTATGTATTCCTGAAAGTGAAATTCTATGCTTCACAGGCTCTTTTGTACTAGTATAATTCTTATGAGAAGAGGGTCAAACTGTTCACCCTCCTGACTATTTGTTGTCTGGAGAGTCCTGGCTTCCATCTGTTCCTCCATGGCTTTCATTTTTGGTTCCTCAGTTGAAACAATCTGCTAAGACTGAGTCATAATGACCAAATGACCTCCTTGCATTTTTCCTTTGAGAGTCTTCTCTTGTTTAAATGCCAAAATTGCCAACAATCATCATACATGGTTCCCGGGACTGTCTGGCCCTTTGAGGTCCATAATGCAGGTCTTGTTTTCCTTGAGAATTTTCTAGTCTACAGATAAAATTGCTCCTAAGGTTTGGGGATTTCTACAGAAAGATGTGAAAATGAATAAATAATAAGACCTGGAAAATGACAACCCCAGAGGTAACTGTGGTACCATCATCAAATGCCTGTGTAAACTGATATGGATGTTTTGCATTGCCCTCCACAAATGATGTGAGCGAGACATCCACACAGATACTCATAGACTCCTAATCCATACACCTCAGTGCAACCCAGAGGGAAGTTCTGGTGTTGCTTCATGGACTAGATGAGTACCTAGTGCATGATACACTACTCTCCTCTTCCCTCTTTTCTCTGTAGGAGTGCTAAAGAATTCATCATTCTTACTGTTCTGCCCAATCATCAGGTGAGTGAGCCATATTGCCCAATGCCCTTCCTCCTGACTTAGAAGAGATGACCCCATATTAGAAAATAAAAGCATGGAAAGGATGGAGGAGAGTGGTGTGTCAGAGAATAGGGTCAATGTATGAGATAAGGATTTAAGAGACAACTTAAAGAATACCTTCTGAATATCATGTCCATTCTCACATCTAAGGCTGATTCTGAAGTGCTGTGAAGTACTGTGTTTTGCGCCATGCTTCTTCTTTACCAACTTAAACTATCTACTGCCTCAGTTCCAAATCTAAGTTCTATCCCTTTTTTCTTTGCCCCATATAAATTTTCCTGTCCAATAATGTCCAGTTCCCATAATCTTGGCCGATGGTGGATGTTAATCTTATTCTTTCATATAGGTGTGTATTGAGAGACCTACAATATATGAGACACAACACTGTGGTGAGGAATTACATGTAAAGTTGCTGTGATGTACAGTTGGACAAATAAATTCATCTCTGACCCAGTAGTCATTAACTAGCTGTATAACCTTGGGTGAGCCAGTTCCCTTTTTCTGAACCTGTTTCTTAATCTCTAATTTTCTAAATTAAGAGCTTCAGAGTAGAGTAGAGTTTCCTAAATGTGATTGATCTTAATAGTCAGTATGACTACTTATTAAAAGTAAAATTCTCTTGAGTCAGAGGCAATGGTGCATGCCTGTAGTGCCAGCTACTTGGAAGTCTGAAGCAGGAGGACACTTGAGTCCAGCAGTTCAAGATCAACTAGGGCAACATGGCAAGACACTTTCTCAAAAAAAAAGACACTTTCTCAAAACCAGGCCAGGATTTGCATTTTTCCTTTGAGAGTCTTCTCTTGTTTAAATGCCAAAATTGCCAATAATCATCATACATGGTTCCCAGGACTGTCTGGCCCTTTGAGGTCCGTAATGCAGATCTTGTTTTCCTTGAGAATTTTCTAGTCTACAGATAAAATTGCTCCTAAGGTTTGGGGATTTCTACAGAAAGATGTGAAAATGAATAAATAATAAGAATATTAATAAGGAGTGGATGTTTGTTTAATCCCAGAACAAGGAAAGAAAGAAAAAAGGGAGGGTGGAAAGGAGGAAGGAGGGAAAGAGGGTGAGAGGAAGGAAGAAAATTTCCAGGGCCCTCTCTCTACTCAAGTGTTGGATTCAGAAAGGCCACTAGTGGTTACTAAAATAATCTTTATAGCCATCTTACCTTTAAAGCAGAAATCGAGACTCAAATCATGTGCAAAACGTCACAGCCCTCACTGTACCTCCCGCCTCCCTGTTCCTTTCTAGTGCGCACAACACTTCCTTTTACCTGACACTGAAACCCTATTCCTTGAGGAGGCTGAACCTGAGATGGACCTTGAGGAAGGGGCAGGATTTCCCAGACTTAAAGAGAAAGAAAATTTTTGTCTTTTTGAGAGAAACAGTGTCCAGGCAAAGTCAGAAATGATTCACAGGCACAAGACCCTGAGCCTACAAGTCAGGAGGATGGGGTTCAAATCAAGCCCAGCACTAAGTGCCTCACCTCATGACCCTTAGCACTTATGTAAGTTCAGGTGACTGTTATACACACTTATACATATGAACTATTACATATATTCACACAATATTCTCATATATACATACATGCTCACGTATCCTCATATACACTTACACAGATACAGATTTGTATAAAGTTTACACACATACACAATATGCACATAAATACATAAATACCATGAATACTCACACATATGCCCTCCACACATTTGCACATACATATGCTAGTGCATATACATTCTCACACACATACACATAGCACTTATACACTCACACATACAACACACCCAGACAGATAGGCCTTGCTCAGCTGCAGCTCTCAGAAGACAAACCCTGGCCCATAATGGGTGTGTGAATAGTCCCTTCCTCACCTTACCACCTGTGTCACCTAGTGGCAGTGGACAGTCCCCTTTCTTGAAAATGGCCACTAGTTCTCCTCCCAAAACATGCTTTTATATGTTTAGAATTTACTGCTTTGATCAGAGACACTGTTTTAAGTCCAGCTTGACTACCCTTTCAAAGTTAGAATCTACATGAGCCAGGCGTGATGGCACACATCTGTAAAGCCAACACTCTGGAAAGCTGATGCAATAGGATCACAAGTTTGAGCCCACCCTGGGAAATTTAGCACTTGGTGAGACCCTGCTTAGAATAAAAAATAAAAAAGAACTGAGCATATAACTTAATACAAAGACCCTGGGTTCAATCCCCAGTACTACAAAGATATTATCTACATGCCATTATCTCCTGATACTGCTTAATTCTTCATCAAAGCTGAAATACTATATTTTAACTTGTCTTTTAAAGTAATTTCAGGAAGTGGCAAAGCTAATTCAGAGATATCCTGTGATCCCTCTACCCTGCTGTGTCCGATATTTACATCTTCCATAACTGTAGTACAGTATCAAACTCAGGGAATCACATTGGTGTAATGTGTGTGCATAGTTCAATATGAATTGACCACATATGAATTTATGCACCTACCAACACAATCAAGACACCAGAAAACTTTTTTTAATCATTTTACTAAATTCAATTCTTTTTAAAATTAATTTTACTGGTATACTTTAGATATACATAATGATCACATTCATTATAGGGAACTTGTGTCTGTACATAATATATCCTGATTCCTCTTTTTTCTTACTCCAGTATTCCTTCAATGCCTACCCCCCTTCTTATTTACAAAGCTTTGTTTCCATTTTATCCTTCTTTTACCATTTTTTTCTTTTGCCTTCCTTCCTTTCCCCTCTCCCTTCTACAGTTCCCCTTTAATTTTGAAAAATTTCTTCCTATTTCCCAATATCTGTTATATATTTTGTCATTGTTTATGCTTTTGGTTTCTCACACCAGAGGAATAATGTGATATTTAAATGCGTATGTCTGAATTATTTTACTGGAGAGTATGGAGAGTCTCAAGTTTCATCCATTTACCTAGAAACATTTCAAGTTTATCCTTCTTTATGACAGAGGATTTACTCAATTGTATTAAAAACCAAATCTTCTTTATCCATTCATCAGTTGATGAGCATTTGGGCTACTTCTAAGATTCAGCTATTACAAATTGGAAAAGTTAAAAAAAATTGGAAAAGTTTATTACCAAAAAAATCCCTTACATTGTCTTTTTATAGCCATACCCATTTTCTCCATCCCACCCAAAATCCTTGTTAACCAATAATTTCTTGTTCATTTCTGTAATTATTATTTCAAGAATATTATATACATGAAATAACATCATGTTTGGAGATTGGCTTTTTTCACTCAGCATAATGCCCTTGAGATCATCCAACTTGTGTGTATCAATATTTTGTTCCTTTTTTCCCAGAATGGTATTCCATGCTGTGGAGATAACTCATTCGGTTTAATTATCTACCAATTGAAAGACACCCGGATTTTTTCTAGTTTGGGGCTATTACAAATAAATATGCTGTAAATATTTGGTTACAGGATTTTTGTGAGCATAATTTTTCATTTCTCTGGGATAAATATTCAAGTGTATGATTCCTGGGTCAAATAGTAAAGGTATGTTTATTTTATTAAGAAAATGCCAAAGTGTTTTCCAGAGGGTCAGTACCATTTTACATTTCTATAGACTATTTTATGGATGTGCTTATTATCTCTCTTCCTCTTTAGAATGCCAGCTACACAAAGCTAAGGTCCATATTTTGTTTCTGCTGTCTTCCCAGTAACTCTCACAGCACATGGTACAGAGTAATACATATTCGTTGAAGGAATGAAGAAAACCCAGCTTCCAGCCATCAAAACAACCTTAACGAAACTCAAATGGCCAAAGTTAGGTGCAGAATAAAGAACCTAACACTCCCCCTCTCTCTGCCCCAATTCTACCATCCTAGTGCCTCCAGCACCCCCCCACACACCACCAGTTCTAATGCCTCCATCTGTCCCATCCCATGGCCCCTTTTCCATAACCAACCTTCTTCTCCTTGTACATTTCTTAGGTCTTACAATCCTGTGGACATTTGACCTTGTACTATCATACATCTCTGCCAGTAGTGTCTGTTTTGTTTAAAACCTGCCCAGATACTCATGTCTTCCAAGTAGCTTTGCCTAACTAGTCCCAATCAGAATCTCTAGCTGGGCATGGTGGTGCACTCTTATAATCCCAGCACGCGGGAGACTGAAACAAAAAGATCAAGTTCAAGGCCAGCCTGAACTGTAGACCAAAACCCTGTCTCAGAAACAAAACAAAATACAATGAGAGTTTCTAATTTATTAAGTACTTATTCAATACTTGCTGTTCTGGGGGCTCTTATAGGCTGGGAATATAGCAGTACTAGACAGACACAATTCTGACTTTGTAGAGCTTACATGCTAGTTCTTATCCTTATGCTCTCCAAAACCTTAAAAGCATAGAAATAGGCAAGCACATGTATACAAAAGTGATAGTAAACAGCTGGGTATTGGCACACATCTATAATGCCAGCACTCAGGATGCTGAGGTAGGATTGCCATGAGTTTGAGGCCAGCCTGGGCTACATAACCCAGTTCAAGGCCAACCTGCACTGCATAATAAGACCTTGTCTCAAATGAAAAAAAAAGAAACAAGAAAAAAGAAAAGGAAAGAAAGAAAGAAAGAAAGAAAGAAAGAAAGAAAATAAAGAAGGAAATATCAAAGAAAGAGTAAAAACCTTTAACAACCTGTACAGTAAGAGCCAGCCAATCCGAGTATAAGCCACTGAGAACACTGAAGCAGCCTTGGAGGCTTCCTCGTTGTTTCAGGAATTAACCTTTTAGTTGGTCTGCATTTGTCAATAGATCCCAGGGAGGACACCCAGAAAACTTAGAGCAGGGGCTCCTTGCCAATCAGTGTAAAATAATTCCTCAGTATTTTTACAACCAGTATGGTTATACCAGTGCATCCCAACTGAGTTGCAGCTTTACATAACATGTACATACATGTGCATACAATCCTCATTATCTGCAGATTCTGTGTTTGCAAATCTGCCTACTCCCTAAAATATATTTGTAACCACCAAAATCAGTATTTATGGTCTTTCCTTGTCATTTTCAGACATTAACAGTGCATGAGAAATTTCAGTTGCCTTGTGCATATGTTCATAGCTGAGGTCAAACAAGACATCGGTCTGCCTCCTTGTGTCACCTGTCATATAAAGAGATGCCCTAAGGCTGGGCACAGCAGGAAGCCATGCAGAGTAATGAAAAGCTTCAGCTCTGGGGCCAGTTGCATGGTGTTTAAATCCCGACTCCAGCACCTATGAGTGAAAAACCCTTAAGACAAGTCAGTTAACACTTGGGATCCTTATTTTTTCTTAGTGGAAAAAAATAGAATCTACCAGGATGAATTTTTTAGGATTTAACATTATAATCTGTGGGAAATATTGGAAAAACAGTATGAATCTGGGCATGGTGGCACATGCCTGTAACTCTAGCACTTGTGAGGCTGAAGCAGGAGGATTACTATGAGTTTGAGGCCAGCCTGGGTTACAAAGTGAGTTCAAGGCCTGTCTGAACTACATAGCGAGACCTTGTCTCAGAAAAGTAGACCAAAAATAAGTGTAATGTTCACTAATTCAGTGTCCAAAGTGACACTATATACTCTCTATGACTAACAAGACTCAACAGAGAATCTTCTCAAACTATAGCAAAAACTTCTTGAAGACTTTCAACAGGTGTGTAATGGTATGCCCCAGAACTACAGAAAATAGTACTGTGTCCACAGCAGGCACTTAGTACTTCATGAGTACAAGAAGACTGCTACCTTTTCCCGAGTGCCTGTCATGTTATTAAAGTTTCATTACCATTTTTTCTAGAAGATAACTTCCCAGTAGGTCCAGGGAGGGTTTGGCTCAGGAGTCAGGATTTGTAATAAAATCCACTGATGATTCTGATGTTTAGTGAAATGTAGTAAGCTCTAAGTCTCCTAGCCCCGTATTATGTGGCTGATAATAGTCTAATACCTACTCTTATGTACAGTGGCTGGTAGTGGTTTTTAGCTTTGGCTATTCATTAAAACCACCTGAGACAGCCAGGCTTTGTGGCACATGCTTGTAATCTCAGCCCTTGGGAGGCTGAGGCAAGAGAATCCCTGCAAGTTCAAGACCAGCCTAGGCTACAAAGTGAGCTCAAGGCAGTCTTGAACTGCATAATGAGATCCTGTCTCAAGAAGACAAACAAAATAAATAAAACCACCTGAGAAGCTCCTAAACTGCTAATATTCAGGTTTTAGCTCTGACTAATTGAAATCGAAGCTCTGGGGATGAGGTCCTACTATTGGGCTTTTGAAAGGTTCCTCAAATGATTCTAATATGTTTATTTCATCTGACATTTTCTTTTTAACAGAATGATTCATATGATGCCAGACTATTGTGGAGACATTTTCAGGGATCACAAGAGTCATTTCACAGAACCACTCAAACCATACTATATAGATAGCCACTTATTAAGCATCTATATATAGTAATTCCTAAGTTTATGAATGCCTCTGTTTGCAAGCAAAAGAATTTGAAAAAATTTTGCTTCTGTTTAAAGATTCCACATCAGGTGACAAACACAACTGAGGCCATCTTCCCCACACAAACACAAACATAAACATGACCATCTTCCCTAAAATTGTAAAACAAAGTACATTCATTTATTTCAAACTGTTCTTTAATAGTGACCAACTATTCCCATGAGTGACTAAATATTCATGAATAAGGGTACCAAGTACATAGTAAGTCCACAATAGATATTTTAAAATAAAGTACTAAGTTGTGATGGGCCTGGTAAAGAAAGCACACACAATCCTTTCAAGTGAAATCCTACTTTTCTAGCCCTGAAAACCTAGACTATACACAAAGAACACTAACTGCCTCTGTTTGGAGCCACCTACCCATTAAAAAGGCCAACATAATAGAAACCACTGCAAAGGAATTTGTTTTCCACAGAATTTCTTGAGATACAGTAGTTGACAGATGGTAGGTACAGAAATAATATTTGCTAAATTCATTGTTAATCTTAGCAATCAACTAGTATCTTTTTGCTGGAACCCCTCTTCTTTGTGCTAGGGTAAGACATAACAATAGAAACTGTTATCTCTCCTTGCACAGCCCAGCTTGGGAGATAAACTGTAGCAGTATGGATTAGTAAGAACACTGGAAGAAATCAAGGGAGGGGAATGGAGGAATTGGGGAAGGATTCATGACAAAGGTAGAATTTGATCTGGATTTTTAAAAAGAGATGGCATTTAGTTGGTCAAAAGAGACATTGGGAGCCCTGAGGGGTATGATGGTGGGAAAGTTGCATGAAGTGAGTCCAGAAGTGAGAATAAACCCAGTGTGCAGAACAGCCACCTCCAACATTGCCTTGCCCCCTCACCCAGTTCTGATGACCACCTGTCCCATCCCATGGTTGCTTTGCCATGGTCAGGCTTCTTTCTCCTCCTTCTTGTACATTTCCTAAGTCTTACCACCCTGTGGACTTTTTTTTCTTGTACTGTGGGTAGAACAACCAAGTTCAACAGAAGATGAGATTAGAGATGAGTGAGGAATGAGGTTAGAGTCAAGTGTGTCTGATGGGAGGCCTCAGTAGTGAAGTGAGGACCTGTTCATCTCTAGGAAGTACTGAGTACAGAGAATAGACTTTGTGTTCCTTCATCAAGGATCTGGTGAGACCAGGATGCCTGTCTATTGCCTGTGTGCCCATAGTGATTACAATGGGAAGTGATGGTAAGTGAGCTCATGTGTCAAAACAATGAGTCAGCAAAAAGATAAAGCAAGAATACACAGAGCTTCAGGCAGAAACCTGAGCTTCATTCTTTTACAGTAATCAAAGTGGGGCCACTGACCAACCTCTCCTAATCCCCTCTAACTACTGGTAGCCACTATTTTATTCTCTACTCCTATGAAATCAACTTTTTTTAGATTTCAAAGTTAGATAAGAGGAACAGGTTCTGGCGTAATGACTAGTCTTAATAATGTATATTTCAAAAGAGCTATAAAAGGATCAAGAATATAGCTCAGTGGCACAGCACCTGTCTAGCAAGTGCAAGGTCCTATTCCCATTACCAAAAAAAGGAGATATAAAACATGATTTCAAATAGTTTACCATATTGCAGAGGCACTTTGTGGCCTCCTAGCTAGTCCATCTCACAGTACTCATGTAATCTCTGCCTTTCTCATAGTCAGTCATCCTCTAGGCACTCCTTTCTTCACAAATTCATTAAAATCCAAATTAAGCCCTGAGTAGAGGCCTTTGTTCCAATGAGCCTTCATCCTGGCCAGATTAATGACCCGTTGGCCCTCCATAATTATAAATATGTCTTAGTGTCTTTATTCTCACTAGAAGTGGTAGATTGGGATTAACTTGCTAGAATTCCAGTAACTTTTCATGAGATTACAAATATAAGCCTCCTGGACCAAAGCAAGGACAAGGAAGGAATCTCTATAGTGTACTGACTTAGTAATTACACAACTTTAATCCCAGCATCACACATTCTAGGTTCAGCCACCTCTGAAAAAGCCCTACCTATGACCACATGAGTGTTTGGGGGGGACATATAGACAGAAGCTATAACAGATCCTGTTTCAAAATTTTGAAAGAGGACTGGGAACGTAATTTAGTAGAAAGGCCTGGATTCCACTCTCAGTATCACAAAAAAAAAAAAACCACACTGTACCCATAAATGTATATAATTACTATGTACCAATTCAAATAAAGTAATACTGTAAGAAAGTGGGGCTCTGTCTTACACTAAAATGTTTGGCTATATATCTAATTTTGGCCAAGATATAAGCAACTACAGTCTTGAAATTTATACTAGTAGAGCCACCAAATTTAAAAAAAATGGTCAAAGAATCACTAGCTTCCAAATACAGCCCTAAGCCAGAAAGGCAGGCTCTCTCTTCAATACTTCATTGCATCTAGCATCTGGCTTCATATTTGCATCAAGGGGCTTGCAGTGGCCCCAGAGGTACTTATCAGTTCCAGTCCCATGTCTCAAGCCAAAATTCATTTTAGCCAGAGAGGGTGCCTATTGCAAAAATGAGATCCCAGCGGCTTGGAGGAAAATAGGGTCAGTGAGGAGCTCAGATGACCCAGCTTTAAGGTACTCATTTAATCTATGCTTAATGGGTTAGGACATCTTCACCAATAACAGAGTTGTAGGCCCCACTCTCCCAAGGGTTCTGACTTTTTGAGTCTGGAATGGGCCTAAGCTTCTGTATCTTTACAGTCACCAGTAATCTTTATCACAGGGGAAATTTTAGAAATAGTAGGTTACTGCATATTACTAAGTCAGTCAGGGGTCATCAAACTTTCTTTGTAAAGAGCCATATAGGAGAGAAGACAAAATGGCCAATCAGTGAGCAACGAAATACAAAGCCTCCCAGGAGAAACAACTCATTTGCCAGAATAAAACGCCCTGGAGAGACTCAGACAGAGGGAGATGGATCCTCTTAACACAGGAAGATATTAAAATGTAAAAAAGCTTGTCAAATACGTCAGGACTACAACTGAAACAGCTAAAAATTATGGGACATAGTTTTCATTTGCGGCAACTCACCAAGTTTGCAGAGGCCTGAATCAGTGCCGGCCGGCAGAGCCGCCTAAACTTGTTCCCGTCACCACTCACAGGAAGCACAGCAGTGCTGAAATCGGGGGTTGGTGAGCCCAACAGAGAGCGGAGCTGGTAAAGGTACTTTCATTAATACAGAGTCAGTGCTGGGAATGAGACCCCCCCTCAGGAAGGGCACGACCAAATGGGTGACATGTTGGAATCAAGCAGGAGGAGCCTGAACTGGGAGCAACAGTGACTTCAGTTGGTTGTTCCCTCCCCAGAGCAGACTTGTAGGATTTGCCTGGACTGGGCCACACCCCTGGCTGGGACACAATGAGCTGTTCCAAATTGTTTCCCTGCACCTAGCAAGTACTAAACAAGTGAAGGCACCTGAAGTTTGGCTGGCCTGGTGGGGAGGGGCAGGCAAATACAGATGCTGCTTACACCTCAGTGATAAGAGCAGGCTGGAGAGAGTGGAGTTCCCTTGCCAGCATGCTTCGGAGGAAACGTGCCCAACAGGGAAGGGGGCTGGGACCTGCACTGTAACCTGTGTGGAGGAAACCAGGGCCATGACAGGAAAGAGAGGCAGGAGGAGGACCCCAGCCCAGAACCCTGAGAGCACTGAACTAGGAGAAGGAAAAACAAGGGAGACTGAGGGCGGCAAACACGCAACATCAGACATGGCTTCAATGGATATTAAGAGATATCTTTGGGACTTTGTAGATGAGCTCAAAACTGAAATATTAAATCAGGTAAAGCAAGATATGAGTAGAGTAATAAAAGAAATGCTCTCAGGAAGCATCTCTCAGGATGATATAGATGGAAGAAGTGAGGAACACAAAAAAAGGAGAGAAACATTCAATAAAGAATATAAAGAAAATGTAGAATACATGAAGCAGATTCAAAGAGACTACCAGGAAATTAAAAACTCCATTGAAAGCTGGCAAAACTCCTTAAAAGAAACTAAGGATAGACTATCAAAACTTGAAGACAAGTTTGCAATGTGTGATCAGGAAAGGAAAGATCTCTTAAAAATAACAAGGAAACAGGCAGTAACAATACAAAGGCTAGAAGATGACAAGAGAATCTATAATTTAAGAATAAGAAATGTGAACAAAGAAGCAGGAATACAAAAAGGTGAATTACAAAGGCTATTCATGGAAATAATTAAGGAAAACTTCCCAAGCATGGGAAAAGAAAATGACATTTGGGTATGTGAGGCATACAGAACTCCAGCCACCTACAACCAAAACAGAGCTACACCCAGACGTATAGTAATCAAGATACCAGAAATTCAATATAAAAACAGAATATTAAAAGCCATCAGAGAAAAGAAACAGATTACCTATAAAGATAAGCCCATCAGAATCATGGCTGACTTCTCAACACAGACCATCAGATCAAGAAGAGCTTGGAGCGAAGTCTTCCAAGCCATGAAAGAAAATAACCTCCAGCCCAGATTGATGTACCCTGCAAAATTGTCACTAAAAATTAATGGAGAAACAAGATGCTTTCATGACAAAGAGGAACTGGGGAAGTTTGTGATCACCAACCTAACCCTACAGAGAATACTAAAGGACATTCTAGAGAGAGAAAAAAAATACCAGGATTTTAGGAACAGTGCAAGAAAGGCCTCAATGAGTGGGGCAGGCAGTAGAATGAAAGAGAAAAGTAGACAAAGGCAGAAAAATAGCATAGCAGAAATGAGGCAGAGAAGGATAACTAGAAACTCTAACATAGATGGTCTTGATACACTATATTGTTAATGGTGAACCAGGATTTAAAACCTACATCACTCACACTACTCTGCTTAGATGTATTATAGTCTGTTCCAGTCATTCTACCTGTACTAGATTTGAGGGCACAGATAGCAATCCTGAAAATAACAGGATATAGGATGGTAATCATCCTTAATTTCTTATTAATCTAAAGCTCTGTAAAACCTACACTGTTTTACCATGACTGATCGTAATTGAATCTGGTTTGTTGAATTACTGTTTAGTAGTGATAGTTTTTATTCAAAGCTGATATTATTGATAGTATCAAGTCTGAGAGTATAGGCAACTGCACTTAAGATTACAAGATCCACTAGAATATCCACTATGGTTTGATTATTAGCTGCCTTTGCAGTTTTATATTCTCTACAGTGTTTTATTTTTACCAATATTGTTATTTATTGCTTTACTCAATTATACTGCCTTATTCAATTATGCCTGATGATATAGACATTCTATTGAAGATAATAAGAAACAACACAGTAATCATTGTAGATTATCTTGTACTGTGGTTTTATACGACTTTTTGGTTTCATGTTTTTATAGGAATTTGTTTTGTTTTGTCTTGCTAAGTTTTGTTTTTCCCTCTAATGCAGAAAGGATAGAAATGTACGTAGAGATTCATGCATGCGTAGCTGTTTATACTCTCACTGTTTGACTATCTACTTTGTATGCTATAATTTTGTAACTTGAATAACTATTTCTAAGAGGACAATATGTAATTTATTAACTAATGATTTCTTATTGTTTATATTTTTTGGAATTCTGCATTATCTCTACCCTTTACATGCTTTTGTTTCTCTTTAAATAAAAAAGAGCCATATAGCAAATATTTTAGGCTTTGCAACCAAGTATATTAGCCCCAAAGTAGACACAGGAAATACATACATGAAGATCATTGCTGTGTTCCTATGTAGGTTTATTTACAAACACAGGTGGCAGGGAAGATTTGACCCATACCACTCTGTCATTTGTTGGGTGCCAAAGTGTTCATTACTCTTTCTGGCACCCTATTTGCATATTGACCAGGATCCACCCAATCCTCAATATTTTACTTCAAAGAATAACCCTACTCTTAAGAACTCCAGGTCCCACAGCTGAGCTTTGAAGATGTTTGAGACAGGGAGACCTTGTATCCCTTCATAAAGTAGGCCTCACCTGTGTCTAAGCATAAGGCTAGACATGACTTCATGACATCTAGCAGTGACATCTAGCAGAGACCAGCTGGCAATGAGTGAGTCACCATCAGCAAGCAAGGGTGAAGGCTGAGAATAGGATGGAATTTTAGAGACCAAAAAAACAAGGGTCACTGGGGAATGAGGCATAAACAAACTGAAAATAGCTCTGAAACAGACACACAGAAATGATTATATTCCCTGAAAATATTAGCAATTCCACTTTTTCCTGAATGTTTTGCTTATAGTGCTATAAACAAAAGGTCTCTAGGACAGTATCTAATTTTGGATTTGGGGCAGCAATAATAATAATATTGTCCCCTCTGCTATGGATTAACACATAAAAAGATACCTGTTGGAATCCTTCTTTGTTCGATTTCATTAAGGTAAAACCACAATCAGTGCTTAAATGAATGTCCAGCTTTAGCTTGCTATGGGGGAATAATCACGAACACAAAGCTCAGGAAATCCGAGTTCTGGTTTCAGCTCTGCTACTCAATCATCTTGTATAAACCATGTTTTCTTCGTGGATCTCCATTTAACATGAAGAGTAGATTTCTTGACTCCTTCGGGTCTCTAGCAATACTCCACACTGTGCTGTGGAGGTATCTGACAGCAGGAGATCAAAGAGAAGTGTGAGAGTGACTGTTAGGTGGATCAAAGATTCCACCTGCATGTGTTTCTTCTTTCTACCTTGGTGGAAAATTGGGGAATGTAAATATGGGAATGAAGTTGAGCTGAATGAGCAGAACTACAAATCTTTTTATCTTGCCCCTTCCCTTTTCTTCAGCTACATCCCCTGCTCAGAATTTGAGCATCCAGTGGTGCAGCACCTATGGACAATCAATACTGTAATCATTTTCTGCAATGATCTTCAGCTTTTGGGTTCATTGTGCTATATTGTCTGCTGCCCACAAAATACTTCTGTGGCTCAGGACAAGTCTAAGGTTTCTTTAGCTCAATGATTCTCTATCTTAGCTGCACTTTGAAATCATCAGAAGCTTTTTAAAAAAATACAGATGTTTGGGCCTCAACCCTAGGATTTCTGATATAATTGGGTGAGGTGAGACCTGGGCTTTGGAATTTTTAATAGCTCCCCGTCTTAGATACTTTTCTTGTTTCTGAGGCAAAGTATCCAACACCCAAAGTTAAAGGAAAAGATTTAATTGGCTAACAGTTTGTAGAGGTTTCAATCCATACTTGGGTGTCTCCAAGGCAGGGTTGCATGGCAGAGGGACACAGAGAAGAAACCGTTTATGGTGGTTAGAAGGCAGCAAAGTATCGCAGCAGCAAGCAGCAACAATCAACAGCAGTAGCTGCAAGCCACCACAGCAGCCCTCTTTTCATCTGTTACATAATATCAAAACTATCTGCCCTTAGGGCATGTAGCACTAACACCCAGGGTAGGGTACCCTTAATCTTAGCACCATTAATCCCAGAATCACATTCTTAAACACAGCATTATGCACCCTAGATCCAGGTACCTCCCGAAAGCCCCAGTATATAACTGAATGAGGCATTGGGGTGCGGGGAATCTAAAATACAAGATATAACACTCCCCAAGTATATCTTGGTCCTAGTCCAGGACCAAGACCCACTGCTCAAATTCCTGCTGGATGAGTTGGAACACTAGACTTTTTGAAGTTTTCCCTCTGTGAAGAATGAGATCTCTGGCTTTGACAGAGGACACAGCTGGACCCAGAGCTTATGACATTAGGAGGATGTTTGTTTCTGCTGTTATCTTAGGGCACTGTCCTCCTATGGATGGTGGTAAAGGAATCTCAAACACAGTGAAAATGGCATATAATAGCTTAATGTATTGCCTTTCTAGCTGGCAGTGACCTTTGTGGGTCTTAACACAGAGAAATTCCTATTTATAAGACACAAGGTCCACAGAGGTGGTATAAAGTGGCCACAAACCTGATTTGCCCCCTGGTCATCATCTCAGTAAATGACATCCCCACTCTTCCAGTTGACACCTTGCTTTCTTACTCCCCACATCCAACCCATCAACATATCTTGGTTCAGTGCACAAAATAGACCCAGAATTCATTCACTTTTCATCATCTCCATTATTACTATCCTTGCCAAGGCCTCCATCATACTTTAATTGTATTATTATAGTTATAAATATTGTAATTAGACACATACTTAACTGGTGTTCCTACTGTTGTTGTCCTTTCCTTGCTATTTTCTCCCCAGCACCAGAGATATACTTTTAAATGCACTTCAGAACTATCTGCTCAAAACTCTCCAGTAGAATGAAATTCTCACCATAGTTTACAAGATTCTACATGACCCAGTCCCCAGCTGTCTCTCTGAACATTTCCCCTCTGAGTCCTCCCTCTATCTCTCTATTTCAGTTTTATTAAGGTTTCTTGCTGTTCTTCACCCAATCCTATTCCCATCCTTGAGCTTTTACTGTTCTTTCTCCCTGAAAATCTCTTTCCCAGGTAGCCTCAGTACTGTCTCTCTTTTACTTCTTTCAGATCTCTACTTAAATGGTCTCTCCTCTTATAAACCAAGCTACTCAGGAGGCTGAAGCAAGGAGGTTTCAAATTGGAGGGGAACCTGGGCAACATAGTGAGGGCCTATATCAAAATAAAAAGGAAAAAGGGCTACGCATGTAGCTCAGTGGTAGAGCATTTGCCTAGCATTTCCATGGGCTATGTTTAATCCCCAGTACCACAAAAAAATAATAAGTAAAATATTTAAAATAGCATCTCCTCAGAGAGGACTTCCCTGACTGTTCTGTCTAAAATACACTCCCCAAGTCCCACTTCTGTGTATACATCCAAAGGAATTGAAATTGGTGTGTCAAAGAGATGTGTACATTTAAGATGTAGGCTCAACCTGTATGCTTAACAAATAAATGAATAAAATATGGCATGTGTACATAATTGAAACTATTCATCCTTTAAAAAATGAAATTCTAGCTGGATCTGGTGACACACATCTCTAATACCAGCACCCTCAGAGACTGAGGCAAGAGGATCCCAGGTTTGAGCCCAGTCTGGGCAGCTTAGTGACTTAGCAAAAACTTACCTTAATATTTGAAATTTTTAAAAAGAGCTGAAGAGATAACTTAGTGTGAAGGCCGTGGGTTCAGTTCTCAGTAACCACCTCCTCTAATAAAAGGAAATTCTTCTGTCATGACAACTTGGATGAACATGGGAGACATTATGCTATGTAAAATAAACCAGGTGCAGAAAGATAATCTCATTTGTATGTGAAATCTAAAAACATCAAACTCACTGAAGTAGAGTGAAATGGTGGTTGCCAGCAGCTAGGGGTATAAGGAAGGAATGAGGCAGTGCTGTTGAAAAAATACAGTTTCAGTTAGACAGGAGGAGTAAGTGTTGGAGATATGTTGCACAGCAGAGTGACTGTAATTAATAACAACGCATTATAAGTTTCCAAATTGGTAAAATAATACCCCCACCAGTCCCACCTTTACTTACTTATTCTCTTATGAGTAAGTACTTTACTTATTCATTCTCATATTCCCTTACCCTGCAGGGAATATGTTCCAGGACAGATAGTAGATACCTGAAACAAAAAATACTATTGAACCCTAAGCATCCCTATATGTACTATGTTTTTTTCCAATACATACACACAATAAAATTATAAGGCAGGCATAGTAAGAGGTTAAAAACAATAACTAATAATAAAAAACAATAATAATAAAATAGAATAACACATTATAACAATGTTCTATAATAAATTCTTTTCAAAATATAGGAATTGATTTTTTTCTGAAATTTTCCATTTGACATTTTGAAACCATGTTTGACTATGGATAGCTGAAAGAGCAAAAAGGGTAGTCTTTATTTGCTACCAAAAAGACGTGTGTTTATTGTCTGTCTGTCCCTGCTAGAATGAATGCTACATGAGGTCAGAAAGTTCTGTCTGTCTTGTTCACTGCTATATTCCTCATCTCAAAGAGCAGTATCTGGCATACAGTAAGCCCTCCCTAAATTTGTTAAATGAATAAATAAATGCTCCCAGAGACATGAAGATGCCCCCCAGCATGACTTCTGCATTCCCTGGCTGCTAGGCTGTCAGGAGCTCAGCAAAGAGCTGGAATCTAGAGAACAACTCCCTTCATATCCAAGAAAGATTGATTCCAGGCTTCCCATGGATATGGAAATCTACAAATGTGCAAGTCTTTTATATAAAAATGGCATAGTATATGAATGTAACCTACCCACATCCTTCCATATAATTTAAATCATAGCTACATTATTTATATTACCTAATACAATGTAGATGCTATGTAAAAGATTATTTTTTGTTTTGTTTAGCTTTTTTTTTGTCCTTTTGAGACAAGGTCTCACTATGCAGTTCAGGCTGGCCTTGGGCTCACTTTGTAGCCCAGGCTGGTTTCAAACTTGCAAATGATTCTCTTCCCTCAGCCTCCCAAATTCTGGGATTACAGGAGTGCACCACCATGCCCAGTTTATGCAAACAATTGCTATATGATATTATTTAGGAAATAAAGAGAAGAAAGAAACCTGTACATGTTCAGTAAAGATGCAATTTTCTTTAAAATATGTTTTATCTGCACTGTTTAAATCCAAGGATGCAGAACCTGTGGATACAGAGGTCTGGCTATAGTTTCCAGCATTTGCTAATCATATTTCTGCTGAATTTTTGGAGCATTTTCCAGAATTACAAAGCCTAGCTGATTCTTTGGGCATTTATTACAGAATTGGGTAAACAAAGTCGTGCAGAGCCCAGAGGTAGAAAGCCAAGAGACCTGGGTTAAATCTCTCATATCTCTCCTCCCAAATACTATAGAAACCAAAAGAGTCATTTTAGAGTATTCTATCTTCTTTCTCCCACATCTAAAAATATTTATTATGAGCCTCCTTTCTAGGTGCAGGGCATATCTGTGAGTTGAATGATATAATTTATATAAATCTTTTGATATACTTACATTCAGATGTAACAGACTCTACCATCAGATATACCTCCTACTCAGAAAACCAAATAAATAAAAATTCAATATATGTTATTACTAAAGAAATTTTTCAAACTCTCTAGACTTGAGCATTCATAATGGGATTCAATTTACCCACATTTGATTCATGCCCAGCTTTTTCACAATACACCAGTCATACAGGAACATATTCTGCACATTGGCTTGCCTTTAGTAAGTAATCAATATTTATTTGCTTATTCCTTGATCAGTAAGGCTAAGTGTATCTGTACTGGAACGTCTTAACTCTGATGTGACAAAGATCAGACTCCCCCCAGAGATGGTGTACTCATCAGCTTTCTGTTCTTTTTGCAGTCCTCTAAATCAGCCTTCATTAGTGCTGCGAAGAAGGCCAAGCTGAGGTCTAATCCTGTAAAGGTTCGATTTTCCGAGCAGATAGCAGTTGGAGAAACACACGCAGTAAGTACTTCCGCAGCTCTCTCTCTTCAACCATGGCCAGAATCACCTTGACTGTTAAGATCTTGCTCTGGAGCTCCTTTCAGTGGATGGAGTTTTGAAAGGGCTGGAGTAGGAGGAACTCCAGTCCTGTGAGTGAGGGGGTAGTGAGTGGAGAGGAGTGTGTAGTATCAAAAGAGGCCCTGGGCATTGGAGAGAGAAGAATCTTATATCAGTTCACTCAGGATCTTCTTGATGCCTGGAGAAATTTCTGTCCCTAGCTCAATAGCTTACACTCAAGGCAAGTGCTCCATAAATATCTTTTGACTACTTAAAAGGAGTAGGAAGAAAGTAATGATTTTCTGAAGATCCAAAGAACAAGCGGCTGGTGAAATTGAAATCTCTTCACATTTAAGTGGCCCTGCAACTCCACATCTTGCCTGTAGAAGACTCATGGTGATGGGTAAAGCTGCCTAAGGAAAATGATACAGACTGTCCTTAAAATTCAAGTTTATTATTAGACACCTGCTGTGTTCCCAGCACCACAAGGGATGCAAAATAAATACCTGTTTCCTGTCACTGGATACTTTTCAGGTGTTCTAGGGACACACAGTGCAAATTGGGACAGTAAAATATCCACTGCTGAATGATGTCATCTTGAGGAGCAAGTAATGTTTCACAGCCCATGCCATGCAGCTGCCAATGAGAGGAAGGTTCTGACCAGCCCATGGTCTTTTCTTCTTCCTTAGTTTACATGCAGTAAGCTATCAACTCTAGATGCACAGATGAGAAGAGGTGGGTAGAAAGCAGTAATGTGTGTTCAGAAATCATAGATTCTGGCCCAAAGTACCCCAGGAATCTACGAAAGTTGGTGATATCACAGTGGGACAGGAATCACTGGAGCTAGCAGGTACTCATGTGCTTTTGTAGGTAGTAGTCGGCTGGGCTGTCAGAGGCCTTAGCATTTATATACTGAGGCACAGCTGCAGTTGTTGAGAGAAGACAGCAGGCCCAAAATGAGCAGGGAAATCAGCAGGATGTCAAGCACTTCTAGAATTCTTTGAGGCAGAGCCATTCAGAAGAAGAGATAGAGGACATGGGTCTCTCCTATCTTCATTTCCCTCTCATCCCCCAAACCAGCCTGTGCCCTCCATCTCTGCACAAGGAAGGTTGGGAAGCCAAGAGGACTACAAGACCCCATTGGCAAGATGGCTGAATAATTTGTGATTGGAAGCCATGTAAATCCTCAAAGAAAAGGTTGAAAAGAAGCAAGGATTGGTGAACAGAGTGGAGAGGGAGCAGGATGGAGCCCCTACAGATGAGAGCAAAGCAGAGCCTGATGGTTCAAGCCACCAAGTGGACATTTGTATCTTGAAGCTTTGATAGCCCTGAGGACATATGACTTGAATTTGGAAAGTATGGATAGGTACATCCATATTCAAGAACATCCTCCCCTCTTCTCCCTTTCCTTCTTTCTTCCTACTCTTCATCTTCCTTCCACTCTCCCTTCTCGATTCTCTCCTTCTTCCACCATGACTGAAGTCTCCATACCTCAAAGCTAGGCCACAGACACAGTAAAGCCCCAACTGCAGTCCAACCTGAATCCAAATGCCCCAGAGTAGCCAGAAATCATCTGTCTCCTGGACAGGCCACCAAGCACTGTTCAAGGTTTCTGTCTGGGAAAGAGTCACACTTCCTATTCACTATGCTCAGAAGCTATTTGATGCCATAGCAGCACCTCATCCACCACTGCCACCAGTGTGGACCCTAGCAGCCTTTTGGGACATGGGGGTGTCCATGTCCAGGTGACTCCAGGCTAGCCTATTATCCCTCTCCCCTCATGTTCCACGACTTTATTGAACACCCAGAGCAAAAATAAATCCTGTGGGTGCTCATTGCCAACTCTAATTTGAAGCAAAATCAATTAAGTAATTATCGGAATCCAACCCAGTGTGCTAAATAAAATCTGCCACTGCTGAGCATCATTAGCCTGGGGATCCAGGCCTCTGGGCTTGGCAGGAATGAGGCATCTCATCAGGGCTCATAGAGGACCAGGGAGCCACACTATTCCATCTTTACATCCCATTGCTTCCCACCACCCTGGCTTCATCCAAGCAAACTTGACTCCTGGCTCCCTGTCTCTGCCAGCCACACTCCAACTCAAGAGGACTTGCTTGTTTCTGTTAAAATGTTTTGTCTGTGACAGTCACTAGATCTGGACTGTTCTTTTTTGGCTTCTCTAATAATCTATATCTCTCATCTCTTTCAAAATCAAAATCTGATTTGCCTTACCTTGAAAACCTTAACCATCTTATGCCTATTGGTCTGTTTTGGGTTTTGGTTTCATTGTGTGTGCGTGTGCACGTGTGCATGTGTGTGTGTGTGTGTGCGTGTATGTGTGTGTGTTCACTATAACAAATCACCAAAAGACTGGGCTCAAGTCCTCTATTTTTGTTGTAGTCCTTCTGGGGTCTTAGCATAGTACTGAGTATAGAGTAGCGGTTTAAAAAAATGTGCCTTGAGGGCCAGGGGTTTAGCTAAGAGGCCTCAGTGCCTTCCAGGCAAGTGCAAAGTCATGAATTCAATTCCCATTACCAAAAAAAAGTGCCTTGAATTAAAGAATCTTACATTTTGTGCAGTCTATGAAATCCTGTAGAACTGATAATGTTGGCTTAGGGAAAAGTTTGCAGGCTTCTCTGGAATCTAATTACTCAAGTAAGCACATCTTAACCACCTACTACTCATTCGTTGAGCAGCCACTTATTGGGTACCAACTGTGTGCCAAGAACTTTGTGAATATACTTGCTCTGAGTTTACATTTTGGGAGCAATAAATATTCTTCAAAAGTATGAAAGTATTGAAAGAGTTGTGTATAAACTGCTATATGAACATATAGGAAGACCAGGGCTTTTTTTTGTACCAGGAATTGAACTCAGGACCTCACACTTACCAGGCAGGTGCTGTACCACCGAGCTAAATCCCCTTCCTCAGGTCTTAAGTATTTAATGATACCGGATCAAGGCTTTGCAGAATACATATTTGAACTGAATTTTAAAGAATGAATAGAAGTTTGTTAAGAAGGGAAAGAGGAAGGCAGAAGGAATGGCTTTTATTTAATGAGTTTTTACTGAGAAATTAACATGGACCATTCTATTAAAAAAAACCCTACCTGGGCCAGAAAAATGTATACTAAGAGTTAGCAGGTGTTCAGAAATTGGCCTTGCCAGTTCAATCAGCATTCAATGCTGCCAACTCTCCAGCAGCTTTTGAAAATATTTGAGGGTGCTTTGGATCATCCCAATGATTTATCATGCTACTGGCATTTAGTGTCAGAGATGTTGAGTGTCCTCCAGGGAATGTAACAGTCCCTGATGATGAATTGTCAGAG
The DNA here is from genome assembly GCA_004027455.1 of Hydrochoerus hydrochaeris. Classification (NCBI taxonomy): domain Eukaryota; kingdom Metazoa; phylum Chordata; class Mammalia; order Rodentia; family Hydrochaeridae; genus Hydrochoerus; species Hydrochoerus hydrochaeris. The sequence goes on along the minus strand of PVLA01001428.1, from coordinate 221,187 downwards.
ATAAAGAGGCATGAGAGAGGCAAAGGTACTAGAAATGGTAATTCATGAGTCCAGAGAGAAAGGTATGGGCTAGAAAAGGCCAGGAAACTGAGCATGGAGGCACTTGCCTGTAATCCTAGCCCTCTGGTTGGCTGAGGCAGGAATATCACAAGTTCCAGCCCAAACAGGACAACTTTGTTACTTGTAGAGATACTGTCTCAAAATAAAAAAAATAAAGAAAGAAGGGGTGGGGATCTAGCTCAGTGTGAAAGCCCTGGGTTTAGCGTCCACCCCTAAAAAAAAGGAAGGAAGGAAGGGAGGAAGGAAGGGAGGAAGGGAGGCAGGCAGAAGGAAGGAGAGTAGGAAGGAAAAGGCCAGAATGCCATGAAGGGAAGGGAATGGCAAAGCAGAGTCAGACAGGAGAGTGGCCTCGGTTTGTGAACTCCTGGTGGAAAGGAAATTATCAGGAGAGAGGCTGAGCTGAGTGAGGTGGGCTGGAAAGGGACTTTTGTCAGACCCTTCATGCTGTATGTGGTGGTCCTTGTATGCCAAGCACAGCACAAAGCTGTTGCACTTTGAACCACAGTAGAGTGCAAGGGCACTGTGATATCAAATGAAAGACTGACTTTTGATATGGCCCAGTATCTTCTTGGGGAATTTGGTTTTGGTCTCTACATAACATTATTATTGATCTGCTTTTTCCTCTGTCTCTATCCTCCCATCCCTTTGGGTCCCTTTCTCCTTTACCTTCTCCCTCTTCCTTGCCATACCATCCTGTGGCTTCCCTCCTCCTTCTAAATGAGCCCTCTCCTTTCCCTGCCTGTTCTTAGAAAATGATGAAGAAGGAAGCCCTCCTCCTCATCCCCAACGTCCTGAAGGTTTTCTTAGAAAATGGGCAGATCAAGTCATTCACTTTTGATGGCCGGACCACTGTTAAGGTACATACAGAGTCTCCCCGCCTAGGTCAGCTGTTGGTCCTATTGTTCCTCTGAGAATGCACGCAGCAGCTCACTGCCAGAGCAAGGTGGCTTTGACCTCCTGATGCTTCCTGAGGCTTCAGAAACGCAGTCCTCAGATGAGGCTGAGGGTGGAAATTTGCATGCTCAACTGTGTGCTGGTAATTGCAAAAATATGTGAATGCCCATGTGGACACATGGATGCATGTCTGCTTGCCAGTTGCTTTATGTACATGTTATACAGGGTCCTCCAAGACTGTTAGGAACTAGAAAGTCTGAAGATCATTAAACCAGTTATAAAGTAAGTGATTTATATTAATATATTAATAACACCTACACAAACTTACATACAGAAATAAACAAATGCAATCTCTTGAGACTAGCTTAGCCTTGCCTTGCTTTTTAAATAACAGCAAGATCTTATCCACTCAACCAAGATTTGAAAAGTCCAGCCACAGCCCCTTTGGCTATTCTTTTCACAGGCAGAGCAATTATCTTACTGAACTGTGATTCTTAATAGCTCAGCTAAGCATCCAAAAGTCCTACTGATTCTTTTAGACCTGCGGAGTAGAGGCAATGATACAATTTAGCCCTAGATTCACTCTGCTCAGGGGCATAAATATCTGTTTGTACTCTTCCTGGACTCTCCAGAAAAAGCATGCCAACCACAGTATGAATGTTTTAATGCAACCAATGCTCCCCAAACTGCTGAGCAGCTACCACGCATAAACCATGAAACCTATCTTGTCCCACAGGTGTCCTGAGGTTCCCATGCTGGGGACAAGAAAGCCTTAAGAAAACCCTGGGCCAGGGCTGGGGATTTAGCTCAGTGGCACAAGCACCTGCCTGGAAAGTACAAGATCGTGAGTTCAATCCACAGTACAAAAAAAGAAAGAAAGAAAGAAAGAAAGAAAGAAAGAAAGAAAGAAAGAAAGAAAGAAAGAAAGAAAGAAAGAAAACAAACCCTGGGCCAGAAACCTTGCTAGGAGAATTTATCAGGTACTCAGAATGACCTTGCCAGTGGTTTTCTATAAGAGTTGGTACTGCACATTCCCAGAGAGCTTTTGCAATTGTCTGAGGTTATTTTGAGTCATCTCAATGATTTGTTGCGCTGCTGGCTTTTAGTACCTCAAAGATGCTGAGCGTTCTAGAGGAGTAAGACCACCCGTGAATGGTGAAGAATTGCTCTGCCTAGAGTTCTAGTAGCATTTGGTTGCAGTACAGTGTGCCTAAGCCATATTGATTGAACCAAGAGTTCGTTCTTTTTTTCTTTCTTTCTTCTTTCTTTTTCTTTTTTTGTGTACCAGGAATTGATCTCATGACCTCAAACTTGCCAGGCAGGCACTGTGCCACTGAGCTATATTCCCAGCCCAAGAGTTTCTTTTTTAAAAATTTTTATTAGTACATGTATGCAGTATACAATGATTACATTCATCATAAAGAGTCAAGCCAAGTGTTTCTTTGGGAGGGTTAGGCCTAGGTGCATTTCCAAGAGGATCTAGAACCAACGTGCACTCCTTAGGGAACCATGTGATGGTCTCTTGGCTAGTGAAGTTTTCAGGCTATGGTAGGGAGCTTTGAAACTGAACTAGGCTACCCAGGGGAATCTAAATGTATCTCCTCCAGATGTGGCTCTTTGTGTTGAAATGTTCCTTGATGTTTGTTCATGGGTTGTTTGCCCACTGTAGATTCTGTCTCCACACTGGAATGTTTATCACACTCTCTTTCCCCTTGGAGGCTTTCCAAAAATTCTCTTACCTCCTGTTATCACCACCCTCATGGAATCCATCTAGCATGAGCTCTGCAGGACAGAAGTGTTTCTCTCACTTGTGATGTCACTCTGACTACAGGAAGGGTACACTGGCTATTTATTGGAACTTTGACAGATTGCCAAGCTACTTGTTCCAGAGAGATACCTGAGTGAATTGACAGCCTGGCACAGGGACCATTACACTTGTAATACCAGTTGGCAATCACCTGTTTGGCCGTTCATACTCCCAATGCAGCTGAACCACAAAGAAAACTTCATCTGTCCCTGTGAGAGCTCTGGCAACAATAACCAGCACCTCTATGACCACTTGGATAACACAAAGAGAACTTCTCAAGTACCCACCAATTAATTTTCAGCCTCCCATATGAATGGCTACATATCTTTCAGTGTTCACTGAGGGGCTTATTTGGCAGTTCTGACTATCAGAGAGCTTTGTATTCCCAAGCCTTATTCTTTCCAGCTTTTAGGGGCTGGGAGACGCTGACTCCATGAATGCACACACTGGAATACAGAGAATATGCCAAAGTCACAGTAAATAAATAGCAGAAGTCTCAAAACTGACATTTGGGCAGCCCCCTCAGATGTTTCCAGATGCCCTAGTATTGAAAGTAGGGCAGCAGAGCAGACAGAGCCCAGGAGTAGTCACATTTATGCCTGTACACCAGACACGTGACATAGTTCCTCTGCATGGACACATTTTTCAAGTTGCTAAATTGATCATCTGTTAAAGCCAGCTACAGTCAAAAATGAACATTTTACCAGTAACTCAAGTCATTTGATTTAGATTATGAATCTAGAAATAGTGTATTTTCAATCATATAAATGCAGCATTGACACTTGTTAATTCTGAAGTTAAGAGCTGACAGACAAGTCAGAGTGGACATTGTGACTCTGGAGGGAAGATGAAGGAAGAACCAACACTGCATTTGGCACTCAGGAAATAATTTGTTGACTGGATGCAAGGAGGAAGAGACATAGCTTTCTTGTATCACATGCCTGCCAGGTGAAGTTCAGGAACAGCTACCACCATCCCCTGTACCTCTGGTGTTCCCCAGGGCCCACACATGTGAGTAGCACTTGTGGGTCCCTTATTCATCTTGGAGCACAAACTTGGGTCACCATAAAGCCTAATGTCTCAGCCTGCTCTATAGGACTTTTGTTATTTGTTTTCAATCCCTCCTCCACATGTTTGGTACTTACAACAGTTTAGGGTAAGAACAGAGCACCCTTTAAGGCCTTTTTCTTCCATAGGATGTGATGGTGACATTACAAGACCGTCTCTCCTTAAGGTATATTGAGCATTTTGCTCTTGTCCTTGAGTATGCTGGGCCAGAACAGAATCACAAGTTCCTGCTTCTCCAAGACAAGCAACCCCTGGCTTATGTAAGTAACTCCTTTATCCTGACTTCATAGATTTGCATGTGACCTATACCAAAAAGAGAATCCAAGGCATTTTGTATCTGGAAAATTCGTGATGATATGCTCAGCCAGCTCCCAGAAGGCACATTTCATACCTGAGGCTGTTCCTATCCAACTCCATGGGGCCTTTGGCTATGCCCTTTGTGACCTAAGGAGGACATGAAGACCATTAGTCTTGGTCGTTTAGCAGAAAGAGTGCAGGGTGATGATTCATAGCATAGTACTCAGAATGCCTGTGGGAAAAGACTGGGGAAAACCAGGACTCCTGGATGGGATTTCTCTAAGGGGAAGCACCAAGAAGTATCAGAGAGACAAACAGGGCCAGTCAATAGTCCCAGGTAGGGTGGGAAAGATTTGAAAAGGGATAATTGGGAAGAATACATTTTCAGAGCCTACATGGAAGCCAAACAAAAACCAAAATCGAGCCAGGCATGGTGGTGCAGGTCTATAATCCCAGCACTCAGGAGGTTGAAGAGGATCAGTGTGAATTTGAGGCCAAGCTGGGCTACATAATGAGCTCAAAGCCAGCCTGAGCTACACAGTGAGACTCTTTCTCAAAAAAATAAAATAATAAAATAAATTAAAAATCAGACAGAAAAATGAAAGGATTTTTGGAAAGAATCTTCAAATTCAGCTGTCAGCCATATGTAATCCAGAAGTTCATGAATGAGAAGATCCTGCTTAGAGGAAGGTTTAAGTGCCCCACCTCCTGCAGACTTCAAGCAGCCCTTTGCATCTAATTGGCCCCTTTTCCAAATGGGATTTAAAAATTTATTAAGAAAATGTTCCAACATTCACAAAAGTAAAATGAATATAGTACATAGCCCACCCCCATCTTCAGCGATTACCAGTGTATTGCAAATCTGCTTCATCTATATCTCTAAATGGGTTTTCATTCTTGAAGCCTACACTAAGGCATTGATTAGATCCAGCCTCCAATTAGCAACTTACAGTGCCTGAGGCTGAGCCCCTCTACACACTGTATACTAGAGCCTCACAGCAAAAAGAGCCTTCAAAGTTCTCAGGGAGCTCTCTCTTCCTCACCAGTGTCTTAGCACTCAGACCCACTTGTTCATATTGGTCATACCTCGGATATGTGATTTAAAATGCATCACATTGAGTCAGAAGGGTAGAAAAGACCTAGATCCACATTATGTTCCCCTGAAGTACAATGGTCTCCCCTTACCCATGGGGGACACATTCCAAGACACACAGCAAATGCCTAACATTGCAAACAGTACTGCACTCTATACATACATATACACTTACATATATAGTTTAATCATATACATTCATACCTGTGATAAGGCTTAAATTATAAATTAGGAACCGTAAGAGATTAACAATAACTAATAAACTGGGTGCAATGATGAATGCCTATAATTCCAGCACTTAGGAGGCTGAGGCAGGAAGATTGTTGCAAGTTCAAGACCAGCCTGGGCTACAAAGTGATCTCAAGGCCAATCTAAACTGCATAGCAAGACCCTGTCTCAAAAGACAAATAATAATAATAATAACTAATAATAAAATAGCACAACTATAAAAATAGTCCATGATAAAAGTTATTTAAAATTCATGAATTGTTTATTTCTGGAATTTTCTATTTAAATAGAAATATTAAGGGTAGCCACAGGTAACTGAAACCAAGGAAAGTGAAACTTTTGGTAAGGGGACATTACTGAGTGTGAATCTGCCAGATGAGAGACAAAATAAGAAACAACAGCCCAACTCTGCCCCAAACCCCACTTTAAAGACCTACCAAACTGACTGCCTAACATCCCAGCCATTGTTTCTAGATCTCTCTCCCCTACATCTCATCCCTGTGACTCAGGTGGTACAGCGGACACATTACCATGGAATGAAATGCCTCTTCCGAATAAGCTTCTTTCCCAAAGACCCTGTAGAGCTGCTGCGTCGGGATCCTGCTGCTTTCGAGTACCTATACATCCAGGTAGAGTCTGGCTTGGGGCTGGCTACACAGACAGACCAGTGGACAAACAAGCAAGCAGGCTATTCTGCCATCACAATGAAGTCTCTAAGTTTTCCAACTTCCAGGTAGCTCTGGAGGATCTTTCTTTTTCTGCTACCATTGAAATCCATGGCCAAATGGGCTGGCCTGGTGAACTGAGCTGGCTATGGTTCAAAGTCATACCTTTCCATAGAGAACTCATCAGTTTTCAGAAACATTTATAAGCCCAGTAATTCTGGAACTTTCACAGGATCCCAAGGTTTAATAAGCCCACCTCAGCTTCAGAAAAGTCTCAGTTTCTAATACTTAGCTCCAGTACGGAGATGATTCCAAATTGGCTTCTTCCAGACTTACTTATTGAGCACTTCCCTGGGGCCAGGCCCTACACCAGGTACTGGTAATCAGAGGTAAAGAAAAAACTGTCCTCACTCAGCAGAGCTTTTATATGCTTAAATAAACAAGCTGAAAAAAGTTGAAAAATAAACAGGCTAGTAGCAGGGTTCAGTGTTGATGAGGGCACACAGGAAGCAGTTTGCCAACTCTGTGTAGGAGAAAGACAATGATAGCTCCACAGAGCAAGAGATTGGTGCATGCTTTTAGCTGCAGAGGATGAGAGGAAGTTTGCTGTGTAGAGACATGGAGTAGAGGGACATACTCTAAACAAGAGGCCTTGGTGTTTACAAAGGCATGGTGGCATGAGACAGCATGACATGATGAGAGAACCAAGAGTAACTCATTATAGCTGCAGCACAGAATGTGATGTAAGGAACAGCATTAAATGAATTGGAGAGACAGGAAGCAGGTGATAAAAGGCTTGGTAGGGCATGGCAATCACAGGCTTTATTATGGAGGCTGGGCAACGATTCTTAAATTTGGGTCACTGAACTGGTCACAACATCAACCAGGAACTTGTGGAGATGCAAATTCTCTCCAGCCCAGTCTTATTGAATCAGAAAGTCTGAGTCCAGTGATATTTTAACAAATCCTTCATAAGATTCTGTTACCAAAACTACTTTGAAAATCACTGCTTTAAGACACTGGCTTTTAACCCTAGCTGCACATTGAAGTTACCTGGGAAGCTTTGGAAAACTTGATCCACCTCACCCATGGCTCATTAAATCAAAATCTATGGAAGTGGGGCCCAAGCTTTGGCACTTCCTAAATTCTTCATGTGATGCTAATGTGCAGCCAAAGTAAAGAAATTCTCCTGGAGGGTCAGGGCACAGAAATGACAAAAGGTGAATGTCCTGGTCAGATGACCAATTGTAAAAGGTCATATAGTGTCAAGGAAGCACGCTAGGTAGGGAACTATGGCAGTTATCCAGAGGAGAAATGATGAGAGTCAAAATCCAGGCTGTAAGGGAGTAGCAGAGTGGGATTCAATAGAGATTTAAAAAATAAAATTGATAGCTTGGACTTGATGAGTGTCTGATAGAGGTGATATCATTCCTCAAATTAGGGTATAAAAGCAGTTGAATGGCTTTGAGACAATGAGTTCATTTGAGGATATATTGAGTTTTAAGTGCCCACAAGACATAACGCAGCACTTAACATGAAAAAACCCTCAGACTTCATCTATCTCTGATGGTGACCCTGGGCACGTACAATAGAGACATCACGGTTGTCCTCTTTGCCCTTTCAGACAGCTTAAAATGTTAAAAATATTTCTCAGTCAAGTTTCTTTACCATCTTGGGGGGAATATTATGCACAATGGCGTGCTGTGACACTCTAATGTCCAGGGGTGGACAGCAAGCCACTGCTCCACCACATCAGGCCACTGCTCTGCTGGATCATGCAGCTCTGGAGATCCAAAACACGCATCAGTAAAGAACTAAAGATGCAGTGTAAAATAAAAGAAGACAGTTTATTTGAAGATGAGGAAGGAGGAAAGGAGAAATGACAGACAGCTACTCTGGATGGAAAATTCAAAGGTGGCTTGCCTGTGGATCTCTTGTCTGCAGCTCTTTTTATTGAGATCATTGTCCCACATATGTTCTTGGAACCTCACTGGCTCCCTGGCTTGTCTTTTGTCATAATCTTGGATTTCTTTAGGCAATGCCACCTTTCCCTGTCCTTTGTGGAGGTTAAAATTATGGGTGGGGATTTTAAGAACAAGTAGTTTAGGTTTAAAGATTCAGTGAAAGGAAAGTTTGTGATTCTTATGCTAGTCTGCTACAGGAGAACTTCTTGTTCCTAAGTACTTTGCCATTGTCTTCCTAATTGCTTGAGTATAGTTGCTTTTGCCCTTCTAATTTCTAGAGCGTGGTAGGTCAAAACTGCTTTATTTATTTATTTTTTTATTTATTGGTACTAGGGATCAAACTCATGACCTCATACTTGCCAAGCAGGCACTTGTGCCACAGAGCTAAACCCCCAGCCCAAAACTGCTTTATTTCTAATAAAGCTCAATGAGGCCTTGTTCTATCTTTTCCCTACCTACAGTTACACTTGTCCCTACATTAAGAGGCAGTATTCCCAAAAATTTCCTCAGGCTCCCTTATAATTCATACCCTGGGGCACTAGACAACCAGCAACCTGCCTTCTGTCACTATAGATTAATTTTCACTTTCTAGAGTTTACATAAATTGAACGGTACAATACATACACTTATTTTGGTCTGGCTTATTTTGCTCAGCATAATCATTTTAAGATTCATCCATGGTGTTGCATGTATTAATAGTTAATTTGTTTTTAATTGTCACGTAGTATTCCATTGTATAGATGTACTAGAATTTATACCTATTGATGAACATTTGTGGTGTGTCCAGATGTTGCCTATTACCAATAAAGCTTCTATGAACATACTTGATGCAATCTTTGTATGGATATATGCTTTCATTCCTCTTGGGTAAATGAAATGGTTTGATCATACAATAGATCTATCTTTCTTTAGGTTTTTTTTTTAAGAAAATCCAATACTGTTTTGCAAGTGGTTGATCTTACATGCCCACCAATCAGATATGAGAGTTCCAGTTTCTCCACATTCTTGTCAACAATTAATGTTACTAGTATATATTGTTTACTTTAATCACTCTAATAGTATGTAGTAGCCTTATGGATTCCATTTGTATTTCACTAAGGACTAATGATGTTGAACAAATTTTCACACATCACTTGCTGTTGCATATCTTCCTTGGTGAAATGTGTATTCAAATCATTTGCCTGCTTTTTTATTGGGTTGTTTGTTTTCTTATTATCAAGTTTTGAGAGTTCTTTATATATTCTGGAAACAAGTCATTTGTTGGACATGTAATTTGTAATTATTTTCCCAGTCTGGCTTGTTTTTTCAGTCCATAAACAGTGTCTTTCACAGAGCAATTGTTTGAATTTTAATGAAGTCCAGTTTGTTAATTAGTTATTTTATAGACAGTGCTTTTGATGTCATATCTAAAAATCCTTTTCTAACTCAAGGTCATGAAGATCTTCTATTTTTTTTCTAGAATTTCTATCATTTTAAGTTTTGCATTTAGGTCTATGATCTATTTTGATTTTCATATGTGATGCAAGATATTCATCAAAGTGTGTGTGTGCGTGTGTGTGTGGGTGTGTGTGTGCACATATGCATACATGTGTTGGCATATAGATACATAATTATTCTGATACCATTCTTTGAAAAGACTGTCCTTGGCTGAAGATATCGCTCAGCTGCACAAGCACCTGGCTGGCAAAGGCAAGATCCTGAGTTTGATTCCTAGTACAATAAAAAAAAAGATTGTCCTTTTGCTACTGAATTTCCTTTCTATTTTTGTCAAAAATCACTTGTCCAGGCTGGGCATGGTGGTACAGGCCTATAATCCTAGCACTCTGTGAGGCTGAGGGAGGAGGATCACAAATTCAATCCCAGCCTAGGCAATTTAGCTATTTAGTGAGACCCTGCCTCAATATCAAAATAACAGTGATCTGGGGATATACTTAGGGCAAAGGCCCTGAGTTCAATCCCCAGTATCACACAAAAAAATTCAGTTGCCCATGTATGTGTGGATCTATTTCTATTTCTGAACACTCCATTTTATTTATCTACTTATCTATCCCTTGTACCAACATCACAGTCTTTTTGTTTTGTTTTGTTTATTGTTTTTTCCAGTAATAGGGATTGAACTCACGACCGTGTGCTTGCAAGGCAGGTGCTTATGCCACTGAGCTAAATCCCCCACAGTCTTTTCATTACTGTAGTTTTATAATGTCTTTTTTTTTCTTTTTTGAGAAAGTGTCTCACTGTGTAACTCAAGGTGGTCTTGAACTCATTATATAATCCAGGCTAACCTGGAACTCACAGCAAGCCCCCTGCCTCAGTATCCCTAATGTTGAGATTACAAGCATGTGCCATCATGCCCAGCCTATAATAAGTCTTAAAATTAAGTAGTATTTGTCATCCAACTCTGCTCTTCCTTTCCAAAATTATTTTAGCTCATGTAGACCCTTTGAATTTTCATGTGAATTTTAGAATCAGCTTGTCAATTTCTACCAAAAACCTGATATGAGCCAGGTCTGATGGTACAGTCCTGTATAATCCCAGCACTGTGGAATGCTGACATATAAAGATCAGAAATTCAAGCCCAACCTGGGGAACTTAGTCTCTCAAAAAAAGTTTATTTATATATATGGGTTGGGTATATAGCTCAGTGCCCTGGTTTTAATCCCCAGTAATAAATAAATTAATAAATCTGGTGTGATTTGCATCGGATTGTGGTGGATCTATAAATTGGATTGCAGAGAACTGACATCTTACCAATATTGAGTGTTCCAACTTATGAACACAGTATTTCTACATTGACCTACATCTCCTTTTATTTTTCTTGGTGGCATTTTATATTTTCAATATACAAGTCTTTTACATATTTTGTCAGATTTACCCATAACTATTTCATATTTTTGAGGCCATTATAAAATGGTTTGTTGTAGTTGTTGTTTTGGTTGGTTTTTTTGTGTGTGGTGGTGGTGGTGGTGGTGGTACTGAGGATTGAACCTAGGATCTTTGCACTAAGCTATATATCCCCAGGTCACTTTTTATTTTTTAACTTTGAGATGGGATTCACTAAGTCACTAAAGTTGCCCAGGATGGACTCAGATTAATAATTTTCCTGCCTCAGTCTCTCAGAGTGCAAGGATTATAGGCCTGTGATTTTTTTTTGTACCGGAAATCAAATTCACAAGTTCATCATATTTGCCAGACAGGTGCTGTGTCACTGAGTTATATCCCTGAACTAATGATTTTGTTTTTTTAATTTCAATTTTAATTTGTTTGTAGCTATCATATAGAACTGCAATTGGTTTTTGTATATTGATCTTTTTTATCTGTAATCATACTATACTCACTTATTAATTCTGGTACTTCTTTTTTGTTTTTCTTTTTGTTTGGTAGATTCCATTGACTTTCCTACATAGATGATCATTGACAAAGTATTTCTTTTCTACTCTCCTATGCTACAGTGATACCGCATGGCTCCCTAGTCCCTTAGCCCATCTTGGCTTCACCTCAACCAAATGGGCAACTGTTCTGAGGCATATTTCATTCATAGTTGGGATCTGGCTCAGACAGTTTGGGCTTATCATATATGAGGCCAGCGTTTCCAGAGGACTTCCTCTAGGTCAGGATAGGGAAGAATGACTCAAGGCTTTTGTCCTTCAGATCCCAAAGAATAGAATATCTACCATATCCCTGCAATCCATCCCTCACCCTGGGTTTCTGGGCCAAAGCCATGTGGAGAATCCCTTCCAATGTCTCTCTTTGCTCCAATCTGAACTAGTAGAAGAGTCTTGCATGAGTAGGGGGCTGAGTATAGGCCCTTGAGAAAACAAGGGAGGCTTTCTTGTAACAGGAAGAAAAAAGGAGGTGATGCCTTGTCTGACTTATGCAGTGAACTGGACTTTCTGCCCATTTATGCCTTGCCAACTGTGCACCCATCCCTGAGAAGAAGGCTATCCAGTATCTCTCAATGAAGCAAATAGTGTTTTTGTGACTCGAAGGTCCTCTGTTGTCTCTTCCCAAGGGGTGGCACCTTCCTCTCCCCCCTGCTCCATCACCGGAAATCAAATTCACATCATGATTCTTTTCTGGGATATAAGGGAGTACATGGCAGGGTAGGGGGTGGAGAAGGGATTCTCCTTTAATTGATGGGTTTGGACTGCCCTCTCTCACAGAGCCGGAATGATGTTATTCGAGAACGCTTTGGAATGGAACCCAAGCCAGAGATGCTTTTGGGCCTGGCTGCCCTCCACATCTATATCACTGTCTCAGCCACTCGGCCTAGCCAGAAGATCTCACTCAAGAACGTGGAGTGAGTTGTGCTGGGGCCCTTTGGGATGGGAGCAAATAGCTGTGTAGGAAGAAGATGTAGTGACTAAGCTCCGCTGTGCTTTTCAGGAATGTAGGCCACACAATGGGAGTAAGAATTGGAGTTCTTCACACCTAAATTATGGTGCTCTAGAAAGCTACAGCTTCCTGTTAGGATACTGTCACTAATGTTCTCTTGTCCCCATGCCTCTTCCTTCTCCCAGTCTCTCTTCTTCCATCTCTGCCTATCAAACCTAGTCAGTTTCTGTCTTACCATCTTCCTCTCTCTGTACCACTTTATGTCTCTCACTAATGTTACTTTTTTCTGTTTTTAGGAAGGAGTGGGGCCTGGAACCCTTTCTTCCTCCCTCCCTCCTGCAAGGCATCAAAGAGAAGAACCTTCGAAAGTCTCTCTCTCAGCAGCTAAAGGCTCACCAAACGCAACCTTCTAGTGGCACCAAGGTACCCAGAGGAGGTCATGGGGTACTTCAGGCATTACAGGCCTAAGGGGCTTTCTGAGTGGTTCTTCTGGGGATCTTCACCATTCTTTCTGACTCAAGTACACACAAAGCTTGGCAAGGTATGGGAGCAATTAGCAAAAAGTGTGTTTCACAAGCCTGAGCCTCTCCCAGAGATATCTCAGTGACATGTCACTAAGAGAACTCTGGATGCTCAAAGATGGATCAAATGCCAGAGCTCATTCTTGGTCCTTTCGCCAATTAGTGCTAGTCATGTGAAAGCACGGGACCCTGGGGCACATGTTTTCCATGGAAATGACTTCTCTGTCTCCCAGTAAGTCCTCATATATGGAATTCTAAGAGATAAAAGCCCAGCCTCAGGGTGGGTTTTTGTGTGACAAAAATGTAACCTGGATAATGAGTCACTGGGCAAGTGTGTGAGGGCTCAGAGGGTCACTGCTGTCCTGACCTCCATCTTTCAGGGCACACACCTTTCATTTGAGGGACCTCTAGTCCTGCATCCCCCAGCTCTGCAGCCCCTTCTTGGGCTTCTAAGGCTCCATGTGCTTGTGCCTTTTCCCCAAGAGGTGGGAGGGTGGTGAAAGGTACTAGAATCAGCACACAGATGTACACAATGGGACCCAAGGGCCCCATATATTTTACCCATCCTAGATTTCTTGCATTTCCAACTAGCTTCTCAGTTAAAATGTGAATCTCCTCAGAAAGTTAGCCATTCTCACCTTGCTGTGCATATTTAATCAGATTGTTTTCTCTTTGCTGAGAGCAACAGTACTTACTGACATCTCCTCAGCTAGCATGCTTTTGGAGGCACCCCAGCATTGTGCCTGAAGATACAAAGATGAAGGCCCAGTCTCAGCCCTCAAGCCAGACACAGTTTAGTGGGGAAACAGAGTTATGAGTCATATCACAGTGCTGCAGGTGAGGGCGCTCTGGAATCAGAGGAGGGACACTGATCCCAGGATGAGCAGGAGAAAAAGGCCAAGAGTTGGTGCGTTTGGTACCAGAGCTGGGTCTTAAAGGACAGACAGATAAGAGTCTGTCTAGACAAGTTCGTGAAGGTGGGTAATGGATGAAAGACTTTTTCAGGCAGGGAGATCCTTCTGTAACAAAAACCCAGAGACAACAGAGACCATGATACAAGGGAAGAAATGCAAATAGTTTGGCCTAAGAAAGTACACAGAGTGCAAGGGATGTGTAAGGGAATGGGAGTAGGGACAAAATATGGGCCAGTGAGGGGATAGGTTGGTTTGGCAGCAGCCAGTTCATAAAAGCCCTGTCTCCTGGAAATAGGTTACACTTCATCCAGTAGGCGGCAAATAACCATCAAAGAATTTAAGCAGGAAGCCAATGTGATTAAAATTATGTTTTAGGAAGCTTCCTTTAACAGTATGTGGAGACAGTTGAAGGAAAGGAATATCAGTACTGATGATAACTTATCTGTCATCCTGATGCAGGTGGGAATGTTCAAGGCAACAACTGGGAAGAGAAAAGGGGTGGGTGGTTTGGAGAGAGTTAGGGAATAGAACCAACATGATTTGGTGCCCAGTGGCTCTCAGATGACAGGAGGAAGGAGGAGTCTAGTGTCTCTCATAGGTGTCTGACTCAGTTGTCTCAGTGATGCTGATAGAAATCTGGAAGGCTCAATGAAGACCAACCTTGAGACTCAGAGTGAAACACTTCCTGCCCCAGCTGCAGATGACCAGAGTTTGGGTGGCAGTAAGGATTTGAAATATCACAAGAGTGACACAAAGTTAGGTCAGAGTTAGGGGACAGTCAATGTTGGAATTAACTCATAAACAAAATGTGTCCTCTGGCTGCCTTAGGAATGCAGGTCAGGAGGTGGGAGGAGAGTTTAAAAAGAGAAGTGTGGTGCTGCTAGAGGTGAGAGCTTTCCAAACTGAAACCTTCCTGGGTTTGGGTCTCCAAGTCACACTAGCACAGTTCTGCTCTAAGATACTGAGAGTATGCCCTGAGAACACAGGCTTGCTTTTCCTGTGTTCCTTGGCTTCTCATATTTTGGGGTGGGTTGTTTTCACAGGGTTCTGCAATCCAAGCAAAGCTCCAGTACCTTCGAATTCTGAATGAACTGCCGACCTTCACAGGCGTATTGTTCAACACTGTGGGCCTGGTCAGTGGGGCAGTGTGGGGAAGGTGGGGGAGAGAAAACCAAACCTTCGTTAGCATTGGAAGGAGGCAAATACAGTAGACCCTCTGTGTTCTATTTAGGGTTCCGCATCCATGGATTCAGCCACCTGTGGATCAAAAATTTCAAAGAAATAATTATGTCAGTTTGAACTGTATAGACATTTTTCTTGTCATTATTCCCTAAGCAATACAATATAACAACTATTTACACAGCATTTACATTGTATTAAGTATTATATGTAATCTAGAGATAATTTCAAGTGTATGTGAAATAGCTGGCATGTTGGTACATGCCTGTAATCCTAGATACTTGGGAGGTTGAGGCAAGAGGATCTCAAATTCCAGGACAGCCTGGGCAACTTAGTGATACATTCTCAGGAATATATCTCTGTGGTAGACTGCTGGCCTAGTAACACCAAGGCCATGGGTTCATCCCCAGTACTGCAAATAAAGCAAGAAATAAAGTATATGGAAGGGTGTACATAGGTGACATGCATATGCTATACCCTTTTATGTAAGGAACCTGGATTTTGATATCTGCAAGTGGGTCCTAGAACAAATCCCTCATGGATACCAAGGGCCAGCTATATTTGTTTTCAGTACCCTTTTATAGCCCATTTGTGTACCCCTTCCTCTATTTCAGGGGATGGCAAACTTTCTCTGTAATGAACCAGATAGTAAACATTTCAAGCTTTTGCAGGTGGGCCAAACAGATCTCTGTGGCAGCTACTCAGCCCATTTTCCTAATGGGAAAGCAACCATAGACAATGCATTAACAAACAGGCATTGCTGTGTGCCAGTAACTATTCAGGGACACAGAAATTTGAATTTCATATAATTTTCATATGCCATAAAATATGGCTCTTTTAATTTCTCTCCAAACATTTAAAAATGTAAAAAGCTATTCTTAGCTCTTGAGCCATACAAAAACAGCTGGTCGGTTGGATTTGGCCCCATGGCCACAGCTTGCCAACCCCTCCCTGCTCAATTTCCTCGTCCTTGCACATACTCCTGCAGCCGGGTATCCCAGGTTTCATGAGTCCTTGTGCTGCCCTCTGCCAAGCTTGCCTTCCACTTCAACAGTGATTCTCCCAAAGCAGACCAAAGCAGGCCCACCCCTAACACTGTGCCCCAGGGCTGATAGACCCTAGTGAGAGAAAATTCAAATCATCTTGCTGATTAGTTCCAGGTACTTATCACACTCTGGGGAGCACACTGTCATGCTAGCAGGGCACACTAAAGGAAAGCAGCTTATCAAGTACTTATAGGCAAACACAAGAAGTTCCTGGGTGTGATGTTAATGGCAGGGGATGGGCCCCCAGAGGCTCAAGCTTGATGCCTCTGAGGAGTTTGTCAGGATCATTTAAGAAAATCCAATTCTGCAGACCTAGAAGTAGCCATTTACACACTGGCATTGGGAAAACACTGAAAGCCCACTGTTCCCTACCTATCCCACCAAAAAAACCCTGAAATCTCTCTTCCACCCACCTGCCACTGCTATAGTTCCTGTTGGCCATTCTTTTGGGTTAAGACCATTGGAATGCTTACTAAAAGGTAAATATCCTCTTAGGGAGGGAGGCCTCCATAAAGTAACCAATCAACCCTTAACACCATAGGCAGAGTTATTTTTGTCAGTTTAGCTTTTGGCATTGGGTGAGAAGTGCAAGTTTGATTAACTGTTATGTGCGGAGGGAGATGGGAGGTGGGGGTGGGGTGGTGTTAAAGACCAGGCACAATGCAGTCTGGTCTGGCAGAGCACTGCATGGGGAGCTTGAATGGCTTGCAGCAACCTGGGATTGCTAGAGGAAGGTTTTCCAGAGGCACCAGAATGAATCTTACCTACTTTACCATTTTGTTAGAGCTAGCCGACTACTGCTTGTTTAACTAATGCTAAGGCCAGAGTGTTGATAGATCAATGGTCTGGGGCCCTAGCCTGTGACAGGAGGGTTCCAGCCCATTTTGCCTTCAAGCTTGTCCTCTGGCCCTGGCACTGTGCCCCACATAGCTCCATTCTCCCAACCCCCACAGAACCGCAGAACTCCTCCAATGGCTGTTTTCTGTTTCCCTCTCCCTTCCTCCTCTCTCCACCTCCTCCTCCTCCTCTCTGTGAATGCTGCTTGCTGTGCTTGGGTACCAGGACGAGAAGCAGTCAGCCACCACTCTCCTGGTGGGACCCCGTCATGGCATTAGCCATGTTATTGATCTCAAAACCAACCTCACCACCGTGCTGTCCGAGTTCAGCAAGATCAGCAAGATCCAGCTGTTCCGGGAGAACCAGGGTGTGGCCCGAGTGGAGACCAGCATCATGGATGCAAAGGTAAGCCCTGCTTTGAGGGGCTGCTTCTCTCCAGCACAGGTCTTGAAACGGAGGAAAAAGTCAGCTTCAGAAAGACAGTTTGAGCCTGTGAAGTGAGGTTAAGTGACTGAAGTGATTCTGACCATGGACCACTTTGGGCTCATCATCGTTCTTTCCCTTCTAAGGCTGGGGAGTCATGTCAACCCAAAACAGTTCTTCACAAGGGAGGAAAATTGAAGAAATCAGAACCAGCTCTAGGCCACTACTTCCCAATCATTTTCATGTCACAGCCCACATAGAAAAATCATATTCACATGGAACTTTGAGCTAAATAGAACAGCCCCCAGAGATTCTGACCACCCCAGGCCCTCCTGCTTCATCAGAAACTGATGAAATGAATATTTTGGCTGACCTCTCTTCATTCCTCATGCAGACCACTTGGGATGAACCCAGTTTGAATCAAGGAAGAGGGATTGTCTAAGCATGTGGACAGTATCAAGGGGCCCTGCGGAAGGAAGAATAGGCAAAGTCTAATCCTCATATCACCTCCCAGAGTCTGGCTCTTCCAGAACCTCAGAATCCTTCCTATAAATTCACTCCTTTAGATTGGTAAACAGCTGTCATCCCCTGGCAGTGGCAGTCAGCTACCCACTTCGCAGCTCTTTTGTTTGAACAGTGACCAGCATGGGGCGGGGTAGCCATGCCTGCCAGCTGGCAGAGAGATTTAGAGGAGGGGCAACTTTCCCTTCTTAAAGGATTTCCTAGGGGAATGTGTTGTTAGCAGATTAAGAGGTGTAGAATTTGCTGTTTCTAAAGGAGCAAATTATTTAATTTATTTTTGTATTCAAAAAACCCAAAAAGCTTTAATACATTAATTTTCCATCTGTGATTCCCATTGGTTTAGGAGCCCACTGGTGCTGATATTTAATTGGCTTGTGGCCTCTTCCTCAACCAATGGTTGCTGCCCTCAGATGTTGTTAGGTAAAAGGCCCAATGTACAGCAGAGAAGAGAAATGAAAGAGTAGGCATGCAGGGAAGGTGTGGCTTCCTGAGAAATCAAAGGAGCTGAAAAGGGAGAAACAGTTTTCCAAATTAGTCTGCTTCTTATGCCCCACTAGTGATTTTCCACAGTGAATACACAACAGAATTTCCTTGAGAAGCTTTTTAAAAATACAGATGTCTGGGTTCTACTCCCGGAAATGATTTCATTGATCAAAGGTGCAGCCTGGGTGGGCATCAAGATTTCTTTTTTCAGTTTCTTGACTGTTTTTGTAGAAAGATCATTTGAAGTTTGAGATCTATATGACCAGGGCTCTGGGAGGAAACAGACATAGCGCGAATGTGTGGGTATTATTTCTAGAAGTGCTCCAACCACAGTTGTGGTTATGAGTGCCCCAGAGAAACTACACCCCCACCCCCATTTTTTTAGGTGCTAGGGATGGAGCCAAGGGCCTTGTGCATGCTCTACCACTGAGCTACATGCCCAGCCTGAAAAGTTGTATGCTTACTGGAGAGAATAGACTTACAAAGATTCATGACATGCCTTAGACACACAACATCAGAACATGTATAGAGCTCTTGAATAAGACACACATCAGGGTTAAATCCCAGCTCTTCTGCTTCCTAGTTGTATAGTATTGAGACAGTCTTAACCTCTCTGAATGCTGATTCTCTCAATTGCAAAATAGAACACTTATTTCAAAAGGTAAGTTTTAAAGATTAAATGAGAGTCAGGTATAGTGGTGCGTGCTTGTAATCCCAACTACTTAGGAGGCTGAGATATGAGTGTGTTAACACAGGAAGTCAGTCTGGGCAACTTAGTGAGTAAGGTATGAGACACAGGACAAAAGAACAGGAAGGAGTTAACAACTGTTTGCTCACAAGAGGATGTTTTAAACTGGATCTTGAAGTGATAGGCATGAATTAGCAAAGAGAGGTGAGATATGTTCAAAGACAAGGAACAAACGGAAATAAGCAAGCCATATGGGCAGATTGATAAGCATAGTTGCTTGAATGGAGGGGAAAATCATGAGAAAAGGGATTGAAGAGATTGAGAGTGAGCAGAACAAATTGGTTAAAAGCCTAAAAAGCCAGTCCAAGGCATTATATTCAATGCAGTAAAAGAGTTGGAGATCTACTATAGGTCCTTGAGCAGAGAGGTGAAAGAATGGAAGCTGATTTGGACCAGGGTGCAAAAGGGGCAGGAGCAAGGAATATATAAAAGCAGGGAGGCAAAGAGGGAACTATAGAACCAGTATACTGAGGAAGTGGTAAGAACCTGAGCTGGAGAGAGCAGTGGTAAGTAGAAGGAGCAGGTGTGAAACAAGCATGTTGGCTATTTGAGATGTGCGTGTGTAGCCTCCCCCCACACCTATCTTGCACACACAATGCACTATTGTATTACACCTACCCCTGTTGGCTACTGCACAGGGCCTAGGCACACTGAGAAATAAGGCAACATGCGTAGCACCACAGCAAATCGTGAGTGGGTGGTTAGATGAGATGACATTACGTGATAAACAGAAGATAGTGATGGTGAATGGATGAGGCTAAAAGTTTGCTCTTTGCAAATGGGAAATAGTAAATGGTTAGGAAGCTGATACGAGTGCTCAGATACATAGTTGTTGGGTGATGATAGTTTATGTATGCCCTACTTTAAGTGACTGATAAATGCATATGAAAAACCACAGAAGAGTTACACACTTTATGTCAGAACTTTTCTACTTTGTAATAAGATTTACTTTGTGTGGTAGGCAGAATAATAGTCTGCAAAGATGGCATGCCCTAGTCCTCAGAGCCTGTGAATATAGCTATGTCTTATAGCAGAGGGAAATTAGAGTTGCAGATAGAATTAAGATTTCTAATCAACTGACCTTAAAATAAGGCTGCTAGCCTAAATTATCTAGGTGGAAACAGTATAATTACAAGGATCCTTCTAAGAAGAGAGAGGCTAAAGGAAAGGCCAGAGAGATGTCATGTGAGAACTCAGCCCAACCTTGCGAACCTTGATAATGGAAAAGAGGCCAATAAGCCAAGGTGTGCAGGTAGCCTCCAGAAGCCAGCAAAGGTAAACAAAAAGATTCCAGCCCCCCAAACGGGCACAGATATGACTACACTTGATTTTAACCCAGTGAAACTTGTGCCACAGTGAAACTGTGAGAGAATAGGTGTATATTATTCAAGCCACCGAGCTTATACTCATTTGCTATAACAGCAACAGAAGGTTAATACACCATGAGATTCTTTCAAGTAACAAGTATTCATATGCTGTATTAAAGGTAGAATTTGAAGCTAGGTGTGGTGGTGCATGTCTATAATCTCAGCTACTCAGGAAGCTGAGGCGGGAGAATCTCAAGGTCCAGGCCAGCCTGGACATGGACAAAGACATTGTCTCAAAATATAATTTAAAAAAGAGCTAGGGATGGATAGCAAGACCCCATCTCAAACCAAAACAAAAAAAAAGAGCAGGGAATGTAGCTCAGTAGTACAGTAGTTGTTTAGCATTTGGGAAGCCCTGGGTTCAACCTCCAATACTCTAAAAAACAAACAAAAAAGCTATGATTTGATTAATAAGCATGCTGTTATTACATAAAATCAGATGTACCTATCATCAGCAATCTCTGCCATGGGCATCACAAGCTACAAGCTTATACCCTAGGAAATGGACAAAGCAGCATTTATCCCTTTTTTCAAATAAATCAACAGGCGAGATAGACAATCATATTGATAGCTTCAAATCAACCACAGTGAGAGCATGTACACCCATAGAAATTGGCAAATGGTACAAATCAAGACTTGAAAGAACTGATTGCAAAACATTTACCAGCATGCTATATATAGGATACACTCAATTTCAGATGTCTGAATTTTCTTACCAGGAAACACAGAAGTTAGAAACCAAACTTAATCCATTTCCTCCTAGATATGCCACCCTCATCTGGGAATATTCATTTAAAGAAGTTCTCAGTGCCAGAGATTTAGCTCAGCGGCATGAGTGCCTGCCTGGCAAGCGCTAGGCTGTGAGTTCAATCCCAGGCACTGAAAAAAAAAAAAAAAAAGAAGAAGAAGTTCTCAGCCCTGGCTGCACATGAAAATTATGTGTGATGATTTAAAAACCACAGCCTTTTTATCCCAGACAACTTAATTGTACTTTCTTGGGGTGTGGCCCAGGGATACATAAGTCATTACAGCTTCCCAGGTAACTCTAATGTGCATCTATTTTGAGAACTGCTGCCTTAAATGATACTCTGTCTTGCCCCCAAATTTGCCTGGCTATGCCCAATTAGACTTTCCTGGCAAGAAAACAAACATACTGGTCCCCTAGGGCTCAAGGACAGCCACCTTATACCCTTGCCTCTCCAGGCCCCTGAATACTAATCCTTTGCCTGTTGCCAGAGAAGTTTAAGTGAACTGAGGCTATCGCTGGGCACCCAAAGAAGTTGCTACGGAACATACCAAATTAATTCCTCCTGTCGCTTCTCCTGGCTGACTCATGCCTTAAACCTTATCCTTATCGCATTTTCCACTTGATGATGGCCTAGGCATATTTAGTTATAATTTTCACTCAGCTTACTTGCTTGTAGTGATGTGAACCTGAGGTTGTAATCAAATATCTTTCTCCAAGAGGTAGCGGTCTAGGACTGAGACACTTCTGGGCCATTACCATACCCATTACCACAGAAGCACATAGGGGGAGGGGAGAAGAAATCATCAAGGGAATGTCCCAAGAGATCTCTTGTGGCCCAGTGTGTCTCCCATTGTCTCACTGGAGCTGTACCACTCCAGTGCTTTCTGTAGGGACAAACATTACATTAGACATCATGATCATTAAAATCATATTTAAAGTTAAGTTTTGTTTTCGAAGATTTCTAAGAAATCCATCCAATGTCCTTGCTAGCCTGCCTTTGATTCACTTTCTATCCCTGTTGGCAAAAAGTACATCTGTATTCTCTTGAGCTATATTTGATCCCATATCAAGGCCCAGTTGGCCAGCTGGGAATACCTAGGACAAGCTCCTGCTGTGCTGAGCTGTGCTGTGCTAAGCCAGCTAAGGACATGCCTCATGCTCTCTGTCCACAGCATTTTGCTTTGTTGCTGTTTTGTTGCTGACATCAGGCTATGCTGGGAGTAAGGAGAAGTCATACAGTTAAGTCAGTCAATTAGACACTCAGCCTCCAGTCAGAATTCTGTCCATTACCCAGCCAGCCCAGTAGCTAAAGGCGTCAGAGCTGGGCATGATAGTGCACATCTATAATCTCAGCACTTTGAGAAGCTGTGGCAGGAGGACTGCAAAATCAAGCTCATCCTGAGCAACTTATCAACTTAATGAAAACTTGTCTCAAATTTTTAAAATAAATTTCTTTTGGAGAGGCTAGAAATATAGCTCAGAGCAAAGGTTCTGGGTTCAATCTCTATAACTGAAAAAGAAAAGAAGAGAAAAGAAAAGAAAAAAGAATGGTAGACTGGCATTCTGTCTGCCCTGCAACCAGAATATCAGCCTGGACACAAGTGGCTCAGTCCACCTGGCAGTCTGTCCATCAGTCAGCCTCTCAGCCTGTATGTTGCTCACATGGTTTCTGCATTCTGTTTTGCAGCCAGTGCCATTCCTGCATTCTGTTTTGCAGCCAATGCCATTTCCTCAAAGAACCTTCCTCTGGCTTTTAAAACCAAATGTCAAACACACACATGTTCACATCTACCCACACACCACTCCAGGATGGTCTATGTTCTGATAGCTCTGTGTACTTTTTTTCATAATGCTGATCACTCTTGCAATCATATTTGTGTGATTATTTTGGCTTATGTCTTATTTCTTGGTAATTTATAGGCTCCATGAGTGTGGGAACTGGATTGACCTGTCCTAGAATGAATGGATATAACTCTTGAGTTGGTTGTGCCTTCCAGGATGCATCTAGACAGTTGTAGAAGCTTACTGGGTGGACACAGTAGAGTACAGAAGCATTTAAGCCAGAGAGAACAGCACATGGTAAGGTGCGAAGGTGTGAAAGAGCATGGTGAAATGTAAATGATATGTCATTGCTAGAGCATGAGGTGAGGGACAGTGATGAAAGAAGAGCACAGGCAGACTTGAGATGTGCTTGACTCTGTACCCTGGGTATAGATCCATAAGGGCTTTGCATGCCCTTGTAAGGCTGTTGGATTTTAAAACCAAGACCCTGTCTCATAAAAAGTAAAAAAAGAAGAGTAAGAGGAAGGAGAGGGAGGAATAAGAAGAAGAAAAGGAAAGGAACAAAAGAAGAAAAGAAAAAAGAAACAACAACAACCAGGCAGGAGGATCAACATGAGTTTGAGGCCAGGATGAGCTACGTAGTGAGTTCAGGGCCAGTATGGACTACAGTGAGACCATGTCTCAATAAATAAATAAATAAATAAATAAATAAATAAGAGAGACCCTCTTGGGTGGGGTTGAAAGCTCCGTGGTAGTGCACTTGCATAGCATGCATTAGCCCCCAGGTTCGAGCAGCAGCACTGCAAAAGGAAGGAAGGGAAGGAGGGAGGAAAGAAAGAGCCCCTCCTCCAGCAATATGAAGGTGAAATATGAGGAGACTGAAGGAAGAAAGGCCAATCTAGAAGCTATTTGAGGTCCCCAAGTTACTGGCCCTCCCCTACTTCCCTATGGTAAGAAAATGTCTCAGTTTGTATGACAAAACATATTCACAGATAAGGCTGTGGCCAGAGGCAACAGAACCCCCCTCAGTACCTCAGCACACCAGCCATTTCACATACAGAGAAAAGAGTGGCTCTGGGAGGAAGATGATAAGGGTCCAAAATAAAACAGCAGCAGTAGGGATGCCATAATGTTTGTGGATGCTCCTGAGGCACATATGGTGAATCTTGGGCTCTCATATCAGCCATCCACACCCGAATCTCTGTGTGTCCTGCTACTGAAGATGGGGATAAGGCAGGAAGGGAAATCTGCTCTCTCAGTCCCATTCCATCCCCTCTATCTTTTTGTTTATCCTTGCATTGCGACTGAGAAGCATCCATTTAAAAACATCCCTAGTGTCTTGTCCTAATAATGACTCAAAAATACCATTTCATCCCTGGTCCCGCTCTCACTGGTGAAAATAACTGTTGCTTCTTAAGGTACAGATTGTGCCTTTTCCCACCAAAGGTATTTCATGAATTCTGTAGAAGTGTCACTTCTGCCCATGGGACAGATTCCATATGCCCTATTGTGGCATGTGGTATAATTGGAATGCATCATAACCGTGAAACAATTCTAGATAATTTCTGCTCCAGCAAGAGATTGAGTAGTATAGACATAGCACCATATGAGTTCTAAGACAGGAAAAGACTTCAGAGGACAATGGAGATGCTGATTCAGGAACCCCAATATAAGCTGATGGCCTGATGGAGAAATGAGGTTTGTAGGTAGATCCTGGGGCCTAAATAAGGTGGGGAGGTTCCAGAAAAAGTGCCAGTCAGAGAGAGAGAGAGAGAGACAGATAGTCAGCACACTGTGTCACCTCACAGAAACAGAAGCCATTAAAAGAATTTCCAAAGGAAAATATGATCACTGTTGGTAATAGTAACAAGCTGAGAGATGCAGTGAATACATCAGGTAGCAAACTGTGGCCTATGAGCCAAATCTGAAGCAGCACTTATTTCTATAAATTAAGTTTTATTAGAACACAGTCACATTCATTTGTTTAGTTTATACATTCTCTACATGTTTTCATACTATGGTGGCAATCTTGTTGCAACAGAGCCTTTATGACCCATAAAACCTAAAATATTTACTATTTAGCCTTTTATAGAAAAAACTGTGCCAACCCCTGGTCTATATGAGCTATAAAATATTCATCTCAAACTATGTGTTTGGACCCTGGGAAAAAGCAAAGAAAACTTTAGCTTTAGCTAACAGCTGAGCTGATTGGGATTTAGAATTGTCCCCAACATGTTAACAATGAAGGCTAATCTACTTGGTGACTAAGTTGTTTGTTTGTTTTTTGTTTTGGTACCAGGGATCAAACTCATGACCTTGTGCTTGTTTCAGGCAGGCATGTATACTGCTGAGCCAAATCCCCGGACCTTGGTGATGAAGTTCTATCAAGTCCTCATGATGACTCTTCCTTTTTACTGGAAAGCCCACCACCATAGTGGAACCCAGGGCCTTCATGTTGGACTACATTCTCAACCCCATTCCCCCCCCCCCCCCCCCCCGCTTTTTTTTTTTTCTGGTACCAGGGATCAAACTCACGACCTCGACCTCAAACTTGCCACTGAGCTAAATCCCTGGCCCTCTCTTTTTGAGATAGGATCTCTCAATTTCCCAACTGTGTGGGAACTCCTGCTTTAGTCCCTCAGAGGGCTAGGATTACAGGCGTGCACCACTACACCAGTTGCAAATTCCCTGTTATTTATTATTTGTTAATTTATTTATTTTGGTTTTTTGAGATAGGCTGTAGCTCTGTAGTCCAGGTTGGCTTTGAATTCACTATGTAGCCCCAGGCTGGCCACCAATTAGAGGCTTGATCTTCCTGCCTCAGCCTCCAAGTGCTGGGAGTACAGATGTGTGCCATCACACCTGGCTCTGAAAACTCCTTTTTAAATAAAAGAGCCCCACCCCTAAGCTCACTGATGAGGTTAGCCCTTTGATGATCTAATCAACTGCTACTTTGGGGACCAAGCCTTCAACATGAATTTTAGGAAGATGTTCCAAACTGAACAGTCTGCCAAGCAACTGACTGTGGGGTTAATTTGATTGATTTTAAGGTTAGAAACAAGTTAACAGAATATGCTACTATTTCTCAAAGTAGATTAAAAACATCAAAATAGATATATAGCTTAAGGTTATGGCGCTTACCTGGTAGGCATGAGGCCCTGGGTTTGATTGCTAAGCACCATCAAAAAAAACCCTGTGAGTATGAAATGTTCCATTAAAATAGAACATTCCAGCACTTGAGAGGCTGAGGCAGGAGGATTGCCATGAGTTCAAGGCCAGCCTGGGCTATATAGTGAGTTCAGGGTTGGTCTGAACTACATGGTGAGATCCTGTCTCAAAAAAAGAGTAAAATAAAATAGAACAATTGTGGTCAAATAAATTTGGAAAACTTGTAATACTCAGAGCCCCCTCAAACTTTCTAGGGTACATTAATATAGTATAGGCTTTGAGAATTCCCATAGTAAAACTATCTGCATAGATTTGTTAAACCTAGCATCACAAACATATTTGACCAAGGAGGTCATTTATGAAGTGTCAGTGATTCAGATATGGTGGGGAGTGCCTATAACCCCAGAACTGAGATGATGAGGCAGAAGAATTTCAAGTTCAAATCCAGCTTGGGCAATGTAGCCACCTAGTAAGACGCCATCTTAAAATAAAAAGTAAAAGAGGCTGGGATGTAGCTCAGTGCCAAGGCCCTGAGTTCAAGCCTCAGGGTGGGGTGATACCAATAAACATTTCATAGTTCACCTTGGGAAATAGAAAGTGAAGGGTAGAACAGGAAAACCTGAGGAAGTCTTCAGGCTACAAAGGCTTTAGCCCTAAAGACACAACCAGGATTCAACTCCAGAGTGTTTCTATGTCCTGGGAGCTGTTCTGAGTATTACAGGACCACATGGAAATGCACAAGAGATAACCCTTCTGCTCAAGGTACTTGCAGTCAAGAATGTTCCAGGCTGCTCCTCAGCCTGGCCTGGACTCTCAGCTTCTACCTACCCCACACAGCTCCTGAGCTCTGATAAACACAAATACAGTCACACTGCAGTCACATAATGTTATATAATTCTAGTCTTTTTCAATACAGATTGTTGAGACTCATGAGGGTAACTTTAATTGAGATCGTAAACTTGTATAAATAAAACATTAGAGATATAAGTTTCAAAGGAAAAACAAAATCACTTTATTAGAAAGAAGAGAGAAATGAGACAGCTACCTTGCTGAAAGTAAAGTAAGAAGAGGCTGGGCATGATGCTGCAGGCCCATAAACCCAACACTCAGGAGGCTGAAACAGGAGGATCACTGCAAATTTGAGGCCAGACAGGCTACAATTTGAGTTCAAGGCCAGCCTGAACTGCATAATGAAACTGTCTCAAAAAGACAAAAAAAAAGGAAAGAAAGGAAAGAAGGTAGGGAGCATGGAGTCAGTGCTGGAAGGTCTTTGTTCTTGGTGCCTTTCATTATGTTGTAAGAAAAAGCCTTCTTCTCTGTAGTTTGTTACAACTTGATTGGCTGTTTCAGCCTGTGAGACCCCTGATTTGGCCACTGACCCTCTCCATTGTCTACATGCAAATTCTTGGGTAAGCTCACTTGGCCTTCTTTGTCCTGACACGGTGGAGTCTCTCAGATTTATGATGGGTCTGACATACAAGGCCAAGTTAGCAGTTAGTAAAAGGATACGTGTACACGTTCATGCAGTAACATGGTGAGAGAGTGTGTGTGTGCATGTGTGAATGTGTGAGTATATATTTTATATACTGAGTTTTTAAAAAAATTTTAGCCCCCTCCCCATTTTTTCTCCTTTGTACTTAACTGTAGCTAAAAAAAAAAAAAAAAAAAAAAAAAAACTAAGGCATGGCACCAAGCTGGCCCAGACTGCTTATCAGTTCTTGGCTCTCTTAATTGCTCTCTCTAACAAAGGTTTAACATAGGTTGTAGTCTAGATTTGCCGAAAACTTCACTGGGGCCTTATCTCTTTCCATACCTGCCCCATTTCCCCTACAAGGTGATGCATTAAATGTGACAGTAAATGTTGATTTCATTTTGACACCTGGGTAAAATTTGCTACAAAGAAATTTCCAAATCAGAAAACACTTTGCCAGGACTGCCTCAATTTTTGGTTTGGAGAATATGGTTCCTGCATTATACAAGCCATCTTTTCTCTGTTACCATCCTCTAGGAAATGTATCTGCCTCGAGTCTTCTCACATCTGTGTCTTCTCATCTCTTCATCTGTGTCTTCTCATCTCTTCCACAGCCTCTGGTTCTGTTGATGGAGTGGCCTGAGGCCACCAACTTTGCCTGCCTGATCGCAGGGTACTGCCGCCTTCTACTGGATTCCAGGAAGATGGTCTTCTCCAGGCCTGCCAGCCAACCTCTTCCACCTCCAATGATCAAGGCAGGTAGGGCTCAGCCCTGGTTTCCAGTGTGCACTGTCTTAGCACTATCTACTGACAGTGCCTGATTTAGCAGTAGCTGGGCACTGTAGCATGCATCCTCCTAGAACATCCCAGTGGAAAATTCAGCCAGCCTTCACATGTGCCTGTTCCACAAAGGAGGCCTAGGAGAACACATTGCAATTGAGTCATTGAATGAATGTGAAATAAAAATAGAAAATATGGGATTGAGCCAGTTAAAGAAGAGCACTGACCAGGCATCATGGTATGTGCCTATAATCCCAGCTACTTGGAAAGCTGAATCACGAGGATCTCACATTCATAGTAAGCCTGAGGAACATAGTGAAACCTCCATGTCAAAAAAAAAAAAAAAAGAGAATTGCATTGGACCTAAGGCAATTCTTTAGAGATTCAGAGATCTAGTAGGAGAAATGCCTGCATATTCTGGTTTAATTGAAGCAGATTCAAAGATAAAAGCTTTCTTTTTATTTATCATAGTGGTGGTTGATAAGGTTGCCCAAAATATGAGGCCATTGAAGGCTGAGGGAAGAAAGACTGGGCAGAGCCAGAGGAAGTCTTAGAGATAGGGTAGGATGCTCATAAAGGACAAGGGCAACCCTCAGACAGAAGACCTCCCAGTTAGGCAACTCAGGGTAGACACTTCTGAGCAGCTGTCCTGCTCACAAACAAATCCATCACAAAGACCATGATATGCCTATTTTCTGTCTTACAGCACTGTCCACAGGGACTAAAGTGCAATCTACCAAACAGGTTTGGAAAAGGATAGGTGGCTCCAATGGGTATAAAGAGGGCTTCACATATCAAAGCAAGGGAGACCAGGTGTGGTGGTGCATACTCAGTGTCAGCACTCTTGAGAGACTGAGGCAGAAAGATTGCAAGTTCAAATCTGGGCATATTAGTAACTTAGTGAGAGTATATCTCAGAATTAAAAAAAAATTCTTCCTGTAAAGAGGAGGGCAGGTGAGCATATAGTTCAGTGCAAAAGCCCTGGGTTCAATCCCCACTACAAAAATTTAGAGAGAAAAGTGTGAGGTGGTATACATCACCAGGTGAATAGCTCCAAAGAGGAGGCCAGTTGACCAAATGCTGGAAAAACCAGCATTAGCATTATCAGTGTCACCTGGGTCCTCCTCTGTCTAATCATATCCAAGTAAATTATATATATATCTTACTTATATATACTTATATATATATATATATATCTTACTGATATATATATATATCTTACTGATATATATATATATATATATCTTACTGATACATATATCTTACACATATATATATATATATATATATATATATATATATATCTTACTGAGGAAGATGGAGAGGGAAAGGGGTTAAAGGGAAGGCAAAAGGAAGAACGTGGAATCCAGCCAAGGACCAAACATCACAGTGAGAGATGTTGGGGTAGACGCACGTACTGAAGGCACTAGCAGGTCTCTGTAGTCCCATTCTGTCTGATCAAAGGTTTCTGCCATCCCATTAGCACCCTGGAAAATGCTTGTTCCAAGTATTTCCCTTGCTCTGAGGACAGCAGTGCCAAGTGAAGGACACAAGTTTTATGCATCCCTGCAGCCTAAACACCTTTCATGTTGCTTCTCTGTTGCTATTCCAAAGGCAAATCTGCTTCATTGGATTGTCTTGGAGCTAGGAGGCTTAGAGGTCCTCTCCCTGATTGCAGAGAACCCCCTTGTGCCTCAGAGTGACAGAGGCTCTGCCTGTCCCCTGGCACAGGGTCTCTATGTTCATGCGGTGGCCAAATGGATCACTGTGGTGTCTCCACTGTTTGTAGAGCTTCTCCTTCCTAGGGAAGGAGCAGTCAGCTCTGGAGTAGAACCACTAGAAATGCCTAATTCTTCCTTCCCTGTTTCTTCTAACCAGAAAAACAGAAATTTGAGTTTGTATCAGCTCTCCAGGGGCTTGGTGAACTGTTTGAGCCATTTTTTAAAAATTAAGTTTAAAGCCAGGCATGGTGGCTCACGCCTGTAATCCCAGCACTCAGCAGGCTGAGGCAGGAGGATTGTTGTGACTTCAAGACCAGCCTGGGCTACAAAGTGAGCTCAAGGCCAGCCTGGACTGCATAGCAAGACCCTGTCTCAAAAAGAGAAAAAATAAAATAAAATACAATAAAATAAAAATTAAAAAAATAAAATTAAGTTTATTGGTACATTTTAGGTATAAATAATGATCACATTCATTATAGGAAATTTGTACCCATATATGATATAACTTGACTGTTTTTATCCCTGTTTTCCTCCCCTCCCTTCAGCCCTGATTTCCCTCCTTATTTACAAAACCTTTGTATCTACTTCTTCCTTCTTTTCACACCATTTTTTGTTTTCCCTTATTTCCTTTTCCCCTCCCCCCTTCTAGTTCCCCTTCCCCTTCACATTTGGACATTTTCTTCCTATTTCATAATACCTATTATACATTTTGGTCCTTATTTATACTTTTGGTTTTTCACACCAGAGAAAATGCAGTATTTACGTGTGTGCATTTGATGTATTTTACTTAACACTATGGCCTCAAGGGGCATCTATTTATCTAGAAATGTCTCAAATTTATCCTTCTTTTTGACCGAATAGTACTCCATTGTATACAAAAACCACATCTTCTTTATGTATCCATCAATTGATGGGCATTCAGGTTTTTCCCAAGATTTAGCTATTACAAACTGCATTAGGCCATTTATTGGCCTCCTGGACTGTTAGGTGCTAGGGTGATAGTAGCCACTAAATATTCTTGCTAGTTTGCTGAGCTGCAGCCATGCTAGCAAAGCTCCAAGAGTGCTGTGCATATCTTTTCCCATGGTTTCTAGGAAGGGAAGGCCATCACTGAGGAGATCTCAGCCTGAGGCACAGAGGAGAGATTATCAATCCCTGTCTTATAGACCTTTAGAAGTGAGGTCCAAAGCTGAGATAACTTCCTTCCTTCAGTCCTCACTTATACTTCAGAACAGAAGCCTCAGTGCCCATGGTTAATTCTTCAGGAAAAGCCTATAGGAGTAGGCACCCTCAGGCCAAAGTCACAACCTGCGTGGGGCCTCGTCTCTCTAGAAAGGAGAAAGAGATCTGGTCAGCTCTATATTCTTGTCCCACAGCACCTACTGGCTCCCAGCTAGCCCAGCTCATTGGTCAGCCTCCTGGGCCTAAAAGATATCATTAAAACAGCATCAGGGAAAGAGAAGCTATTACCTCTACTATTACCTCAGACTGAAGAAAAATGGAAAAGTGGTAGGGAAGGAATTCCTTCTCAGTGGCTTCATCAAAGTAGGTATTTCACTTACTAATTGCATAAATATTCCTCTTGTTCTCATTCTGCCCAGAATTGGGGTGCAGTAAAAAATAACAGACATGGCCCTTGTGCTAGTCCTCATATAGCTTACAGGCTAATGGGAGAAATACAGATGATTAAAGAGCAATGCCAATACAGTAAGTATCTTTGCATTTACCTGGGGGTAATTCAGCAATCACACAAAACAGCACTTGTGTTTGAAAGCCTAGACATCATCTGAGCTTAGAGAATGGCTCAGATAAAGACATCTGTCCATCTGTTCTTGGTTGGTAGGAAATCTAGAGCCAGTTGCGATCTCTCTCTTGAGCACCCTGTGTCCCAGAGAAATCCAGGAAAATAAGCCTTCTGAGCTTCTAACAAGCCTTCTAAGGTCCTTTTTTGGCTGAAGAAACTACATATAGTACCATATTTAGAAATAATTTAGTGTGGTAAATTGAATATTCTGGTTAACAGCTATTATATATCCCATGCTCAGTTTACCAATTTTCATGTAGGTAAAAGGCAGCAACATGTACAAAGTACTAAAGTTAGACTGAACACGATAGAGTTTCTACAATGATTCAAAAGAACATGAGAATCTTGCAAGGCCTCTAGGTCATTATTATAATCAGTGATCACTGAACTGTAGAGTACATCAGGGCCAAGTATTAAAACTGGTGCACTGTATATATTTTTTAACATAACTACAGTCAGTTCACTGTCCCATTCTTTGTAGGCAATTTTAAAGGCAATTTTCTGTGTGTCTGAGTACAGAATGATAAAGTAGGGCACCTCCCCACTTTGGGGAAAACTGATAATAATGTAATGGCCTTCACAGGCTTGTGTTCAGAGATATTTCCATCTTATGAGGAGAAACGCCACCTTTAGAATTCCAGCCTTTGGCTGAGAAGAGTCCCCACCCCCTTGTTGGATATGCCCCTGGGAGCTACCTCATCGCCAGGCTGGCAGCAGCTCATCACCAGGCCGGCTATCCTAGTTGCTCATTGTCTCAGGTAGTTGGCACCTGGTGATCCGCAGGCAGTTCCTTGACTGCTAGTTCATGCCCCTGGCTCAGTGTTCCTTGGAGCAGTACTCTGTTCCTCAAAGGCCTGGATAGAGACTACTGTTCCCCCCAACTGATCCAGACTGCCTTTGATACAGCCAATGAGGCCTAATTTAAAACCACTCGATGTGATGATGTGGAATCTGTACTTGGTGGGGCAACATGGTGTATGGAAAACCACAAGAGTTTGGGATCTACATGCAGAAAAACTTGGATTCCACTCCCTAATATGCCATGTCTTAGCTGTGTAAACATGAGCGAGTTCCATAAACTGAGTCTCAGTCTCCTCATCTGTAAAATGGTCTCCCCAACCCATTTCTTTTTCTCTTTGGGTACCAGGAACCAAACTCAGAGCCTTGCACTTGCCAGGCAGGCCCTGCATCAATGAACTACGTCCCCAGCCCATCATCTGTAAAATGAGGATAATAATACAACCTACTTCATGAGGGATTTGACAGGATTGTGTGAGTTTAACTACGTAAGGTCCATTCACAATGCAAAGAACATTTTGTATTTTGCTCTTTCATCTTTTTAATTTTCATTATTTTATTTTACTTATTTGTGGTACTGAGAATTGAATTCAGGGCCTTAATGTTGAGCTATATTCCTAGGCCTTTTTAAAAATATTCTTAGCCTGGCATGGTGGCTTATGCCTGTAATCCCAGCACTCAGGAGGCTGAGGCAGGAGGATCATTGTGAGTTCGAGACCAGCCTAGGCTACAAAGTGAGTTCAAGGCTAGCCTAAACTACAGAGAGACCCTGTCTCAAAAAGACAAAAAAATTCTTATATTGAGACAGGATCTCACTAAATCACTTAATTGCTCAGGCTGGACTAGAATTTGGGACTCTCCTGCCTCATTCTCCAAGTGCTGGGATTACTGGTGTGTACCACCACCTCTGGTTTGTTTTTGGCTTTTTTTTAAAGTAAGGATTTAGGCCAAGCATGATGGTTAACACTGTGGTGGTTAACGCCTGTAATTCCAGCACTCCAGAGGCTGAGGCAGGACCATTGCAAATTCAAGACTAACCTGGGTTACAAAGTGAGCTCAAGCCCAGCCTAAACTGTATATGGAGACCCTGTCTCAAAAAAAAAAAAAGAAAAAAAAATAAAGGAAGGATTTAGAATTCATTTTGTGCCAAGCATGGTGCTTTTATATGAAACAACTTAATTTAATGATTTCCAAGCCAGCTGGCATGGTGGCACATACCTATGACCCCAGAACTCTGCAAAACTGAGAGAGGAGGTTCTAAAATTCCAGCCCAGTCTGGACAATTTAGCAATTCCCTACCTATCTCAAACTAAACAAAGGGGTGGGGATATAATTTAGTGCAAAGACCTTGGGGTTTAATCCCCAGCAGCAGCACCACCACCAGTAATAATAGTAATAATAATAATAATATCTAAGCCATAAAATTCATCCATTGAAAGTATACAATTCACTGAGTGTGATGATGCACACTTGAAATCCCAATACTCTAGTGGTTGAGGCAAGAAGACTGTGAGTTTGAGACCAGCCTGGGCTACAAATAGTGAGTTGAAATCCAATCTGAACTATGTAATGAGACTGTCTCAAAAAAAAAACAAAAACAGCAAACAAGAACAACAAAAGATCATGAGTTGCAGGCCAGTCTGAGCCATATAGTGAGATCCTATCTCAAAAAAACAAATAAATAAACATCTATTTATTTAGTCTTTTAGAGACAGGGTCACCTTATGCAATTCAGGCTAGCCATGCGCTTGCTCACGTTGTAACCCAGGCTTGTCTTGAATTTGCAAGGATCCTCCAGCCTCAGCCTCCCAAGTGCTGGGATTACAGGTGTGTGCCACCATGCCCAGATCATATTTGTTTATTTATTTAGGGTTTTTGTTTTTGTTTTTTGATACAAATTCTCTCTACATAGCCCAGGCTGTCCTTGAACTCATGGCAATCCTCCTGCCTCAACCTTCCGAGTGCTGGGATTACAGGCATGTACCACCATAACTAGCTCTACTTGTTTATTTTTTAAATGGGCTATTTTATTATTATTTATTTTTATTATTTTTTAAATGACTATGGTTATTTTTTAAATGATCATGAATCTGAAGGTTTCTTTCTGGATTCTCAGTTCTCTTACATTGACCTGGATGTCTGTTCTTCTGTCAGTACTATACTATCTTTATTATTGTTTTGTAGTAAGTTTTAAAAACCAAAAGCCTGCAATGGATATAGCTCAGTGGTGCAGAGCCTGCCTGGCAAGTGCAAGGTTGTGAGTTCATTTCCCAGTACCAAAAAAAGTCAAATCCAGGTATAATGGGTCATGCCTCTAACAGCACCTGGGAGGCTGAGCCAGAAGGATTCTATTGAATTTGAGGCTAGTCTGATCTATATTAGCAAAGCCCTGTCTCAAAAAACAAAACAAAACAAAAAATCAAGAAGCATGAATTCTCCTTTTTTTTTTAAATTATTTTGCCCAGGCATGGTGGGGCATGCCTATAATCCCAGGATTTGGAAGGCTGAGCCAGAAAGATTGCCCAAGTTCAGGGCCAGACTGCGATACAAAGTAAATTCAGGGCCAACATCAACTGCATACCCAAAAACCTGTATCAAAAAGACAAAATAAATGAATGAATAAATAAATAAGTAAAATTTATTTTAGTTATTCTGAGTTCCTTGCAATTCCATATAAAATTTTTATTAGCTTGTCAATTTCTACAAAGTCAGCTAGGATTCTGATAAGGACTGTGTTGAATTTGTAAATCCGTTTGAGTAATTTTAGTAAACCTGCCAGTCTATAAACACAGGATATGTTTCCATTTATTTAAGTCTTCTCGAGTTTCTTTCACCAGTGCCTTGCTTTCAGTGCACAAGTCTTGCTCTTCTGTTAAATTTATACCCATGTATTTTCATTCTTTTTTTTTTCTTTTTGGTACCAGAGATCAAACTCACAATCTCATGCTTACCAAGCAGGCGCTTATACCACTGAGCTAAACCCTCAGCCTTCATTCTTTTCAATACTATTGCAAATAGATTTTTTTCTGATTTCAATTTTTTGTTAATTTTTATTTCTTTTTCTTTTTTTCTTTCATTCTTGGTACCAGGGATCGAACTCTCGACCTCACACTTGCCAGGCAGGCGCTTTATGCTGCTGAGCTAAATCCTTGGCCTTCATTCTTTTCAATACTATTGCAAATAGATTTTTTTCTGATTTCCTTTTCAAACTGTTCACTTTGAGTATGTAAACATACAATTGATACATTGTACTTGTATCCTACAACTTTGCCATGCTTATTTATTAGTTCTAACAGTTTATTAGTAAATTTCTTGAGACTTTCAATATACAAGACCATGTTCAAAGATATTAAGAATACAAAATACACAGGCACGCACACAAAAGACCATGTTATCTGCAGGAAGAGTTGATTTTCATTTTTCCTATCCAATCTGGGTGCCTTATATTTCATTTTATTTACTAACTGCCCTAGCTAAAATTTCTAATACAGTGTTGAATAGAAGTGGTAAGCACAATACCCTGGCATGGTGCTGCACACTCACAATCCCAGCACTATGGGAGGCTGAGGCAGGAGTATCCCAAATTTGAGCCCAGCCTGGTCAACTTAGCAATTTAGTAAAATTCTGTCTTAAAATAAAAGTTTAAAAAAGGCCCTGGGTTCCATCTCCAGTACCACAAAAAAAGTAGTGAGTACAGACATCCTGAATTTTTTCCTGATCTTAAGACAAAACCTTTCAGTTTTTCATCTGGATCAAATATGTCAACTCTAAGTATTTTGTATATTAATAGCCTGTATCATGCTGCAAGAGTTTGCCTTTATTTCTAGGTTGTTTAGTGCTTTATCATGAAAAAGTATTGGGTTTTTTTCAGATGGTTTTCTGCATCTATTAAGATGAGTATAGAGCCAGAGGTGGTGGTGCTTGCCTGTAATCCTAGCATATGGGAGGCTGAGGCAGGACCGTCATTGTGAGTTCAGGACCAGCTTGGGTTACAAAGTGAGCTCAAGGCTAGCCTGTCTCAAAAAGAGAAAAAAATATATATGTGTGAAGTTTTGTCCTCTATTAAAGTAGTGTATTATATTGATATAGGGGAACAAAATTTTTGATCTACTATATGTCCAGAACGAGTTTGTGTTCTCTGAAATCAAAGAATGAATTTTAGGAACAATGGAAGTTAAGAGCAGAAGTATTTATTGAGAGAAAGAAAGCTCTGTTCAAAAGAGAGACGCAAAGGGTACCAAGTTGGTTGCCAAAGATTTGGTATTTTCTAGGGATTTTTATAGAGTAAAACCATGAGGTGAGGCAGGTCTAAAGTGGGGAAAACTGGGAACTCACAAGGTAGATGGGCATAAGGTGGGACAGAGCTATGGTCAACCATAAGTTTAATTGTTCAGGTAAAAGTGACCAAATCAGGAACAAATGGAGAAGCAAGTCACATAGCAAGTGAGCATTCTTTATGGATCAGTGACTCTTCCTATAGGGGATTGGGATGGTGACTCCTGGCTTCTCAAGGTGATCAATACCTAATCCCTAAGATTTATACTTACGGATGTGGTTGCATTTGGTTTTGTCTTGAGATCTGGCTCACAGCAAGAGGTGTGTGTCTCCTCCAAGGTCACAAAACATTTGGTCCTCTGTGCCGGCTTCCTCGAGGGCCCAGTCCTTTCTGAATGCCTATAATAATTCTAACTCGCTCAGCTGCCTGAACAATATTAATAGATTTTTTATGTTAAACCAACTTTGCATCACAGCAATAAATGGACATGGTGTATAATTGCTTTTAAATGTTGCTGGGTTCAGTTTGCTAGTATTTTATTGTGTATATATTCATAAGAGCTATTTGGTCTATATTTTTCTTATGATATATCTTTGGCTGGCTTAGTTAACAAAGTGATACTGGCCTCATAGAAAGAGATGGGAAGCATTCTATCCTCTTCTATTTTTTTAAGAGCAGAATATATTTATTGAGAGAAAGCTTCTAAGTGACAGAAGGGGTCCCGAGCAGTTTGCCCCTCTTCTATTTTTTTAAAATCTTTATGAAAGTTTTTTTATGAATTCTTTTTGAGTATTTGGTAGAATTCAGCAATGAAACCTTTGGGTCAGGAATTTTTGAGGGGAAGGAGATTTTAATTACTATATTAATTCAATTCCTGTTACTGGCCTATTCAGATGTTCAGTCTTCTGGAATCAGTTTTGGCACGTTGTAGGTTTCTAACAACTTTTCCCTATGACCTATGTTATCTAATTTATTGGCATTAGTTAGCTCATTATATTCTCTCTTTTTGTGTCTTTTTTTGAGACAGGGTCTCTCTATGCGGTTCAGGCAGGCCTTGAGCTCACTTTGTAGCCCAGGCTGGTCTCGAATTCACAATGATCCTCCTGCCTCAGGCTCCCGAGAGCTGGGATTACAGGCGTGAGCTACCATGACTGGCTTGCTCATTATATTCTCATATAATCAATTCCATATCTGTATTGTCAGTTGTGATTTCCCCTTTTCTTTCCTGGTTTTAATAACTTTCAGTCTCTTTTTTGTATAGGCTATCTGAATTGTTAATTTCACTGATCATCTCAAAGAAACAACTTTTATTTTCATTAATTTTCTCTATTTTTCCTATCCTCTATATTATTTGTTTCTTTATGCTTGCCTCCAATTGATTTTTGTGTGTATGTGTGTGTGTGTGTGTGTGTGTGTGTGTGTGTTTGTTTATTTGTTTGTTTTGAGTCAAGGTCTTATTATGTAGTTCAGGGTAACCTTGAACTCACTATTGTAGCCCAGACTGGCCTCAACCTCAAAGCTATCTTCCTGCCTCAACTTTCTAAGTGCTGGAATTACAAGCATGCAACATCATGCCTGGCTTACTTTGGATTTAGATGCTCTTTATTTTATTTTATTTTGGTACCGGGGATCCAATTCATGACTTCACACTTGCTAGGCAGGTGATTACACCATTGAGCTAAATCCCCAGACCTAGATTGCTCTTTTTAAAATCCCAGTTTCTTAAAATGGAAGTCAAATTACTGATATGAAATCTATCTTTCTGTCTGGGCATGGTGGTGCACACCTATAATTCCAGAACTCCAGAGGGTGAGGCAGGAGGATTACCGTGAGTTTGAAGCCAGCCTGGGCTACTTAGGAAGACCCTGTCTTCAAAAACTCTTTTTTTTTAAAACAGAGTCTTGCTATGTAGTTCAGGCTGGTCTTGAACTCACTATGTAGCCCAGGCTGACTTGAATTCACAGTAATCCTGCTTTGGCCTAACGAATGCTGGGATTATAGATGTGTACCACAATGCCCAGCTTTTCTTCTTTTCTAACAAAGGCATTTACAGCTACATTTTCCCTCTGAGTATTCCTTTAGCTAGATCCTAAATGTTTTTGTATGTCCTATCTTCATTTTTACTTATCTATCTTCATTTTCACTTATCTCAAAGTATTTCTATTTTCTCTTGTGATTTCTTCTCCTACCTATTGGTTATTTAAAAGTAGTTTAGGTCAGATGTGCTGACATGTGCCTGTTTCTGGTATAATGAGACAGAAGGATTGCAAATTTGAGCATAGCCTGGACTTTGTAGTGACTTATCAAGATTATTTTGAAATAGAAAAGGTCTGTAGATACACTTCAGTACAAAAACCCTGGTTTAATTTCCATTACTTCAGGGGAAAAACAAGAGTATTTTTAAAAGTTTCCATATATTTGTGAATTTCCCAAATCACTCTCTGTTCTTGATTTCTATTTCAATCCTACTGTTGAATTTATTCATTTCAAATCTATTGATAATTATGGTATAACATATGGTCTATTTTAGACAGTGTTACATAGAAGGAAAATGTATTTTATTCTGATATTATGGTAGTTTTCCATAGATTCGTTATGTCTAATTGAATTATAGCATTGTTCCTCTCTCTCTGTCTGTCTCTGTCTCTGTCTCTCTCTGTCTCTGTCTCTTTCCAGGCTGGCCTGGAACTCACAGCAATCTTCCTGCCCCAGCCTTCTTATTGATCTACTTTTGTTTTATCTTCTATAAAAAGTGGAGTATTAAAATGTTTAATTCTTGTCATTTGTTTTGTTTTCTTTTTTCTTTCAAATCAGACTTTATTGGAACATTTTAGATATATATTATGATCATATTCATCACAGAGAACATGTACCATACATGATATAACTTGTTTCTTTTCTTCTCCACTGCCTTACTCTCCCTTCAGATCCTCATTCCCTCCCTCTTTTTGTTTGTTTGTTTATTTTTTTGAGACAAGTTCTCAGTATGCAGTTCAAACCAGCCTTGAGCTGATTTCATAGCTCAGGCTGGTCTCAAACTCCCAATGATCCTCTTGCCTCAGCCTCTGGAGTGCTAGGATTACAGGCGAGAGCCACCACACCCAGCTCATTCTCTCTTTTTACAAAAGTTTTAATCTTATTTTTTAGGGTTTTTTTTTTTCTTTTTGAGACAGGGTCTCACTATGTAGTTCGGACTGGCCTTGGGCTCACTTTGTAGCCCAGGCTGGTCTCAAACTTGCAAGGATCCTCCGGCCTCAACCTCCCGAGTGCTGGGATTACAAAATTAAGCCACCACACCTAGCTTATTTTTTACTTCTTTTCTCATAGTTTTCTTTTCTCTTCTCTCCTTTCCCCCTCCTCCCTCCTGATTTCCCCTTCCCATTTGAACATTTTCTTCCTATTTCACAATATCTATTATATATTTTGATCCATATTTACACTTTACATTTCTCACACCACAGAAACAATATGGTATTTACACGTGTGTGTCTGATTTATTTCATTTAC
Source organism: Hydrochoerus hydrochaeris (assembly GCA_004027455.1). Classification (NCBI taxonomy): domain Eukaryota; kingdom Metazoa; phylum Chordata; class Mammalia; order Rodentia; family Hydrochaeridae; genus Hydrochoerus; species Hydrochoerus hydrochaeris. The sequence continues at coordinate 180,684 of PVLA01001428.1, read as the reverse complement.
CAGTATGGTCTCAAGGTGCATCCATTTACCTAGAAATGTCTCAAGCTTATCCTTCTTAATGGCAGACTAGTACCTCAGTGTATAAAAAAAAAACACATCTTTTTCCATTTACCAGTTGATGGGCATTTAGGTTGTTTCCAAGATTTAGCTATTACAAACTATAATACAAAGTAAACAAGAATGTGCATATATTGCTCTGGTATATTTTTAATTCTTTCAGGAAGATACCCAAAAGGAGAATGGCTGGGTCAAATGGAATCTCTAGGCCTACTTTTTTGAGGAATCTCTACCCTCATTTCCAGTGGTTGTACCAGTCTACACTCCCACCAACAGTGGAAGCTTTCTCCACACAGCACTGCCAGCATTTGATTGGTTGATTTCTAGGGTGAGGTGGACTCTCAGTGTTGTTCTAATTTACCTCTCTCAAAAGACCAGTGACGTTGAACATTTTTTCATGTATTTGTCACTTATATGTTCTCTTTTGACTAGTGTCTATTCATTTCAGACACTCATTTTTGGATTAAATCTTTAAATTTGGGGTTTATGTTTTTTTGAGTCCTTCATGTATTCTAGATAATAATCCTTTGTCTGAGGAACCACTGGCAAAAATTCTTTGTTACTGTAAGTTGTCTCTTCACAGAGTTGTCTATTGGTGGTTGTCTTGCTCTGCAAAAGCTTTTTACTAAGATGAGATCCCACTTGTTGATTCTTTGTGATGGTTCCCAATCTGGGTATTGTTCATAAAGTTTTTGACTATACTAATGTCTTCAAAATTTCTTCCTATTCTGTCTTCCAGAAGATTTAATGTTTCTATTTTAGTAGTTAGCTCTTTGACCCATTTCAACTTTAGTTCAGTGCATGGTGAAAAATATGGGTCTAATTTTAATCTTTGGCATGTGCAAATCCAGTTTTTCAAGCATCATTTATTAAAGAGGCTGTCTTTCTCCCAGGTGAATTATTTGGCACCTTTCTCAAAAATAAGGTGGCTAAGTATGTCTGCAATCATTTCTGTGTCTTCTAATCTGTTCCATTGATCCTCAGGTCTGGTTTTTTGCCAGTACCATGCTGGTTTTTTTTCCCCATGGATCGAACTCATGACCTTGTGCTTGCCAGGCAGGTGCTTAAGCCACTGAGCTAAATCCCCAAGCCTACCATGCTGTTTTTATCACAGTAGCTTTATAGTATAATTTCAAGTCTGGAATTGTAATGATCCCCACCTTGCCTTTATCGCCGACAGTTTTCTTTGCTATTCTAGGTCTCTTCTTGTTCCAAATGAATTTTAGGATTGCTTTCTCTAATTCTTTTTTTGGGGGGGTACCACGAATCAAACTCATGATCTTGAACTTGCCAGGCAGGCTTTATGCCACTGAGCTATGTCCCCACCCTGTTTTCTCTAATTGTATGAAGATATGCTATTGGAATTTTTATCAAGATTGCATTAAATCTGTATAACAATTCTGGAAGTATGACCATTTTCACTATATTGTTTCTTCCTACCCAAAAGCAAGGGATATCTTTCTATTTTCGGATCTCCTTTTCAATCTCCTTTTTCAGAGTACTGTAATTTTCAACGTAAAGACCTTTTACTCAGTGAGTGAGTTCTTTCCTTAATTTCTCTCTCAGTGAGTATGTTATTCTTGCACAGCAAGGCTATTGATTTGGTTAGTAAATCTAGAAGTTTTGTAGTGAAGTTTTTGGGGTCATCTATGTAGAGTATCATGTCATCTGCTAATAATGTTAATTTAACTTCTTTCTTTCCTGTAATTATTCCTTTTATTTCTTTCTCTTCTCTAACTGATATGGCTAAAGTTTCTAGAACTATATCGAGTAAGAGTAGTGGCAGTGGACATCCTTGTACTGTTCCTGATTTTAGAGTGAAAGCTTTCAGTTTTTGTCCATTTAGTAGGATGTTGGCTGTTGGTTTGTCATAGATGACTTTTATCAAATTGAGATAAAGGCCACCTGTTCCAATTTTCTCTAGGCTTTTTCTTTAAATCATGAATGGGTGTTGCAATTTTTCAAATGCCTTTTCTGCATCTATTGAGATGATCATGTGAATTTTGTATTTAGTTCTATTAATATGGTGCATTGCATTTATTGATTGGCATATGTTGGATTATCCCTGCATTCCTGGGATGAATCTACTTGGTCATAGTGTATAATCCTTTTTTTTTTGGTATCAGGAATTGAACTCAGGACCTTGTGCTTGCCAGACAGGCACTGTGCCACTGAGCTATATCCCTGGCCCTGTATAATCTTCCTGATTATTTGCTGCATTTGGTTTGCCAATATCTTATTAAGGATTTTTGAAACTGTGTTCATTAGGGAGACTGGCTTATAGTTTTCTTTCTTGGTTGGGACCTTTTATGGTTTTGAGATCTGAGTATACTTGCTTTCAGGAATGAATTTGAAAGTACTGTTTCCCTTTCAATTTAAGTAAAGAACTTGAGAAGTAGTGCCATTAGGTCTTCTCTAAATTTCTTGTAGAATTCAGTAATGCACTAGTCAAGGCCTGGGCTTTTCTTTGTTGATAGGTTTTTAATTACATCAATTTTAGTGACTGATTGGTTTATTTAGGATTTTTATTCCTTCTTGATTCAGCTTTGGTAATTCATATGTATCTAGAAATCTGTCCATTTCTTCTGTATTTTCCATCATATTAGAGTACAAGTTCTCAAACTAGGTGTGGATGATTTTCTATATTTTTGTAGGATCTATTGTGATTTCACCCTTTTCATTCCTAATTGCATGGATTTGAGTCTTTTCGTGATAAGGTTGGTAAAGAGTTTGTTGATTTTATTTAATCTTGTTTTGTTTTCTTTCTATATGAGGATTGAACCTAGGGTTTCAAACATGCTAGCCAAATTCTCGACTCTGAGTTACATCCCCAGACCTTTTTAATTTTTTTGACACAAGATCTTACTAAATTGTGCAAATTGGCCTCAAACTTTTGATCCTTCCACCTCATATTGGTGTTCACTACTACAACTGATTCTAGCTACTGTTGAATTGTGTCTTTATCCCTTCAGTTCAGCCACCTTTTGCTTCCTGTGTTTTGGGACTCTGTTGTTAAGTGCCCACACTGTATTTTTGTCACAGTGTAAGCTCTCATAAAAGGCAACACTGACATTGACCCTGTCAATCTGGAGTTTGAAAGGCATTTAAAGACTTGTTTTCTAGCATCTTGACCATCATGGTTAACTACAGAGATAAAAAAAAAACATGGGTTTTGAAGCCCCTGACATGCAGGTCCTGATCCAGATTGCCAATTTTTATTTTTAGTACTGGGGATTGAACACAGGGCCTTTGCACTGGGCTGTATTCCCAGCCCCTTTTCTTTTAAAATTTTGAGACAGGGTCTTCCTAAGTTGTCCAGGCAGGGCTAGAACTGGAAATCTTCCTGTCTCAGCCTCCTATAGTGCTGAGATTATAGGCACATGCCATGATGCCCAGCCCAGATTACCGCTTATGACCCTCGTGATCTTAGTTAAATCACATAACAATCTTCAGTCAATTTCTTCCTCTGTAAAATGGCAATAATGGTAATACCTACCTCACTGGATTGTAAGGCTTAAATTGGATAGTATGCAATGCACTTACCTTAAATTACTGCATGCTTATCATCTATCTGATAGCAGAGCAAGTTGGCATTATCTGAGTATATGTTCACAGATGACATGAGAGAGCTCCTAAAACAGTGTGAGAGAGAAGCCATTCATAGATAAAGCATTCCTATAAATAGATCTCCGATGTACAAACCCACCATCAGGAGCTGTCAGTGAGTCTGCATGTGGGCATGCACCTGTAATCCCAGCTACTCCAGAGACTAAGGCAGGAGAAACATAAATCTGAGTCCAGTCTGGGCAATTTAGCATGATCCTTTCAAAAATTTTAAAGGCCTGGGGATATAGCTTAGTAGTAGAGTGCCCCTAGGTTTATCCCTAGTACTGGACAAAAAAAAAGCTATTGATGAGAATATTTTACCATTCTGCATGAATATAAGAATAATGTTTTGAAGACTTATGCTTTGAAAAAATAAGAGAATGCTCTTCTATCCTCCTTGCACACTTGCCATTGTTCCTACATGCTTTAGGAAGTCAGATACCCTGAATTCTTACTAGATAGCTATTCTTTTAGTGTTCCTCCATCAACAGTGCTCTTTGAAATGCAAGCACTTGGGCAGCTACTAACCAGTTTAACACTTTTAACACAGCAGTAATAACTTGTCAGATTTATTTTTTTGTGCTAGAAGAGATCCAAGTCAACATTAACAATTGTAATTACTCAAAAGTGGGGTAGGGATAGGGGCAGGAATGGTTCTCAGAAGGAAGGAAAGTAAACCTTTCCTCTTTGAATACATTTACAGACTAGATAATATCCATGGAAGACACCAGCCAGTGCGCAGACACCAGTGTTTTCCTGACATCTGACTTCATGCTTTTTCCCAGTTCAAAGGTGACGTGCCTATTAGCAGCTGAGGCCATTATCATCTATACACCTCACTTAAGGTTGGGACTGACATGGCCCATAAGTCCCTACCCCTTAGACTCTCGCAGTCAGGCAACACTATTTCTTGATATCCACCACACAATTGTGCTGCAGTGTCATGAGCCAGATGTGCCAAGGGAGCTCAGGCACAATTCTCAGCACCAGGGCTTATCTGTTGGTTCTCTTTCTGGGTTTAGATTACATGCACAGCGCCCACCGCCCTGTCATTGGGGGCCACCTGGGGAAAAAGGAGAGTAGTTATGTGGGCAGCGTGGGCACCAGCCCCAGGAAGTCAAGCCGCTGCACGCCCCCACCTGCCGACTCTGAGCTTGTCAGCTTCTGCTACCTCCATATGCAGGAACAAAGGAAAGAGCAGGAAAGCCGGACAGATGTCAATGAGAACCTAATCTTCTTTGAGGAGACCAGACCCCGGACCAAGTCTGATCCCACATCCAAAAGCTCTGGCCAAGGTTACCATATGGTCCCCGATGACTTTGATGCAACCAGCTTAGATCACGAGCCTTGTGCCAGCAGGGCCCGGTCCTACACCTTGGACAATTCCCTTGGGTCTGAAGCCCTGAATTTCTACTGTGACTCATGCAAAACCAAACTCCAGGAGCAACTGGGCCCTCGCAAAGGTGGGAGGCCTGGATCTTCTCGTGACAATATTGTAGACTTGATGTCCCTCCCACCACCAGGGAGTGAGGAGGAAGAGGAAGAGGAAGATGAGACAACTTCTCTGTTGCCTGCCATTGCTGCCCCACCTCCTGGTTTTCGAGACAACAGCTCCGATGAGGATGACCCCAAGCGCCGGGCTGTCCAAAGCCAGGAACAAGGACGCCACCTGCGTGGGCTCCTGTATGATGAGATTCCAGTGACACTGATTGACAGTGTGCAAACCCGGACAGTCAGAGATCATGCCCAGGAGCTAGATGATGCCCTGGTGTCCACTCTGCAGGCTCTGGAAGCCCTGGCTGCTTCCGAGGATGGACCACACCCCCCTCCCCCACAAACAGCAGGTAACCACCCATTCCTCCCCCGCTCTTATCTCCTTTCCTTCTCCTGGCCAGGAAGCTCCACCATGTAACTTTGTGTCTTCTCAAGCAGATGTATCAGTACAGTGGATGGGCCAGAAGTAGTGCAGGTAGGGTCCAGGGAGCAACAATGCTGTGGCAGGAGTGGGCTATACAACTCTAGCTGGAGCTCTGCTTCTCACCATTGCATCTCTCCGGACATGTCTTCCAAATGGATCCTAGGGATTGGGGCCATGACAGCTACAAAGCCAGGCCAGTATGGAGGATCAGAGAAGAATTTTGAGAGTTATAGAAGACAGGCCAAGAATATCTGTATGCACATGACTGGAGGAAAAGCAAAACTTACCACCCAGTACTTTGGGATTAGGGGAGCCAAGAGCCATCACTGCTCAGAACTGAGGTCTGTATTTTGCCTGACAACCTGAGCTCTGTCACATGCACCAAAGTCCTGGTTTCTTAACTCACAGACAGCATGACCAGTGGTGAGGCACTCCCTCTCTGAGCCTCACTGTTGTCTTCATAAGTGTGTTGGATAACAGTTATCATGCCACATAGGATTGTGCAGATTCAGTGAGATGATTCTGGCAAAGCTTAAACACAGTTCACACACAGTAAGGATTCAGTAAGTGGTACCTACTGAGATTAATTATTAGAGGGTAGGAGAGCCATGTGACATGCCTGTTCTCCCCTGCTATTGACACATATGCATCTATCTTCTAGACAAATATATACCAACCCATAGTTACACAGACATTCACCTTTAAAAAGAGTGGTAAATGACACAGTAACAGAAAAGAGGTAGGGAGGAATAAGGAATGTGAGCAAGCATGTGAGGCAGGGCAAGGTATAGACAAAAAAGGATAAGGGACCAGGATCCGAGGATACCTGCCTTTTCTGTAAAGGAGGGCACCCTTCATGCTGGGCAGCCCCCACATTAGCCTCCCACTCCACCAGGAGGGGCTGGTGTTTCTGTTTGCTCTTTAGTCTAGAGCTCCAAGTGCTAACTACTCCCAAGCTGGTGACCTATGTAGCTGCAAGAGAGAGGATGAACTTAGCTAAATGGCCTCAACTGCATGGACTATAGGCAGCCCTGGCCAGATGAGGAAGGATAGATTTTGCTAGCCCTCTTCAGGACAATTGACAGATATTTCCTAGCTGTTGAATCTAAAAATAGTGTTGATTACCATTGTTGATTTGCCTGGGTTTTGCCTGCTAATTTGACACCAACTGCCTAGATCTTTTCTTCCCCTCTTTTTGTTACTCTTGTTTGTCTAGACTTTTGTACCCTTATCACATCTTGCTCCTCTTTGTCTTTCCCCTTCACTCCTCCCACCAGTAACCCTACCTTCTCCCCAGGCCTGAAAGTTTTTCCCCATCTTGAAATAAGGATGGCTAACTGTGGCCTCCATGAGGTCTCTGTGTGTGGTGGTCAGTAAGTGTAACAGATCCCATTCGTATTCTTCCAGGTCTGATTGTGCTGGCCACAATTACTCCTGAATCATCACTGGACTCTGGCCATGAAACCAACTCTTCAGAGCTCACAGATATGTCAGAGATGATGTCTGCCATGAAGCAGCACCAGAATACCACCTACTTCCTGGCCCAACACCTCAACAAGGACCTGCCCTTCCGGATCCAGAGCTGTGCAGCCCAGGCCGTTCTCACAGCCCCTTACTCTCTTGGGTGCCCGGATCCCAATCCATCCCTCCAGCCAGCTGTCACAGGCCAGAGTCCTGGCCCCCCAGGTGCTCGGAGAAAGCTGCCCCAGTCAGAGGCCCAGGCACAGGGAGAGCGAACATACTCTGTGGCAGTGCATCCAGCACTGTCACCTCAGCTAAGTCAGCTTAGTGAACAGAAAAATCTGAGCCTGCTGCCCCCAGTACCTGAGGACAAAGGTCCTGGTCACACAAGGGCTGGCATGGAGATGTCACTGAGGGCAGCCACACCTTCCCTCAGTGAAGAGCAGGTCTCAGAGCTGAGGGAGAACCTGACCAAGGAGGTCAGGTTGAGCCCCAAGCTTATCCTGGACCCCAAAGGCACTGTGACCCCAGCCATCATCTCTGCTGCCCTACAGCAGGTGGTTCATAGTAAGAGTCTACCTCCCACTGGTGGGGTCTTGGGGAACCCCACTGGCAGGGGAGAGAGAAGGCTGGAAGCCAGCATAGGGAGACCAGAGGTCAGCATGGGCAGGCCAGAGGTTAGCATGATGGGCAGCAGCACCAGTAAGAATCTGAAGTTCAAAACAAGCCCCAGTACTCTAGAGGCTTCACGGCAGCAGCTGGGCCCAGAGGTCTCTTCCAGCCCCAGAGCACCCGTAGGCAGCCGAGCTGAAAGCCTACATCTTCCCCCACAAGAGGACAGGCTCCCTGTTCAGAGTTTCCCTCCCAAAGGTTATCTTGGACGAACAGGTCGAGAGGCAGCAGGCAAGCAAGCTACAGGGGAGGTGGTCAGCAAGGATGGGCCAGAGGGAGCAAAACCTGCCTCACATAAGCAGGGAGCCGTCTCCAACCAAGGGGAGAAGGGACAGGTGGATAGCACATCCAAAAGTGGCAAGCTTGAGGACACCAGCCTGGTCCCCCGAGCTGGCTACTCCATGGCTCTGCAGAGCTCCAGCTGCCAGCCTGGAAGCCACAGCCCCAGCTGCCAGTCCCGAGGTCAGAGTCCCAGCTGCCAACCTCCAGGCCAGAGTCCACTGAAGCCTCAGGGTACTAGCCGGCAGGTGAGCACCATGCCTTCCAGAAAGCTTGAAACTCTGGATGGAACCCATTCTGCTTCTGAAGGCCCCACAAAGTCCAAGTCGTCCCGAGGTCCCTTCCGGCTTCGCAATTTATTCTCTGCCACCTTCCCTACCCGCCAGAAAAAGGAGACAGATGAGCGACAGGCCCAGCTGCAGAAGGTAAAGCAGTATGAGCTAGAGTTCCTCGAGGAACTTCTAAAGCCACCAAGTCAGGGGGAGCTGCCCAGCACCGAATACTTGCAACCTCCCGCACCTGGCCGCTGCAGCTGCCAACTACGCAGCAGCCCCGTGCAGCAGGGGCCCGGCATGTCCCGAGAGCAGAGGCGCAGCTGTGACTGCAAGCGCATCTCCAGGGGCGGCCGGCCACAGACTGCCCAGACACCAGTGCCTGGCCTCCGGGGAAGGGAGAGGGACAGGCTACCCCCTACTCAGAGGCAGCCAGAGGCTAGCCCAGGCTTGAACCTCAGCAGCCCCATCAATGTCCGGCGCATCCGTTCCACCAGCCTGGAATCCCGAGAGTGCCGATCTGAGCCCGAGAGTGGTGTTTCATGCCTGACCACTTGTGCCTCAGGGGGTGAGTGTTTGGGAGCTCCCAACTATAGAAAACTGATGCGCCGCTACAGCATCAGTGAGCTGGACCAGAGTGATAGGGCCTCACTGACCTCAGACATATACCCACAACCACCTTTGGGCAGGCTGCCCAGGGAAGCCAAAGAGGTAGAGGCAGGCCTCTCCCTAGGCTTGGGTCCCAAAAGCAAGTCGGTGGAGTCACCAACCCTGGGAGACCCCTCATATGTCCAGGTTGTCCCTGAGACCAAAGGCCCCGGACAGATGGCTGTGTTCTCATTACCAGAGGAGGTGTACCGGAAGCCTGCTGAGCTGGACGAGGACAGTGAGAGTAGCAAGTGCTGTTCTATCCGATACTGCTTCTACTACCGCAAATGTGACATGGCAGATGATGCCAGTGATGGCAAGGATGAGCTCTCCTACTCTATCCCCATGAAGATTCTGCCAGGCATGAAACTGGATGAGCAGGTAGTACCTGTGGTGAGCAGGACCTTGCAAGTGCTGGATGCGGCCACCTGCAGCAGCAGCCCTGAGGCTTCACGCACCCAGGAGATTGATCTTCGTGTGTCCACCTTCGAGGGGAGCCTGGCCAAGATCAATGCCCTGCGTGCCCATGCCTATGGCCTCCCCGATGGCTTCCTGGCTGCCCGGCTGGACACTAATGAACTGCTGACAGTCTTAAGGCAGTGTGTGGCCAGCCCTGAGGCCCGAGCTCCCAAGCCCTATGTCTCTCAAATCTCCGAGTACAAGCTCGAGCTAGCTCTCAAGTTCAAGGAGCTCCGGGCTTCCTGCCGCCGTGTGGCCAATGTGGACAAGAGCCCAACCCACATGCTGGCAGCCATCACAGGCAGCTTCCAGGTGCTGAGCAGCCTCATTGAGACCTTCGTGCGGCTGGTGTTCATTGTGCGCTCTGAGGCCCAGCGTCAAGAACTGCTGGCCAAGGTAGAAGAGGTGGTGAGGAATTATACCTTCCTCTTGCGAGCAGCTGAGGAGTCTACAGCTCGGAACCTTAACCAGCAGCAGCAGCAGCAGCAGCAGCAGCAGCAGCAGCAGCAGCAGCAGCAACAGCAACAGCAGCAACAGCAACAGCAACAGCAGCAGCAGCAGGCAGCACCAGTAGCTACAGGGGCAGCCATGGGGCAGCCACCAGGGTCCCCAGCTTCAGTGACTGTTATGAGCACATTCACCCGCTCCTTAAAAACCCTTATTAAGTAGGACATCTACCCAGGCCTGCCCCCTCCCCAACCCCCAGGTTTGAGCTTCGTGGTCCATGCATCTTGTGGTGAGTGTGTGTGTCTCCTGGGCCAGTCAGGGTCTGAGAGCCCATCAGTTCCCAGGGTGTGAAAACTCCCTCAACTGAGGCTCTCTCTTAAGGGCTGCAGGCCTCACTGCTGCCCTGGGTGTTCTCACCTCTTCTCTGGCCTCTGGGCATCACTGTGAGGGCAAAGGCCCCTCGCCACTCTACCCACCGCAGAGCTATATTTTCCCTCTTCTCTGGGGCTGAGAGGTGACATCAGGCTCATGAATTGGGCCCAGGGGAGCTAGGGCCTCCAGCTTCTCCTGGTGTGTGCTCCCCAATACAGAGTGGTGGCAGTAGCAGTAGGCCACAGCGTCATACCAAGGGGTAAGGGTGCTCGGTCCAAATGTGTCCATCTGCCCACCCTGGGCTCACACACACCTGGCAGGAACCCTCTAAGGGCCCATGCCCAGGTAAGATGTGTGCAGAAAAACAGCTGCACCTGGCTGTTTGCAGCCAATCAACAGGCTGGCAGCTGTGGGAGCCCTCATCCCCTGGTCCAGTAGTTCCACACCAGCCATTGCAAAAGTGCCCTGCCCACCACCTAGGGGCAGGGAAGCTCAGTCCACTAGAGAACAAGCCTCTGGGATCACCCCACTTGTTTTGGGTAAGGTACCTGGTGAAAATGTCTGCGCTGGGGAGACCCGACGCAGGCCTAGGAGTCCATCCCGCCCAGAACAGGGGCTATTGCCACAGGTGTGGGGCTCCTCTCTCATTTCTCTACCAGACTGTCCTTAGAAGTTTGATTTAGCTGTGAATTAGGGTGGGGGGTGGGGGGAGGGGGGAACGGGGTAGGGTGGGGGGTATTGATGAATACATCTTAAACTTCTGGAAGCTAGCGTGACATGTTAATCCTGAGTATATGCTTTTGGCTGTGTATTGACCCTGTGGATTTGTCTCTCTAAGAAAAGAAGCTGAGCGCCTTACCCAGTGCAGTCCTGCACCTCTCTTGCCCTCTCCAGAGCCATCTGGAAGGGAATTTACACTGTTTAGCATCCTCCTTGACACACATCTCCTATTGGCACCGCTGCCACCGCCATCACCACTGCCACCACTGCTGCCACCACCAACACCACCACTGCCACCACCACTGCTGCCAACCACCCCCCCAGCCTTTTGAGGAGTGAAGACACGGAGTCCCTACCAATTGTCCCACTGGAGGGAACAAAGAAAGCCAATGTTTCTTTTGTATAGATTGATTCTCGTCCACCTCTCCATATCTCCTTGTTTCCCCCACCCTCATGCCTTGCATTTGCCTCTTCCATTGCTGTGTGAGAGGTCCATGTGAAATCTCTCATTGCTCTGTGAGTTTTATAAAAATGTACATTGTGCTTAACCCCTGCCCGCCTATGGTAATCCCTAGCACAATAAGCCCCCTGAGTGGCCAATTCTCTCAGCAAGGAGGGGGGCGCTCCTTCTACAGAAGCCAGCCCTCACTTCCTTGTTTCTTCTCCTGTAGGACCAAGTTGCTTAATGCACCAGAGATGCAGCCAGTGGGGAACCCTTTCCCCCATGACCACTGTCAGCCACCGTGCTCCCATGGTCTTCCTCTTCTCTCAACTTCTTGGCCCTATACTTCTGCCACTCAAGACCCTGCCTGTGTCATTTCATCGCCATCATTCACCTCTCCTTCAGCCTTATGGAGGGGAACATTTTCTAATGTCTGTATATAGTATATATACTACATAAATATATAAATTATATATATATATATACACTAATTTATGTCTTGTTTTTCAAACAAGAATGATTAAATCTATTCATCTTACTATCCCATTAAGTCTTTGCAGTGCCTCTCTGTGACTGTCCTTGTGTCCTTAAATTGTTGGTTGGTGGCAGGCCTTTTGGTGTTCCTCCTGTGCCTCTTGTCCTTGGGACCCATGCTCTTGCTGAGTGATGAGTGCTGAGGCTCTGGCTCCTCCCATAACCCTGACAACACACCGAGTATCCCCTTTGCTTTATTTTAGAAGCATCCTGTCTCTCACAAGTACTGGCTATTGTCCATCCGCTTCCCTTGACTGTGGGACTTCTAGCTCACCTGGCTGTGACCTCACACTGTACCCCTGCTTAGTGCACCAGATGGAGACAAAGTTATATGCCAGCCCTCCCTGGAGTCAGGATTGGGAAAATGAAATATGCCAGTGATCTGAAGTTTAGGCTAGCAAATCCCGCACACCAGCCTCTGGAATTTTTTACAGGGGAAGGTGGCTACTGATTTAGATAGGGACCTGAAGGCGGGGTGAGGTGCAACCTCTCTGGCTTTTCAGAGGACTTAATGGTGAGAAGTTGTTTTTTTTTTTTTTCTCTCCTGTTCTCTTCATTCTTTCTGGTAATCACAGGTCCCAGCATCCCAGGCTGAGTCACCCTTGTACAAATTATAGAATGTTCTCCCAGTGCCCCTTTCACACTGATGAATTAGGGGGAAAATGCCTTTTGGGCACTCTGGCCCTGAAGGCAAATGGCTTAGTAATTTCAGTTCTATCCAGCCCCACTTGCCTGTTTGGCTGGGTACACAAACTGCACAATCATATACAGTGACCCTGATGAGTTGTTTCTTCACAAAGACTTACTTTTGTTTTGTCTGCAAAAGTCCTGGCTACAGAAATTTTCAGAGTATTGACAGAGGAGGCAGAGGCAACAGAGGCAGCCAGGTCTGTTTCTGCAGGTCTCACAACACCAAACCTGGTGTGACACCCTAAGACTGAGGGCAGAGTTCTTCTGAAGGCTACCTGCCAGGGCCACTGTCCCACAACACCAAAATTGGGATTCAGTGCTCTTGTAAACTGAAGCACGCTGACTCAAAATGACACAACAAACAGTCCAGAAACTTGAGTCCCCTGTAGACTTGTCCTAATAACACCAGCAGCCCCTTGAGATCAGAATCTGTTTTTATTTGGTTCTATATTCTGGGTGTCCACTCATACAGTACCTGGCACATAGTATTCAGACTTCTGTACCATGTGATAAGGACCCGTTGCCTCTCAGAATGGTTCATTCAGGATAATGAAGTTGTACATGGCAGGGCATCCTCCTATCAAAAGAGAAGCCAGGGCCATCATCCAGTCTTCACCCCCACTCCCAGCTCAGCTGAGTTTCACCAACCACTTCCCAAAGTCTCTGAAACTCTCCTGAGTGGACTGTTGATTTCCCATGCTCTGCAGTACTGGGGGCAGTGTGGGAGGACAGTATTTTCCTTGACATTGTTGGCCTGAGCTAGAGCCTGAAGCTGATACTCTTCAGTCACCCTATATATGTTCCCTGCAGCCTGCCTTGCTGACTTCAGCCAATTAAAAGAAAACAAATTCTGACTATTGTGGTCCTGGCACAGTCACAGTTTTTCAAGCTGTTGTCAAAGCACTGTGGATAATAGGCAATTTCATCAGCAATGAATTGAAAAGAACTGCCTCAGCCAGACATTTTGCTGCCAGAGGGAAGGGAATGATCAATTACCAACACCCGGAAAAGGCTTAAATTTACATCTTAGGATCAAATTCTTCTGAGAGACAATAGAATGAAAGTAATAACCATGTCCCATTCCTCATCCTGCAGCCTGCAAGCCAGACATGGGTATGCACCTGAAGTAAGCAGGAAGTCCTCCATGAAGTGGGAGGAAATGACCTTTGAGAGTTCAGTCCTGGGCCTTGGCAAAATGTCCCAGATTCCAGGGACATGTATTGTGTCCAATGCTCTGACCTGCTCCAAGCCTCTGTTAGGTGGGAATGATGAAGACTTGCCTTCTCACAGGTACTGCTTATTTCACATCAGAGACTCCTGCCCACAAGTGCCTACATATTCACAGCCCGAGGCCTTGGGTAGCATCCAAGGGCATCCAGCATCACAAGGGCATTTCAGTGCTGTCACTGACATTTTTCAGCTGCCAGTGATGGATCTACCATCCATCTATGGATCTATCTCTTTGGAATGAGCTCAGTTCAAGCTTCCCTTCTCTCCTGTCTATGATGCTCTGGGCATGGAGTCCTCATTCTTATTTTCAAGGAATTGGCTAAAAGGAGCTTGTATTTGAACCATGTTGCAATCCTTCCACAACACAAAAAGTTGATCCTTGCCCTTTAGTAGGCAAGCCAATTGTGTGTGAACTTGTTTTGCTAATTATATTGCATGCATGATCTCATTTAAATCATCACAACAATCCTTTGAGAGAGATACTGTTATCTCCATTTCTCAGAAGAAAAAATTGAAGTCTAGAGATGTTGTCACTCAGTCAAGGTCACACAACTGATAAGTGGGGAGTGAGCTAGTCAGTTTTCCAAACCAGCCTGTGCTTTCAACTGTGACCCTATAATATTCAGTACAGACTCCTTTTGAAGTCTTTCCCCTGGAAACAGAGACATGGATGTAACCACACTCATCAGAAGAAGGCCTGTAATTGTCACTTGAGGTCCAGACAGCCTGTGGGTAGCAGGTGACAGGTAACAGTGGGGCATATAATGCAGGATACTGCAAGCCTACCTGCTCCTTGTCCTCTCTTTGCTGGTCTGCCCTTGTGCTATGTGCCAGGAGTGACACAGTTAATGTGATTGGCCCCTCTCTCCCATCTGCCCACTGTTCCAGGCCCCTTATGCTCCTCAACCCGGGATCTGTGTCTCCCAGGATACGCAGCAGTGTGCTGACAGACAAAAAAAACCACAGTTGCTGGGGAAATAGCTCAGCGGCATTAAGTGCCTGCCTGACAAGCTCAAGGTCTTGAGTTTGAGTCCCAGTACAAAAAAAAAATGAGCCACAGTTACAGTGTGACCATGAATTTTCTCAAAGATTTTGGAGAAAAATATCATCTAGATAACATGTTAGATATTGTAATGTAAAAATACATAGAAGATCGAGGTGGGGTGTATGCCTGTAATCCCCGCCCTAGAGGCTGAGGCAGGAGGATGGGCAAGAGTTCAAGGACAGTTTGGGCTACATAGTAAATTCAAGGCCAGCCTGAATTACAGAATAAGACCCTGTCTAAAAAACAAGAGATAGGTAGATACTATGGAGGGCTGGGCTATAGCTCAGTTCAGGCATAGGATGTTTGCCCAACATGCAGGAGGCCCTGGGCTCAATTCCCAGCACCATAATAAATAAATGAATAAATAAATAAATAAATAAATGTCACAGTAAAAACTACAAAAGTTGAATGCCTTTTTAAAAATGCATATCAGGGACTGGGGATTTAGCTCAGCAGCATAAGCACCTGCCTTGAAAGCCCATGGTCATGAGTTTGATCCCCGGTACTGATTAAAAAAAAAACACTTAAAAATGCATATCAGGTACCTTGAACATGTAACAAATGTATGATTAGTAGTCCTAAATTGGAATATTTTAGCAAAGACTGGTGGCACATGCTTACTATAATCTCAGCACCCTGGGAGGCTGAGGCAGGAGGATCAAATGTCTTAGCCCAGCATGGACAACTTAGTGAGACTTTGTCTCAAAAAATAATAAAACAAGGCAAGGGATATAGCTGAGTGGCATAGAATCTGCCTGGCAAGCACAAGGTCAAGAGTTCAATTCCTGGTACCAAATAATAATAATAATAATAATAATAATAATAATAATAATAATAATAGGCTTGTGACTGTAGCTCAGTGTGAAGGTCCCTGAGCCAATTCCCAGTGCTGCAACAAAACAAAACAAAACAAAACAAAACAAAACAAAACAAAATGCTTTCCAAGACTCCTGAGACTAATGTCTGATACTTCCGACATTTCCTTAATCCCTACATGGTGTCCAAATTCACACTCCTCCACTACTAGACATTCTTTAAGTAAATGTCAGACCCACTCAAGGTCTGTCAGATGAGCTAGCTGGTGACGCAGGCTCCAGGGGAAGGATATCTAAGACTGTCCTATTTCCATGGATCTGGGCACAGGTAAGGGTCAGACACAACTTCAGGGATAATGAACCTGGAAGGATAGAGTACAGGAAGGGAGACCAGGAGTGGAAGGGGTAACATAGTTAAAGTGTCCCTTCCCTTCCTACCCCAGTCCCCAGAGTCCCCTGCTACATGCTTAAGCAGAATGTCAACTCTGAGCACAGACTGAGGTTTCCTGCAAGGCAGAGATTCCTGCACCCAAATTGAGCAAGCAAAGCAAGGACGCCTCTTGGCCAAGTTGAACATTTTGCCCCAGAATCAGGGCCCAAGTCTATTTCCAGCCCAGCCTCTAACTTGCCATTTCACCTCTTTTGGTCTCTTTTCTAAAATGAAGATGACTAAGTCTTTAGCCTCCCTCTGTGGTTGTGAGGGTTAATGAAGTGGTGCAGAAAAATCAGCTGTAAAAATCCTGACTCCCAGCTGTACAAGCTTAACAAACCAAACTTGCTCATTTGCAGTTGGTCCACAGAAATTAATTAAAGTTGCATCC
Source organism: Hydrochoerus hydrochaeris (assembly GCA_004027455.1). Classification (NCBI taxonomy): domain Eukaryota; kingdom Metazoa; phylum Chordata; class Mammalia; order Rodentia; family Hydrochaeridae; genus Hydrochoerus; species Hydrochoerus hydrochaeris. Next base: position 164,196 of record PVLA01001428.1, on the reverse strand, counting down.
GGGGCCTAGAACTAGAAACTTGGTCAATACCGATTAGAGGGCCTGTTTTTCTCCAAATATGCCAGGCAAAACCATCTTCTGTTGGTTCCTTTCAAAAGGAACACACAAGAGCTCCTACTCCCAGCCTTTCTTTTGAAATCATAAACCTGCTGACTAGCTAGGTAGAGAACCCTTCCCCTTGCTAATTCGGCAGAATCAAGGCTTTTCCTTGGCCTTTGGTCAAAACCTTGGTTTGTTTCTCTGATATTCCCCTGCCTTCTCTTCCTTCTCCTCATTGCTAGAAGCATCTATAATTAAAGGAGGCTTCCGTTTCCAATTATCTTCAACATGGAAGCTTAGATAATAGGAGAGTAGATTTAGGGTGTGGCTCAGTGGCAGAGTATTGCCCAGCACACACACAAGGCAGTGGCTTCATCCCCAGCACTGTAGAAAAAAGAAAGGATATGGTTTTCTGGTTTGGTTTATTTTATTATTATTATTATTATTATTATTATTATTTTGGTACCATGACTCAAACTCAGCACCTTGCACTTGCTAGGCAGGTGCTGTGCCATTCTGCTATATCCCCAGCCTTGGTTTAATTTTTTAAGAGAATAGTCACTTTTTAAAAATGTCTTTTTTAGCCAGGTGTGCTGGCTCACGCCTGTAATCTCAGCACTTGGGAGGCTGAGGCAGGAGGATCCTTGTGAGTTTGAGATCAGCCTAGGCTACAAAGTGAGCTCAAGGCCAGCCTGAGCTGCAGAGAGAACCTGTCTCAAAAAGACAAAAAAATGTCTTTTTTGGTTTCCAGAATCAAAAATCAATGAATGTCTTTTTTTGGTGACAAGCAGGTAAAATATACTTATTTAACACAAATCTTTATTTTTATTTTTTAACACAAATCTTTAATACAATGCAGTTTTATTAATGCTATAACCCTCATGTTGTACATTAGATTTCTAGACTTGTTCATCCTAAGCATCACTACTTTGTATCCTCTAACCTTTATCTTCCCAGTTCTTCCCCTTCCCCTGTCCCTGATGGCCACTGTTCTAGTCTCTATCTTTGTATATTTAACATTTTTGTTTTAGATTTCACACATGACTGAGATCATACAGTCTTTCTCTTTCAGAGTCTGTCTTATTTCACTTAGCCTAATGGCCTCCAAGTTCATCCATGCTCTGGCAAATGGCAGGCTCTGCTTTTTTTATGGCTGTATAATAACATTGTGCATACATCCCATATTATCTTTTTTTAAAAAAAATAGCAAACTTTTATTAAATGTGGGGGGGGAAGGCTTTGCAGAATGATTTTGGGCAAACTAAAAGTAAGAAAAGAAGTACACCATACAGAGTGAGGGTGGGTCACTATAGATGAGAGAACATTGGCTGGGGATGTAGTTCGGTGGCACAGTACCTGCCTGGCAAGTGCAGGGCCCAGAGTTCGATACCCAGTACAGAGAGAGAGAGAGAGAGAGAGAGAGAGAACACAGTGGCCTCTATCTACTATATTTTCTTTGTCCACTCTTCTGTCAGTAGACACTTCAGTCATTTCTATATTTTGACTACTGTGAACAATGGTGCAATAAATGTAAGAGTGCAGATATCTTTTTTCTTTTTTTATTTTAAAGAGAATAAAACAAAAGAGGACAGATCTATGCAGATCAGAAGAGAACAATGTGAGCAACACAGCACTTCACAAGACAACTGGATGTTAACAGTAGCTGTCATAATGTCTCTTTCTTTGAAATAGTTGAGCTTAGTTTTACACACAATAATGTCAAACATAACAAAGTAGAATAAAAGAACTCAAGATAATGGAAGTATTGCAAGGCATTCTGAAGAGTGCAGATATCTTTACGATGGTGATATCATCTGCTTTGGCTATGAACTCAGAAGTCTTGCTGTATTATATGGCAAAGGTTTTCAAACTTCAATTCTTAGCCAGCTTTGCAGTGGTAGCTCTGAGTTTATCCAGTGCCCAGTGTTTAGTTCCCGTGTACCTCACTCCCACTCTAGCAATTCACCGACTTATGGCAGCATGTCAAGAGCAGCAGGATAAATGATTTTCAAATACTCATGGGGAAAGATGGCAGTTCAGCTGTAAAATCATGGCAAAGTTGCCCAGTAGGCAAAATTGGCATAGGTATTGGGCATGGTGGCACACACCTGTAATCCCAGCACTTGGGAGGCTGAGGCAGGAGGATCTTTACAAGGTCAAGACCAGCCTGGGCTACAAAATGAACTCAAGGCCAACCTGAACTGCATAGTGACAATTTGTCTCAAAAAGACAAAAAAAGAAAATGAAAAAACCATTGGCATAGGTTTCCTCCCTGATTACCCTTCCTCATCTCACTGGGACATCATGGATCTTCATGTATTCCTATGGCTTTTCAATGCCTAGCACAGTGGCAAAGATCTAGACTTGCCCTCCTGTCACGGTGACTTCCTTCTCCACTTCCCCTCTCTAAGTAAAAACTAGTGTCATGAATATATGTTAGGTTTTCAGCCATACAGCTGAATAAAGTACTTTGTATAGGACCAAAGTGCTTCCTACAAAGTCATATCTATGATACCTATACTCAAAGCAAGTTGCAGCTAATGCAGTCATTGAATTGATGTGCATATTATATGATCTTGGCAATGTAGGTTTCAAAAATCTCTTCTCTCAATTATAGGGTTATGACAGTGGGGAATACCCAAGCCACTGAGAGAACATCTGTCCTCTTTACCTCCCCAGAATCCTGATTGCTCAATATCACAGCTTGCCCCCTTGTAAACTAAGGGACTCATCTGCCTTTCCTTATTTCATATAAATTTGAGGATAAATATGCAGTTTATCCTCAAATGGATAATTCTTTGAAATTTCTTAGAAATAAATGCAATTCCTGCTTCCTAGTATAACTCATAGGCCAAAAAATGCTATATGGCCTTGGTTGCCAACAACAGTGGAATTGGTAGAAAATCAAGAGAGCAAGGACAAACATTTCTGCCCCTTCCCTGATCTGGCAGAGTAGAACACCTCCAGGGATCTGAAATGATTCAAAGAGCTAAGTAGACACTGGACAGATTTCCCCCACTGAACAATGGGAAACACTTTTATTTGCTTTGCAGCTCCTGCAGTCCTGAACCCATGCGAGTTTGGCTCTGTAACAGAGCTGCAAACAAGATTCTTACACCAGCAGCCAGAAGACTTCAGGTTCAGTAGCTCTTCTAAGAACCAGTGAGAGGACCTTCCCCTCTTGGCTATCAATTTCTTACTACACAAAATTAATGGATCTAGCTAGAGGGTCAATTAGCTTTATTTTTTATTTTTTAGGTATTTTTTATTAGTACATACTTGCCATACATAAGATCATATTCATCATAGGGAAATTGTACCTGTATATAATGTATCTTGATTCTGTTCTTCCCCATTCCCCTTCCCTCCTTTCAACACTTTTCCCCTCCCCATTTACCAAGGCTTCGTTTCTATTTTTCCCTCCATTCCCTTTTTTTAATCCCCTTTCCCCTCTTTCTCTTCCTCTCCCCCCTCCCTTGTTCCCCATCTCAGTTGAACATATTCTTCCAATTAGCTATAAAAGACCCCGAAAGGCTGGGAATATGGCTCAGTGATAGGGTTCTTGCCTTGCATGCACAAGGCCATCGTTTCATTCCCAGAATGCCTTCCTCCCTAGCTGGGTGCTGTGTGTGACCCATGCCTGTAATTCCACCTATTTGGGATGCTGAAGCAGGACAGCATGTTCAAATCCAGCTTGGACAACTTAGTGATTTAGTGAGACTCTGTCTCAAAATAAAAAAGGGTTAGGGATATAGCTCAGTACCAAGGCTCAGGGTTCAATGCGCAGGACTGCTAAAACAGACAAACTAACACAAATACTTTTTTCTTTATTCTTTCACTTATACTATTTTTTTTCTTTTGTGGAGCTGGGGACTGTGTATGTACACTAGCACTCTAACACATGACTACAGGTCTAGCTGTATTAGTCACTTTTCCACCACTGGGACAAAATACCTGGTACCCACAATTTTAAAAAGAAGAAGTTTACTTGGCTTACAGTTTCCAATGGGTTCAGTCCAAAGTCATCTGCTGCAAAGCAGAAACATCATGAATATGCAAGACAGAGGAAAGTTGCTCATATCACGTGGCCAGGGAGAAGAGAGGAAAGAGCAACGGAGGACAATAATACACCAAGTCATGATCCAGTGTCACTGCCCCTTCTCCATGTCCATTTTCGGGGCCATTTAGAGCTAAACCATAACACCAGCAACCCCCCCTTTTTTTGGCAGTGCTGGGGATCAAACCTAGGGCTTCCTCACTGCACTATAGTCCCAGTCCTAATTTTTTTTAAAGACAGGGTCTTACTGTGGAGTTCTGGAATTGGAATTGAACTCACTATGGAGCCCAAGCTGGCCTCAAAATTGTGATCCTCCTGACTCAATCTCCTAAATTCTGGGATTACAGCCCTGTGCCACCACACCCACTCCCCAGTCCTTTTTATTTGGAGACAAGGTCTCACTAAATTGCTGAATTTTGTTGCCCCTGCCTTAGCCTCTCAGAGTGCTGGGACTACAGTTATGTACCACTATGCCCAGTTTCACAGCAGCATTTCTAAATGAAGGCAAATACTTATAACATCACCCAAGCATTTCTCAGGTCAGTAATTTAAACTGGGTTAACTCCCAGTTCATAAAAGTTAAACACCAAAATGAACCACAAAGCCTTTCATCTGATAACCATTCCTCAAGGGAGGCTGAGACTTCCTATCTTTTTAAGTGATGATTCTAGCTTTCTGTGATATCGACTTTGCACAATGATGCCTATGTGCAAAAAAAGGGAATGCACAGGAACTCTAGGGGAGTGAACACATCTAAAGGATTCAGCCAAGTCCTCCCTAAGGTAGAGCAAGCTACTCCTTTTATGGGAAAATCTTCTGGAACAGGAATCACTTTAACATAGAGAAATGTAACAAAAAAGAACAAAATATAAAAAATAGAGAAATATAAATCATAGTTTTATTAGTAAAACCTTACATACCTAAGTCACTTGCTCTTTTTTTTTCAAGGCTGGGAATAGAACCCAAAGCCTCATGCTACACAAGCCTTATCATCACTAATCTATATCCCTAGCCCCCTTTGCTTTCACAAAGGACTACTATGTTGAATCTTTTTGAAAAACCATGAATAGCTCCAAGATTATCTTCAGTGTCAATTCAGATTTTTTAGTCAAATCTGTAAGCATTTAAAATAAATCCACTCTGAGCTCCCTATATTAGGGACCACAGGAGGTACATAGCCTCTGTCCACAACTTGAACTCCCACGGAAGACACAGGGAATGTAAGCTTGAGAATCTAGGATCCAATGGAAAGGCCAGCTCCTCAGAGTTGGTGGGTTCAATGTGGGTGACAGCAGGTCAGGCAGTCTCTACAGTTGTGATGGCCTTTGAAAGCACTCTGGTGTGTTTACAAAAATGACACACCTAATTCCTATCACTTGGCCTTGAATCAATTTGTCTGAGAAGGCCAAGGAAGGGGTAAGAGAAACAGAAAGATCACACTGGCTGCCAGACACAAAATCCAAGCTGAGGGGCACATGCTGTGATCACAACACTCTAGGAGGCTGAGGCAGGAAGATCACAAATTTGAACCCAGACTGGGCAACTTAAAACAAAACAAAACATAACAAAACAAAACAAAACAAAAATTTTAAAGCTTAAAAGGGCTGGGAATACAGCTCACTGAAAAGGCCCTAACTTTAATTTCCAGTGTCACAAAAAGGGGGTGGGGAGGCAAAGACAGACCAGACACAGGGAGGAAGCAGAGAAAAGAAAAAGATCCTAGCTGGCTGAAGTGGTGCATGCTTGTGATCCTAGCACTCTGGTGGCTGAGGCAGGAGAATTGCAAGTTTGAGTCCAGCCTTGGCTATAGTGAGACCCTGTCTCAAACACAGGAATAACTGTAGAAGATGACTAAAAAGCCCAGTGAGTCATGAAGGACATTGGAAGATGCCCAACACACCAGGGTCAAAGTTGTAGGGCCAGAAGGGGAATGGCTCAGAGGCAACCAGAGTGCAGCGCCCGTAGAAGAATGGACCAGAAAGGGAGGGTTGGCTGTAAATACCAGCTTCTAGGCCTGCAGAGAGAAGCAAAGGGGCCTTCTTTCCCTCTTCTATTAAGGCTAGTCATCCACAATTCTGTTTGGAAAGTGTTGCATTTTTCATTCTATACTCTTTTTTACCCATTATAATTATTAATATTAATTGCACAAATTAATGGATTTCACTGTAGCATGTATTGTACCTTGACCCACTGAACATGCCCACCTTTCTTTCTGCCCTATCTTGCTCCCCACCACTTCTTCCTTCCCCTTCCTCTTCCCTGAAAATCCCTCTTCTGCTTTCAGATCTTTCCTTTTTCAGCTTTCCACATAGGAGAGAAAAACATATGACACTTGTCTTTCTTTTCTATTTTTTTTTCATCTCTTTACTCTTACTTTTTTTGAGACAAGGTCTCACTATGTAGTACAGGCTGGCTTTGAAATCACTATGGAGCCTAGCCTGGCCTGGAATTCACAGCAATCCTCCTGTCTCAGCCTCCCAGGTTCTGGGATTATAGGTGTGCACCACCACGCCTGGCAACATTTATCTTTCTGTGTCTGGTTTATGTCACTTACCATGATGTCTTTTTGAGAGAGGTTCTGTTGAATTCCTGTCTGTGGTCCAGAGACCGAGTACTATACTATGCCCATAGCTGCCAAAAAAAAAAATGCCTAATTGAACAAATGGATAAAGTTAGATTCACAATGCCTAGATTCTTAGAGGAAAGTAAAATCAGACAGGCAGAAAAACTCCCTGAGGCAGGGGCAAGAGAGCCTTTCTAATGAGGAGTGTGTTTACAAAATTCTCCCAATAACCCTGAGCTTTGGAGTTAGTTGGAAATATGAAGTACAGGCAAGAGGGCATCCCTCAGCATTTTCTAGTACAAAGTAATGTGTGTTCAATTCCATACCTTTCCCTCTAGGTCAGGGATCAGATCTCCCCTTATCAGGACCCCAAGCCCTTATCTTCAATACCTTCAAATCAGCAATCTAACTCTTCCATAATCAACCAGAGAAAGAACCAGTAGGAGATGTATATTAAAGCATTTATTGTAAGGACTGGCTTACACCATTGCAAGGACTGGCTAAGTTAGCGTGAAACCTGTGAGGTGGGCCATCAGGAAAGGCCAAATGTGAAGCAGCAATCCATAGGCAGAATTTTCTTCCTCAGGAAAATTTTAATTGTTTGTCAGACATTTCAACTGATTGAATGAGGCCTAGTCAAATTAAATTTTAAAAAATTTCCTTTACTTAAAGCCAACAAAACCAGGTGTGGTAGTGTGTGCCTGTAATGCCAGCACATGGGAGGCTGAGGCAGACTGTATGAGGCCAGCCTTGGCTACATAGTGAGACTCCCCCACCCAAAAAAAGGATGAAAAGCATCTGAATTACCTATAATGGGCCAGTAGTCCCCCAAAGAGTAATCCCCAAGCACATATACTGACTTTGTTTACATTTCTAGAGAGAAAAAGAGTACAAACATAACAGCATTATTACCACCCACAGTTACCTTCAGGAATAAAACAATCAGATTACCTAGTTTGTGTTCTCAGGGATGTTTCATTTTAATCTAATGATTCCCAGTTCTAGGATCATTTATTTGGTGTGTGGATATACGGGGTTCATAAAATTTTCAAAAGAAAGCAAGACATGTTGGCCCACTCCTATAATCCCAGCACTCAGGAGGCTGAAGCAGAAAGATCACTGTGAGTTTGAAGCCAGCCTGAGGTACATAGGGAAACTTAAAAAAAATGTGATTACTACTCAGCTATACAGAATGACTAATTTGAGGCATTTGTGGGAAAATGGAAAATGGATGCGCCTGGAAAATACAATACAGAGGGAAATAAATCAAGCACACAAGCTTAAATATCATATAGTAGTGCTCATTTGAATAAGGCAAAGTACAACAAAGAAAACGATAAAAGATGGCTAGAAAGGGGAAAGATAGCATCCAATAGGGAAGTGGACCAAAGTAACAAGAAGAGGGAGGAGGGGGAAGGGAAGAGTAAATGAGAAGAATAATGATGTGCCATGTACAGGATCCTACTATCTCCAACCAATGTAAATATTATATGCCATAACATGAGCTAAGACAAATAATACCAACAAGTATGAAAAAGGTGGAAGGAAGGGGGAGGGGGAGGAAGAAAGGAGAAGGAAGGGGAAGGGACAGGGGAAGAGATTAGGAAAAAACCAAACTGTAATATGTACAGGTAACCATTCCCCAAAACGAATGTAAATTGCATGAATTGCAAACATGTACTAATAAAATCAAATTATAATTAACACCTTGAACTAGAGTAGCCAGCCTGTTATGCAAGAAAGAAATAATTTTCCTAACTTGAGCTTCTATATTTAAGGTCTTGTTGATTTTTTTTTGGAGAGGTTCTCCTTATGTAGTCCAGACTGGCTTTGAACTCACTATATAGCCCAGGCTGGCCTAAAACTCCTGGTGATTCTCCTGCCATAGCCTCATGCATGCTGGGATTATAAGTGTGTACACCATGCCCAACAAGGATCTCTTTGTTACAGTAGTTTCTCCTTTACCCAAATACAAGTTTCTTCTGGGACTGTGTTAAATGGTAATTGTGCCCTTATAATTATTATCTCCTCTACTACGAAGCCAACTCCTAATTGGTCCCTCTGCTTCCTATTTTGCCTCCTGCATCTATTCTCAGTGGCTGGAGTGATTCTTTTAAAAGGGAAGTCAGGTCATATTCGTTCTTTGCTAAAAACCCTTACTCAGTAAAAGCAAAATTCCTAAAATAGCCTATAAGGTCTTGCACAATCCACGCCTTCTTCATAATCACTTTTATCTCTTGAACCTTACTTTCCTAATCTTTCCTAGTCTGCATCTAGTCCTCAATCAAATCAGACTTCCTGCCTTAGAGTCTTTGCACATTTGTCCTTCTCCTTGTTCTAGATATCCACAAGGCTCTTTATCTCCTTCAGGGCTTTGCCCAAATACCTCTCCAGAGAAGGCCTTCTCTGCCTGACCTATACAAAACTGTACTACTCCCTCTGAATCCCTAGCACTTTAACCCACATCTTTGCTTCAATTTCTCTATAGCACATATTACCATTTGACACAGTCTGAATATTTTTCTTTACGTTTATTGTTTGAGTTGCAAACTCCATAAGGGTAGAGGTTTTTGATTGTTTACTGCAGTTTTCTTGTTTAAAATTTTATTTATTATTTATTTATTTTGCAGTGCTGTGTGTTAAACCCAAGGCCTTTGAACTGAGCTCCATCCCTTAAATTATTATTATTATTATTTTGAGATAGGGTCTCACTATAGTTGAGCGTAGTTTTGAACTCATTATGTAGCCAGACTGGCCTTGAACTATTCTTACTTCAACTATTGAATGCTGGGATTACAGGCATGCACCACTATGTCTGGTTATATTGTTTATTTTGATAGAGGGTCCTACTAGTAATTAGACTACTAGGCTGGGCATGGTGGCACACACCTATAATCCCAGCACTCCAGAGGCTAAAGCAGGAGGATTGTTGCAAATTTGAGACCAGGCTAGCCTACAAAATGAGCTCAAAACCAGCCTAAACTACATAGGGAGACCCTGTCTTAAAAAGATTAAATAAATAAATAAATAATTAGCTAAATCGTGTGGGCTGGGCTCAAACTGGTGATCTTTCAGCCTCAACCTCACAGAGTACTGGGAATACAGGTGTGTACCACCACATCAGGCTACTGAAGTCTTTTACTTGGCTGTAAGAAGTGCTCAATAAATAGCCAATGAACAAATTTCTCAGGAGTAAACTTTGTAATCTCCTCAATGTGTAGCACACTGCCTTGAATGCAGCAAAATATTCAATAAGTATTTGATGCATGAACTATCACGGAAGAACACTAATATTCTACCTTGCAGTTTACTTCCTTCTCTAATGTCTATTCCTATGTGTACACATGGGCCTACATCAAAGTGCTGAGCTTGTGAAAATATGACAAAAGATCATAAGTCATCCATGCACACTGCTGAAAATGGCGGTAGGACAAAACATGCTGTTTAAAATAAAGGTGGAAAGCTATGCAGTGGTGTCTGTCTGTAATATTGGCAATCTAGGAGGCTGAGGCAGAAAGATTGCCAGTTTGAGCTCAGACTGTACTATTTTTATTTATTTATTGTCTCTTTGAGATAGGGTTTTGCTATGCAGTTCAGGCTGACCTTGAGCTCACTTTATATCCCAGGCTGGTCTCAAACTCTTAAGGATCCTCCTACCTCATTCTCCCAAGTGCTGGGATTACCAGTGTGTGCCACCATGCCTGGCTCAGCCTGGACAATTTAGCAAGACTAGTCTCAAAAAAAGTATATCTATCTATCCAGGGATGTATGTCAGTGGTAGAATGTCCATGGGTTCAATCTACAGTACCACACATAAGAGATGGAGACAGACAGACAGAGAAAATATGCTGCGTGAATATTTTCTGCCTACTTAAATAACTTGTACCCTCTGGTACCCTCATGCTATGTAAAATGACCATAGTAGATTAGATGATCTTGGGAGCTCCCCCTCCCCTTCTTTTTTTCTGGTACTGAGGATTGAACCTAAGGCTTTTCCCCTAAGATACAACCCCAATCCTTTTTCTGTTTTTTAATTTTGAGATAAGTTTTCCCTAAGTCATTAAATTTCCCAGGCTGGACTCAATTTTGGGATCCTCCTAGCTCAGGCTTCCAGGTTGCTGGGATTACAGACTTGTACTAGCATATTCATCATATATATATATATATTTTTTTTGAGACAGGATCTCACTATGTAGCAGGACTTGAACTCACTGTATAGTCCAGGCTGGCCTTGAACAAACTTACAGCAGTTTTTCTGTCTCAGCCTCCCACATGCTGGGATTAAAGGTATGTACCACCACACGTGGCTCCAATATTAAAAATAGAAGTAAAGCCAGGCATGGTAGTGCAAACCTGTAATCCCAGTACTCTAAAAGGCTGATGTAGGAGGATCCAAAATCTGAGCCAAACCTGGGAAATTTAGTGACTTAGCAAGAACTCCAACTCAAAATTTAAAAAACAAAAAGGATTGGGGCTGTATCGCAAATCGAAGGCCCTGTGTTCACTCCTTAAAACCACTGAAAAAAAATGAAGCAAAAGATTGGTAGGCTCCAGGGCTTCAATCAGCTAAGCAAATATTTCACCACTGAATTGCATCCCCAGGACATATGTTCACTTTTATTTTTAAGACACAGTCTCACTGTGTAGCCCTGGTTGGCCTCGAAACCTCCTGCCTCAGCCTCCCGAGTTCTGAGATTACAGGCGTGCACTACAACGCTAAGGAATATAGTCACTTTTGATTCTAAAATTCTATGATTTTTTTCTCTAATCCATGGTTTGAATATGCTTAATGAAACACAGTGTAAGAATAAAGGCTTACATTGGCCCATTAGCAAGTATCATAAAAATAGTATAACAGTGGTAAAAGCCACATTAGTGAACTAGATACAGTGGCACATATGTGTATTGTACTTGGGTGGTGGAAGCAAGAGAATTGCAAATTCAAACGCTAGCCCTATATCAAAATTCAAAATGTTTAAAAAGTCACATTAGCAATAAATACATGCGTTGCCACTGAAGCTCAGGTGAGGCAGGCAGATGGTATTAAAAACTAGGTTTTCTGAGTCCAACAGGATTTGTTCTGGAATAGTACACAATATTTTCTTTCTTTTCCAAGAGTTAAATAAACCAGGCTTTTACTGCCCAGACATTTCAGAAAATCCACTCTCATTTGTTTGTCAACGGTCCCAGCACTAAAAACAAAACACAATTTTTCCTTGTAGTGTCCGCAGATGACTCAGGTAGCCTCCCTTCTTACCTTCCTTCACTTTCCTCCTGGAATTTGTATTCCAGGCAATGTCAGCCTCGTGCTATCTGAAGGGTGAAGAATCTCTTCGGATGCAGCAGGGTTTTGAGCGTGTCTGTGATGTAAGAATGCCTGCATTTTGCCTCATCGTTATAAACCTGCACATCCTAGTAGCTGCCATCTAGATTTTTATTAAAGGAAACTATAAACCAGAGCCAGTCTTAGTTTTTTTTTTCGCTCAAGTAGAAAAAAAAGCAAGCGCTGCTGACACCTCATTTGGGGGAAAGAGCTCTCCTTACCCGTCACTGATAACCGCCACCCACATCCTCTCGCCCACGGGCAAACGTCTCCACCCGAGCTACTCCTCACCACCCCGTCCAACTACCAGGAGGCGGGGATATTTTTTCTCTCGTTCCACTTCGCACCCTCCAGCCAATACCCGAGAGAACCCGAGGGAGGGTGACGCCGAAGCCGAGTCTCCGCCCCCCCTATTGCGGCTCAGCAAATCGCAGCCGGTGGAGGTGTGGCCCTCGCGCCGATCCCGCCTTCGGGCGATAGGTAATTTAGAGTGGCGTGCTGGGCGGGAATGTAAGATGGCGGAGTAGCAACGCGAAGCAGTCGGTTTAAGTGGCAGGGTCGACTTCGGGTCCCGTCTTCAAATCAGCAGTGATTACTGAACGAAGAGCGCCTAGGATAGCTGCCCAAGATGCCGAATATCAAAATCTTCAGCGGCAGCTCCCATCAGGATTTATCCCAGAAGATTGCTGACCGCTTGGGCCTGGAGCTGGGCAAGGTGGTGACTAAGAAATTTAGCAACCAGGAGACATGGTAAGGGCGAAGTTGGGACTCTGAGAGGTCCTCACCTGGCCGGGCTGTGGAGGCCTGTGGGCTGGGACTGCGCGTGAGTTCTGGGGAACTGGGGGAGGGAGAAAGGGGCAACTCTGTAGAGCGTGTCTCGCGGCTCTTTCCGTTATTTTACCTCTCTAGAGGGTCACGTTTATTCTCACCATTCGGTGAGGTGAAATCAAGATGGAGCATCAGGCGAAGCTGCTCGGTTTGAAGGTAGAAGTGGAAGACCTGATGCGGGGGATAGTGGCTGCCCATAGCGACAGGAGGGGACCGATGCTTAGCGTCAGCCTTGGAGACACGTGGCTTTGTCTCTTCACTGCGGAACACTGGGCTGTACCGGGTTGTTCCTGCTTTTGGGCTCCTGTGTTTCGGAGAACCTAAAGTCTTAAGATGCAGTTTTTCAATTCGAAATGGTATTGGTCCTGTTTGGTTTTAAGAGAAACATGTTCCGTACAAAGGGCGCGAAAATACTGCTTGCCAGCTCTCCTTAGATTGTAGCTGGTGTTGGCTTTTCAGAAGAATTATCTGCCGTGTAATTGGTTAATCCTTACGTTATTAACCAAAACTTGCATCGGTGATACCTAGTTTGAGTCATCCCCAAAATCTTAGGGAACTTTTTAGCTCTGGAACCAAATCTTTGACTTTCCCCTCAGTGCAGCTATTGGTAGGGATAAACTTCAGGATACCTTTTAGTGACAGCATCTCCAGAACTTATGCATTTTTCTCACCGCTGTGTGTATGGGGGGGATTTTTACTGAATGTTATATTTTATACTGTGGATTTAACCCAGGGCCTTTGCATTGAACTACAACCCAGCCCTTTAAATTTTATTTTCTAAGCCCGGTGTGTTGGCACACACCAGTATTCCCACTACTAACTGGAGACTTTTGTAGGTTAATGGATGCAACTCGAGATTATTTATACTCATAAGTGAAATAAACCCGATACGCATGTGTGAACATCATATTGTCTCACTACTGTGAGAAACTGAAAGAAACAACAGATGCATATGTATATATATATGCATATATATATGTATATAAAAATAGTTAAGATAGTTATACTACTGAGTTCTTTGTTCATTGAAGAGAAATATTTTTGCTGGTATTGTTCAGACAGTTGAATGCAGATGTCTTGTGCTTTGCGTGAATGATTTGGGGATGATAATGCTCAATGTATGCGTCATTGTTGCCCCCATTGATGTGTTTTGAAAAAAAACTTTTTATTGGCACTGGGGGTCGAACTCACGACCACGCGCTTGCAAGGCAGGCACTTATGCAGCTGAGCTAAATCCCCAGTCCCGTGTTTTGAAATTTTGGTTTCCTTTTTTTTTTCCTTTGAAATAAAATGGGTTTAAAAAAATTTTCCCCATCTGGGCGTGGTGGCTCACACCTGTAATCCCAGCGCTCAGGAGGTTGAGGCAGGAGGATTGTTGCTAGTTCGGGACCAGCCTGAGCTACAAAGTGAGCTCAAGGCCATCCTGAACTGCATAGTGAGACCCTGTCTCAAAAAGACAAAAATATTCTCACCACTGGGGAGGCTGAGACAGACTCAAACAGTGCATTGTGATTTGAATTTTATTGGTTCTGGGGCTTGAATTCAGGACCTTGCGCTTGCCAGGCAGGCACTGTGCCACTGAGCTATATCCCCAGCCTGCAATTTGAATTTTTTTCACTGCATTGCCAGTAAAGCTTACCCATTTCCACCCTATAAAAGCACCATTAAACCATGTTAGATAAATAGCTCGATCACCTACTTCAATCAGTGCCTTTTCCAGCTAGATGCAGGGTCTTCTGGTCTGATAGGTGCTTTTAATCCCTTATCGGTCAAAATCAGTATTGCCCGTAAACCTAGAGTAATTTGGTAGGGCTAGGTTTTTACCCAGTGATAAGCAAAATTAGGTAAGATTACATCAAAGTTTTTTAAAAAATGCTTTTGTACTTTTTTGCTTTATTTTTTTGAGTCAGGGTTTCACTGTGCAGCTCTGGCTGGCCTTGAACTCACTTTGTTGCCCGGGCTGACCTTAACTCACAGCCATCCCAATCCTGGGTGCTAAGATGACAGGCTTGTGCCACACCAGCTGGTTTTTTGCTTCTTTAAACCACTTTACAAGTGTAACTCCTTATCTTTTTCACACCCTGCTGGTAAGAGTATTCATCTGTATTGGATAGGCAGGTCTTGGTGGCCCATACTTTTTTTATTTTTAATCGGTATGGGGGATTGAACTCATGACCTGCGTGCTTGCAAGGCAGGCGTTTATGCCGCTGAGCTAAATCCCCAGCCCTGGTGGCCCATATTTATAATAACAATGCTGGTCTGTAATCCCAGCATTCAGAGGCTGATCCAAGAGGAATGATGCAAGTCAAAACCTGGCTGGGCTACTGTGGGAGACCCTGTCTCAAAAACAAAAGAAGAAAACACATCCGTAATGGATAGCTTCCTCCTAGTTTAGTGCTGCTGGTTTGTAATGCAAATGATCATGTAAAGACTGTTGCCTTTTGTAACCAGGCAATAACTTTCAAAAGGAGCTTGCAAACTGCAGTCTGTATCTTTGACCACACAGTTATGGCTCATGTCCTTAATAGAGACAAAACAGCAAAATACAGTAGGAGCAGAGGAGCTAGGGCATAAAATTTCCTTTGGTCCCTATAATTTCCTTTGCTTTTAGGAAAATATGAACACTATTTTCTTCTTTCTTGTTTTACTCTTTCTAGCCTCTGCATAATGCAGCACACCAAAAACTAAAGCCATATTGGTGGTGGTTGGGAGGTTGAATGGGGAACAACTTTGTTTTCTGCTAGTTGATCACTGTGAAGCCCAGCATGGGTACTGACAGGTTAGTTTCCTTGTTTCTGGTTTAATTAGCCTTTTGATTCCATAGATACTCAAATCTTCACTGAACATATACATATGTTTGCTATGGAAACTGATCACAGCATTTTTTTCCTCTAAGGTATAGAAATTATAACTTCCCCAGTGACTCTTTGGTTGGTTGGGTTTTTTTGGGATACACTGGAGCTTGAACTCGGGACCTTTTCCACTGAGCTACATCCACAGCCCTTTGTTTTGGCTTTTTTTTTTTTTTTTTGTACCAGGGATCGAACTCTCGAATTTGTGGGGCAAGCGCTTATGCAGCTTTGATAAATCTTCAGCCCATGTTTTAGTTTTTTGAGACTGGGTCTCTGTGTACTTCAAGCTAGCATTTAACTCAGTAATGATCTTGCCTCAGGCTTCCCTTGTGCTGGGATTATAGGCAAGCCCACCACACCAAGTTTATCCCTTTTTTAGTTTGTTTTGTTTTGAGACAGGGTTTTACCATGTATGTAGTGCAGGGCCGGGCATTTAGCTCTGCAGCATAGGTAGGCATAATAAGCAAACTGTCTGAGTTTGATCCCCAGTAACAAAAAAACATGTATGTAGTTCAGGCAGGCCTTGAACTCATGGAGCCCAGGCTTCCCTCAAACTCTGTGATCCTCCTGTCTCAGAGGTGGTACCTACCTTAGCCTTTTTTTTTTGTACTGGTGATTGAACTCACGACCTTGTGCTTACCAGGCAAGCACTTGAGCCACTGAGCTAAATCCCTGGCCCTGCCATTTGTTTTTTTTGAGAAAGGATCTCCCTAAGTTGCCCAGGCTGCTCTCAAACTTATGATTTTACTACCTCAGCCTGTGAGAGTTTGGGGGTTACAGATACACACGTCCATGCCTGGCCGGCTCTTGGGGTCTGATGATCGTAGACATGTTGACTCAGTGGGGTGCCATAGGTTATCAGATGGTGGTTGCAGTTTGGAACAGGTAGGCAGAATCCAAGGGTTCATGCCCTTATAGGCAGAGTAACTTCTTTTGAAACAAATAATCGACCCACATTGTCTAGTTATTTAGGAACATACATACATTCACAGAGGAAATAAGCATAAATTTACACATTTGTGTGTAGGTACATATACTCACACATTCACACAGAAGTTAAAAAGATTGTGCTGGTGTCAGAAAACCTAAATTTGAATCTCATCACCTAAAATAAACTTTTCACATTTTGATTTGTGACTTCCCACATCTTCATTTTATGTATTATGTGTGTTTACATACATTTTTCCAAAATGTAAAGCAAGCTTTCTTTACTTAGAAATTTATTCTGGATAATTTTCCCCTTCAGTATTTGTTTAAATGAATTTAAAAAGAATATTTTAAAATTTTTATCTGAAATCATGTTACAGAGAATATGAGAGTTCAGTGACTAGATAACCAAGCAGAGCAGGAAATCAGCAAGGTGAAGCAATGCACAGCCCCAAGGCACCTGTCCACCCAGAGTTTCTTGCCTCAGCAGACAAGGGACCATCCAAAAATTAAGAGAGAGATAGCTAGGAAAAATTAAAAGCTGCTATCATAACTAAAAGATATATATGTTGATTCCAGAGATCCTCTATCATCCCAGATGGTAAAAGATGTTGAAACACAGCAAGAGCCAAAAGAATTCAGATTGCCAAAAGGCCATCACTTTGGTATAAATATTAAGAGCATTCCCAAGGGCAAAATTTCCATTGTAGAGGCCATGATATTCTCAGTAATAAACTTTATCCAGAAACATGAACTGCTGACAAAATAACACAAGAATACCATTAAAACTAGAAGATGTAAATTCCCTTCTCAAGTATTTTGTTACTTTTAAAGTCAAGATCTTTCCTCCTGAAAACAAGAAAGCAAGAGTCAAAATGAAGAAAATCACGAAAAAAATTCTTATCGGTACATCCTTATAGTACATAGTACTATAGTACATAGTAATTACAATGATCATGGGACACTGGGATATGTACATAACACATCTTAATTATTTTTATGTCTCCTTTCCTTCCCCTAGTCTCTGGTCCCCTTCCCATATCTTTTATTTTGCTCTTTAAGTTATTTATACCTTGAGTTTCTGATAAGAGAAAGCATGCAATATTTCAGTCTTCTGTGTCTGTCTAATTTGACTTGGCATTATGGTCTCAAGTTGTATCAGTTTTCTGACAAATAACTCAAATTTTTCCTTTATGGCTGAATAGTACTCCATACAATACACATATGTAGTATGAGCTATTATGAATTGTTTTGCTATGCACATGGTTATACATGTATCACTAATGTCTTTTAACCCTTGGGAAAATACCTTAGAAGGAGACAGGGTTTTTTCCCCCTTCCATCAGATTTTATCGGTACATTTTAGATCTGCATAATAACATTCATCATAGAGCATTTGTAGCTGAATATGATATGACTTATTTTTCCCCTTTCCCTTACTCTTATTTTTCCCCTTTCCCTTACTCTCTTTTGAACCCCTCCTGCTTTCTCCATTTATGAAAGCTTTGTTTCCATTTTTTTCCTTTTCTCATTTTTTAAAAATTTCCCTTTCTTTCCCCCCTCCTCCCTCCATTGTTCCCCTTCACATTTGAACATTTTCTTCCTATTTCACAATACCTAATACACATTTTGGTCCTTATTTATACTTTCAGTTTCTTAACACCAGAGAAACAGTGTGGGTGGGGATTTTTTTTGGTCTTTTTGAGACAGGGTCTCACTGTGCATTTCAGGCTGACCTTGAGCTCACTTTGTAACCCAGGCTGGTCTTGAACTTGTAACTATCCTCTTGTCTCAGGCTCCTGAGTGTTGGGATTACAGGCATGTGACACCACACTGCGCTAACAGTGCAGTAAATGTGTGTCTGATTTATTTCACTTAACAGTGTGGTGTCAAGATTTATCCATTACCTAGGAGTGTCTCAAACATCTAGAAGGGGATAGTTTTATACCATAATTTAGATGACCAAATACCTGTCAACAGATAGTTCTGATCTTTGATCTAATGCTTTTATATTAAAATCACAGAGCATAAATCTTTGACCATTTCAGATTATTAAAATAAATCTTCAGGAGAATTACTGGGTTAAATGATATATATCCTTTTTCAGTCTTTTGTTCCTTCCCCCAGATCCTGGGAATTGAACTCAGGGCTTTTTTGTTCATGCTCGACAAGTACTCTAATACTGAGCTGTAATTTTCAGAGCCTTTTATTTTGAGACAGGCTCCATAAATTACTGTAGCCGGCGTTGAACTCAGTCCTACATCAGCCTCCCAAATTGCTGGGATTACCCATGTGCAGCAATAATAAGTGCTAAGAATATTTAATATAACTAGGCATGGTGGTGTGAGAGGCTGAGGCAGGAGAATCACAAGTTTTGAGCCTAGCCAGGACAGTTTAGGGATTTAGCAAGACCTTGTTTTAAAATTTTGAAGAAGGCAGAGCTGGAAATGTAGCTTAGTGTGAGGGCCCTGAGTTCAATCCCCAATACTACAAAAATGCATATTTAATGTATAGCAAATGCTTAAGTGTTAGTTTCTGTGCTACGGTCTTGAATATATTGGTTTCTTTGTTTTTGGAACAGTCTCATTCTAGTTTGGGCTGACCTTGAACCCTTTGCAGAGCCCAGGCTGGCCTTGACCTAACAGTGATCCTCTTGCCTCAGCGTCCTGAGTGCTGGGATTACAGGTATGGGCCACCATGCCCACACTTTGTATATATTGTATTTAATCCTCTCAACAGTACTCTTCCTATCTTGGTTTTACACAGGAGAAAACAGAGATTCAGAGATTAGTTCTAGATATGGATCTAGGTATTAGTATGCTTTTAAATTTTTGCTGATATGAAGTATGTTTTGTTATTTTGCATTGACGGGGGAGGAAAACTAACATTATTTAGAGAACACCCCATTAACTTGAAGGAACATAAAGGAGTATTGCCTTCTGAATTGCTGAGCTAGGTCTTTTCTATCTAAATAGTCTCTCTTAGGAGCAAATAATTTTAGGGCACAACTGTTCTTTCATTAGTTATCAGTTATTGCCATAGCTACTTATCTCTAAGTTTAGAGGATTCCATAAGAATAATGGTTTAGGAATGTTGTTGTCTGATCTTAACCTAAAAGTACTAAAGTCCAGAGGAAGAGATAGTTAAGCCTGCTCCTTATACTGCTTTGGATAAGTTGTCAAACTGTATTGGAGTGTTAATTCCTAATCAGAGAACTGACTCTGGCCATTGTATACCTGGAGCCCAGATTAATTCTGTGTTGTTGACTGAAACATAGGCCTCTGATACCAAATGTAGAGGACAAAGTAGACCTTACTGGAAATGGCTGTTTGTTTTTTTGTCCCAGGGAATGTAGGTGTTGGTCAAGGTAGGGAGGTGTACCATAAAAGAATATGGAAATGTGTAGAATTTTCTGTGCTTTAAGTTGCTTGATTATTGGAAA
This sequence comes from Hydrochoerus hydrochaeris, assembly GCA_004027455.1. Classification (NCBI taxonomy): domain Eukaryota; kingdom Metazoa; phylum Chordata; class Mammalia; order Rodentia; family Hydrochaeridae; genus Hydrochoerus; species Hydrochoerus hydrochaeris. The sequence continues at coordinate 144,165 of PVLA01001428.1, read as the reverse complement.
TACTTGGTCAAACCCCATTGTGTTCCAGGCATTTGTTAGCCTGGTATCTCAATTAATAGTAAAAAAGATGTAAGGAATCCCTTTGAACAACCACTGCTTCTCCTTTGGGCCCTACCACAGGGAGTAACTTTTAGAATTGGTCACCTTCAGGAGGTGTTAGTCTTGTCCATTTTGAGTTTCCAAAAAAATTAATATACAAAGTCCTATAATTTCAACACTCAATTCTGATAAGTATAAAAAAATGAGATGGCTTTCCTTTCCTTCATACTGTCTTCAGTATAAGGTATGCCTCTTACAACACATCTCGGTTCAGTCCCGTTGTTGCTAGCCACATTTCAGGTGCCTACTGACCATAACCATGAGACAGGTGTCCCCATGTTGGACTGTGCCATTCTAGAGCTTCTGCTTTAGTAAATGTGAAGGTTATTTTGGAAAGCACACACCCCCCCCACACACACACATTGCCTGTTTATTTGAATTTTGAAGAATGTTTTCAGAAAGCAGTTTTGCCATTGGCATAGTGGACACTGCTAGCAGTTTTAGTTGTATCTTCGTAATTGATAAAATGCCCTCAGCATAGTAGATGCTTTTCCTTCTTTTGTTGTTTGCTTTTTTGTAGTACGAAGATTAAACCCAAGTGCACTGAGCTACACCTCCTGACCGTTTTTTAAAAAAATTTTGAGATAAAGTCTAAGTTGCCTAGACTGGCCTCAAATGTCCGTCCTCCTCACTTGGCCTCCATGTAACCGGGGTTACCATGTGTGCAGCCACACCTGGTTAGTTGATAGGATTTTTTTTCCAAGACAGGGTCTCATTGTGTAGTCCAGGCTGGCCTTGAACTTATATATATATAGCTCAGGCTGGTCTCCAACTCATAGTGATCCTCCTGCCTCAGCTTCCTGCCCAGGAATTGATAGGATTTTAAGTCACTTTTAATCTTACAGGTTTTCTACACATCACATTTGATTAGATAGTCTGGGAAGGTGTTCTTATCTTAGACCTAAAAGGTGAATAAGAAAGTTGTGGGAGGAACATTCTAAATAGTGGGAAGAAGTACATAGAGGCTATAGAGTAGAATAGGATATGTTGAAAAAATTTAAAGTGAAGCCAGGTGTAGTGGCACATGTCTGTAACCTCACCAGTCACATAATCTCAGCAGTCACAGAGGCTGAGGCAGGAGGACCACTGCAAGCTCAGGGCCAGTCTGGACTACATAGTGAGTTCACAGCCTAAACTATACAGCCAGACCCTGTCTCAAAAAATTAACCGATAAAAAATGTTGGCAGGGCTGCAGGAAAAAGGAAGCTATCTCCACTGTTGGTAGGAGTGTAGACTTGTGCAACCACTGTAGAAATCAGTGTGAAGATTCCTCAAAACACTAGGACTAGCCAGGTGTGGTGGTACACACCATAGTCCCAGTACTGGGAGACTGAGGATTGCTGGGAGTTCAAGACCAGCCTGCACTACATAGGGAGATGCTGTTTCAAAACAAACAAAAGATAGGACTAAAGCTCCCATTGGACCCAGCTGTTCCCCTTCTTGGTATATTCCCGAAAGAATTTAGAACATCATACCACAGCAGTATATGCACACCTATGTTTATAGTGACATAGTTTGTAATAACTAAGTCTTGGAAACAGCCCAGTTGCCTATCAACCAATGAGAATGGATAAACCAGATGTAATTTTTATATACAATGGAGTACTATTTGACCATAAACAAGGATAATCTTGACACATTTCTAGATAAGTGGACGTGTTTTGAGGCCATACACTTAAGTGAAATAAATTGCACACATGTATAAGTACCATATGGCTTCTCTGGTGTGGGAAACTGAAAGTGTAAACAAGGACCAAAATGTAATGCATATTGTGAAATAGGAAGAAAAAATCCACTAGGAAGGGGAACTAGGGAGAGAGGAGAAAAGGAAGGGAAAAAATGAGACAAGGAAAAACTGGAAAAGTTTTTGTGAATAAGGGAAAGAGGAGTTGAAGGGAGAGTAGGGAGAAATATGAAAAAAGAATTAAGATATATCATGTGTAAGTACAAATTTCCTATGATGAATGTGATTGTAATATATACCTAAAATTACCAATAAAGAATTAATAAATTTTGTAACACAAGGATCCATACCATAAAATCCTAAATTAGTTTTCTTTTTGGTAATGACTAACAGGAATTTAATTTTTCTTATTTTAATTGGTTTGTCTTATTTTTTTGCTTTTGTGTGTTTGTGTGTATGCAGTGCTGGGGATCAAACCAAGGGCCTTGCACATGCTAAGCTTACACTCTGCCACTGAGCCTGTGCCCCTAGCTTTCGTTTGCTTTTATTTTTCTTGCATTACTGTATAAACTAACCTGCATCTCCACAAACGAAATAATAAAAGGAAACAATATAAGCTAACAGCATTCTTTTTAAAAGTAGGATCTCTTCAATAGCTAAGCTACTTGGTCTAGAAAGTAACAAATGATTCTTTATCAGCCCTTAAGAAATTTTAATTCAAGAGTATTGGGTAGTTTTTAGTGTACACGTCTATCACATTTTTTAAAAGACACATGAGAAAGACTTATTAGAGGAAGATATAGGACACACTCAAAGTAGAGGTAGTCAAAGAAATAAGGCACCTATATCAGCTTCTCATAATAGAATTGTTTGCAAATTTTGAGAAGTTTCTTTCATAATGCCACTTAAAGTTGTTTTTAGGGGAGAGAGTGTTATTGTCTAAAAGTAATTTTGACAACCATAGGAGTTTCTGAAGCCACACAGAAGATATCAATGTAGTTGTAAGAAAAGTGTGCATCTTTTATTTAGTTAAGTATATTGTCTTTTGGTTTGAACTAGTGGTGTTGTTCAGTAGGCATTATTAACCATTCTGAACTTGTCTATATACAAACACCCCTACTTCACCTAGGGGATTGACTGGGGATATGCTGTTTGGGCAGGGATTCATTATTAGGAATTGAGCCCAGGGGCACTCTAACACTGAGCTACATCTCTAGGCCTTGAGGGATTTTTTTAGATCCTAAATATGGATAGTGAAACTTTCATTATATAGTAAAATATAGTCCCCTCCATAATTGTGGTAATTTCTTATGGAGTTTTTATTAAACTACATAGATTAGATCTGAGTACATTTAGCATGGGAGGATGTCAAGGACCACATCTCTTGTATTCACTGTTTTGTCCCTAGCACCATGATTAACAGAATATAAGCATTTAGTATTTATTAAGTGATTTGCCAATATGGCAGAGGTGGGTACTGTCTAGTAGGTACCATTGCAGAGCAGTGATGATTAATTCCTTACTTTACTACTTTTGTTATGTATGGATTATATAACAGTCACAAGAGATGCATAATTTGTGTTTACACCACATGGCCACATCCTGAAATTATGGTCCAATTTGTAAATACTTAAGATAACTGATCATTTTTCATCCCATATCACTTATAAAGACTAAATATTTGTGTAGTACCTTGGAATAAACAGAGGCAGGAAACTGCTTCTGGTCCTTCATAGGGTTTCCCAAAATCTGAGAGGGATCGATGTCTACATAGAGCTATAACCCACCCACAGCATGGTCATGGCTTTTTAAACCTAAGTATAAAGTGGTGCTTAAAAATCTATTGTTTAATATCATCTTTCTTCATTTTAGTGTGGAAATTGGTGAAAGTGTACGTGGAGAAGATGTTTACATTGTTCAGAGTGGTTGTGGTGAAATCAATGACAATCTAATGGAGCTTTTGATCATGATTAATGCCTGCAAGATTGCTTCAGCCAGCCGAGTCACCGCGGTCATCCCATGCTTCCCTTATGCCCGGCAGGATAAGAAGGACAAGGTAGGAGCAGAATCTTTGCTCAGAGTCACAAAAATTTCCTTAACTATCAGATACATATTTATAGGCTGTTTTTAAAATCATATTTCCTTAGGTATTGTCCTATCTTCAGAACAGTAGGCAGAACAGTAGACATATGATTCGTTTGTATAAAGGGACACATTTGTATTCTGTATTTTAATTCAAGTCACATATATATAACTTTCAGTTAGTAAGACTAAGCACCAGCCTTGTGGAGTAGTAGAATATACTCTAGCCAGTTGTGATGGGGTGCAACTATAGTCCCAGCTACTGAGGCTGAGGAGGACCACCTGAGCCCCACAATTCAAGGTAGCATATAGGTAGTGTAGCAAGACCCTAAGTCAAAAACAAAACACAAGCCGGTTGTGTCATGGCACATGGCTGCAATCCTAGCACTCTGGGAGGAGAATTTCAAGTTTGATTAAGCCCAACCTGAAGAACCTAACAAGACCCTGTCTCATAATAACATAAAGAAAAGGAGAAGGGCTGGGATGTAACTCAGTTTGGTGACCCTGGGTCCAGTCCCCAGTACTGAGCTCCCCCCACCAAAAAGTGAGGAAAAAAATCCCTTCCCCCGAAAAACATAGTAGATCCTTTCAAGGTGTCCTAAGGTTGGGGTCCTGGTTGTGAAAATATTTGAATGTGGTAAAATTTGACGTCTGTAACATGAGTACTTGGTTGCACTTGTCTCACTTATGTGACATATTGAGGATAAAGCATGTACTTAAAACTTTACAAGTTTATTGTAATTTCACTTTTAAAACTTTAAAAATGTTATTTTAATGTTAAAAATTTTATCATGGAGTGGTAGAGTAAACCACACATTGAACTACCTGTGCAGCACTTTTGTTTTTTGTTTTGTTTTACAATTGTAACGCATTCTTCCTAAAGTCACTATTACCCAGCTGTACTTGAACTTTTCATCCTACCTCAGCCTAGCCTGCGAGAGTGCTGGGATTACAGGTTACAGCACTATGGCCAGCTTTTGTTTTTCCAGGGCTGTGATCTGGACCCAGAGAGCACTGAGCTACATCTCCAACACTTTAATTTCTTTATTTTGAGACCGTCTACTCGTTGCCTAGGCTGGCCTTGAATTGCAATCTTTCTATCTCAATTCCTGAGTAACTAGGATTGTAGGTGTGTACCACCACAACTGGCTGCAATTCGATTGTAATTAATGCCCTTTGTTTACACATATCACCTGGGAGAAAGGTCAACTATTTTTACTTCTACTCAGTCAGCATAACGTATTATAGCAAGGACTTGACTATTTTATTTTGCAACAGGCCAGTTTGCTTTTTAAGGGAGTTGAAGTTGCTGGAAAGTTTACCTCCAGATGATTAAAATGGTGATGTAATTTACTGGGTATAGGAAAAAGAAATAATTTCCATATGTTTAAATTTTGACATGTTATATATTATACAGGTGTATGCATATTAAATAATTCTAATGAAATTAATTTTAAAGACATTTTGAATCTGATTTGAATAATTGAATATTGAAAGCACTTGAATAGGCTGAAAAGCTTTACATTAAGGAAATGGAAACAGGTGTGGTGCACTTGAGAGACTGAGGCAGGAGGATCATATGATTAAGACCAGTCTGAGCTACATAGTGAGGACCTGTTTCAAAAAATAAAAGATGGCCAGGTATGGTGGCACATGCCTGTAATTCTGGCACCTCGGAGACTGAGACAGGAGGATCACCACAAGTCTGAAACCAGCCTGGACTGCATAGTGAGACCCTGTCTCAACAAACAGACAAAAAGTAAATAAAATAGAAAGAATGAAATAAATAAAATGGAAACTGTTTCGAAAGTTACTTTTATTACTGAAATATGTTTTTTGAATTGGAATAATTAGGATTCACTAAATATTTCAAATGAATTGTTTTTCAAATTGGCTGTTTTCTTTATTTTTTCTTCATTTTTTATTTTAGTTTTTCAAACCTGTTTCTTCCCCTTCATTTAGAGCCGAGCTCCAATCTCAGCCAAACTTGTTGCAAATATGCTGTCTGTAGCAGGTGCAGACCACATTATCACCATGGATCTACATGCTTCTCAAATTCAGGTATCAGTAGAAGCTAAATACAGTAATGGGGATTAGAAAGATGGGAGGAGTAGGTTGACAATGGTGAAGGCTGCAGAGGAATCAAAAACTGGCAACATAGACTAGGCATCAACAACCTTTTAAAGGTGTTTAAGCATAGTTGTAAGCATTAATTATGATCCCTCATTTAGGGAGGTTTAGAAGGGGGACTGTCTGGTATTATGGGAAGAACACAGGCTTTGGAATCAGACCTATTTAGAATACTAGTGATTAGACTTAATAGATTTGTAACTTTGGGCAAGTTACTTCTCTAAAGATATACTTATTCATTATTTTGAGTAAAGAATAAGATATTCATAATAGTTCCTGATCCATGACATGCGTTCAATAAATGTGAACTGTTCTTGTCATGGTATTGTTCCCCTTGAATGTTCAGTCTTAAATTTAGAACCACAGACATTGGAACTTGTTTTTGTGCATAAATCCAGAGTAAGGAGAGTAGAATGCCATATTTACTTTATACTATTTAAAGATCATTTGATATCATTATCATTTGAATTTATGGCTATTTATTGAAATACATAGGACAGAATTATACCCAGTTTGTAGAAAAGTAACAACTCAATTGAGAAATTAATCTGTATAAGCTAGAATTAGAACATTAATTTTCTGACTAGTTATTCTGTGTGATCATGTATTATACATAGCTTCTACTAAATTTGTGTATCATAGCATCTCTTACTAGTTTCTGAGGTAAAACAACTCAACATGGGGTGGCATAAAATTGTATTAACTCCTCAGTCTGAACATTGGTTGGGCTTTTGTTTTGGTCTTGGCTGAATTTAACTATTCATAAGGGGTCACTCTTTTCCTATGGTTCGTTGTAGATTAACAGGGCTAGTTTTGCTGATCCTGGCTGGGCTTTCTCAACCAAGGTTTGAGGAGGTCATTTTTATAATTTTCCATGCCTTCCCCATTACTTTGAATGTTGTAGTAAGATTCTCTATGCAAGTTACTAATTGCTTTGTGTTAGCCGTTTGTAAATGTAAAAAAAGCAACTGACCCAGCTTCTTTCTCTAGGGCTTTTTTGATATCCCAGTGGATAATTTGTATGCAGAGCCAGCTGTCTTAAAGTGGATTAGGGAGAATATCTCTGAATGGAGGAATTGTACAATTGTATCACCTGATGCTGGTGGCGCCAAGAGGTATGGTTTGAAATTAGTGTTGCTTGTAACATACTGAGAAAATCTTTCAAAAATTACAATACAAAGTGATGTCATTGTATTTGAGTGGCAGTTTTTAAGTATTTTAGAATGAACATGAGACGTGAGTTCTTGTCTTAGTTACTTTTCTCATTGCTGATACAAAATACCGAACACCCAAAGTTAAAGGAGGAAAGGTTTTCTTAGCCCACAGTTCATAGAGGTTTCTGCCCATAATTGGCTGGCTCCAATGCAGGGTGGCATTGCAAGAGGACAAATAGTTCATGGCAGCAGAAAGTGGCAGAGCAGCAAGAGGGATAGCCACAGCTTTTTCTGTCCCTTATATCTTATCCAGCCTATGCAGGTCAGGTAGCACTCACACCCTTAATTCTAGTGCCACTGATCCTAGCATTGTACCATGAATCAATCCCAGTATCACTCACTCTAGATCCAGCCACTTTAAAAGCCCCATCCATCTATAACTGCATAAGGCTTTGGGGGGACATCTAGACAGACACGAGCCTCAACTTATATAAGGTTTAATTTTAGTGGCTGGAACTACTACTAAGTAGACAAGACAAAAATGGCCCCTAAATACTGTGAGCATGTATTGTGAGTACAGTAAGGGTTTTAGTTACTTTTTGTGTTGCTGAGATGAAATACAAATACCTGACACCCAAAGTTAAAGGACAAAAGGTTTATTTCAGCTTGAAGTTTGTAGAAGTTTCAGTCCAAGGTTGACTGGCTCTAAGGCATGGTGCCATGGCAGGATGCAATCATAGAGGAGAAATAATCCATGGCAAAGCAGGCAGGAGACAGTGAAGCAGCAAGCAGAAGCAGCAGCCTTCTTTTGTTCCCTCTTTCCCTTTATATTCTATCCAGGCTGTTGATTGGTGCCACCCATAACCAGAGTGAGGCTTTGTTATGCGAGCCCTTAATACCAGCAACACACTCTAATCCACAGTCACATACCCTAATCCAGCCACTTTTTTTGTATTGGGGATTGAATTCACCACTGCGTGCTTGCAAGGCAGGCACTTATGCAGCTGAGCTAAATCCCCAGCCCCTCCAGCCACTTTTGACACTCCCCACTTATGGCCACATGAAGTTTGCGGGAGGTGTCTAGATACAAGCCATAACAGTAACATTAGTGACTTGACATTATAGAGCTAACAGCACTGCTATAAACTTATCGGGAAGGGTAATAAATTTGATTTTCTAATAAATGGCCTAATATTAGGCTTCATTTTAGTGGCTGAGAAAGTGTTTATCTTATAATGCCATTAGATCATTTTGATCCTTGGGATCAAACTATTAAGCAGGAAGAAAAATAATGTGGTGTTTTATCTAAAACCAATAGTAAAATTTTAAGCAAACTCATTGCCAGTTACAGTGCTTTATAGCTCACATGGTGCAGACTAAGAGCCCTTGATTTTCTTAGTCGATTACTCGTTAATAAAGCATTCAGAAGTGTGACACATGTTCTTGTGTTCTACATGTTGTGGAAAGAAAAGAGCTGCAGAACACAGATGATTAGGAAAAGCTAATTTAGGACTGTCTAAAAGCCATTCAAATCTTCCATGACTGTTTCACAGCAGCCTCTTTTTCAGTAACTTCAAGGAACTGATAAGCTGAGAACTTGAGTTCTGTTATCCAGCCAGAAGTATGACTTGATGAGTCCCATGTCCCTGCTGGTTTCCATGTGCAATGTTAGATACAGCATAAAAAACTCCTCCAGCTGGAAGTTGTCATACTCTTTCCTTAGGCATTATCTTTGTCTTGTCAGTGCTTAGGAATCAACATTTGAAAAAATTAAGCAAGGTTTTTCCAAAACTGGGTATAGGAAAACTACCTACAGAAGATGAATTACTACTTTTGATAATTTTCTCTATTAAAATTTGGCTTATAGTGTTGGGCTATTTTCCAAGTGTGTGGCTATCAGTTCTGTCTTGGCAGAGTTTGAGTTGAGTCAGTGTTTATAGCCCTGTTCTTATTTCTTGGTCAGCATATATGGTTTGGGACACTTGGATTAATTATGCATTTGCATTGGCTAACTAATCATTTCAAGCAAATTAGTTACCATTGATGTTAATGTCCTAAGAATAGTATTGGAGTATAATTTGTCCAGCTCAAGGTATGATTGTTGCCTAGAGTTGTGGGCCAAACCTTACTGTATGGTCACAGGTTCTCCCCATCCAGCAAAACTTAGACATGTGACCATAGTCAGAAGGAAGACAGGACATAATGCTGTAGCTTGATCAATGCATGCTTGCTTATTTGCTTTCATTTTCTTTTTTAAAAAATTAAGTTTATTGATAAAATTTATACATAATGATCACATTCATCATAGGGTTTCTTCCATTTTTGAGACAAGGTTTGCTATGTAGTTTCAGCTGGCCTTGATTTCCCCCTGCCTTGGCCTCCCACTAGGGATTACAGCCTTGTGCTACCATACCCAGCAGTACTACATTTTAAAAGCTACAACTCAAAGCATAAGCCTTTTCTTCACCCATGACTAAAGTAACACAGTGGAAGATAGAGGTACATTTCATTAGGACAGTCATTTTCTGTTTGAGTGAATTATGTGGTATTTTGTCACCAGACAGATTTCTATCCCACCTTCTAGTGTGACGTTGTAATAAGAAAAAAAAATCAGAAATTCTGTTTGGATTTGGAGATACTTTGGGCTCCACAGTGAGATACCAAGTTTGGATAATTGGTATAACTTTCTTTCTAGCATTCATAAAAGGAACTCCCAAGCTTGGTGTCCAGGTACAGTTGACACTGACAATTGGTGGATGTTTTGCCACCATCACAGAAGGGAACAAACAGGCTGAGCACTGCTTTTTTCCTGCCAGCTTCAAGGTCACTTAGTTCACTCCACTACATCCCGAATCACGGTGTTCCATGATGGAGTTTAGGACCATCTATATAGTCAATCAATTCTTCTCTCTTCCCTCCAACTGCCAAACTATTAATGTGCTTTAGTATTTATACTCCATCCCAGGACTGGTGAGGGTGTCTGTCAGTCCCCTACCTAGAAAGAATGCTCATCTAATTTTGAGTAATGTATCCCTAAACTGCTATTGGAATATAGAAGCATTAGGCCATTAAACCCAGTTCATGAGTTTTGCCTTTGAGATGTCTGTGATAGTTGCTTTCATCCAGCCCTGGGAACTGTTTGGTTTCAAGGAGTAACCCCACACACAACCAACCCCTCCTACCCACCTTTCTTTTTGGATAGTGCTGGGAATGGAACTTAAGACCTTGTACTTTACCACTAAGCAACATCACCAAACCCTATGAAGTCATATATATACATGTGTTTTAACTTCGAACGTCCTTTATTTTGCAGAGTTACCTCCATTGCAGATCGGTTGAATGTGGACTTTGCTTTGATTCACAAGGAACGGAAGAAGGCCAATGAAGTGGACCGCATGGTGCTGGTGGGAGATGTGAAGGATAGGGTAGCTATCCTTGTGGATGACATGGCTGACACTTGTGGCACAATTTGCCATGCAGCTGACAAGTGAGTGGAGTTCAGCAGAGCTGGTGGTTACAAGTAAAAAGGAAATAGCTGCTGTCAAATGCCATCAGCTTGTTGATTCTTTTTGTAACTGAATTGTAGCTTTGGAATATTTTTTATCACCCCTAGGCTTGAATTATCTTAAATATAAATTGATGAATACTCTTAGTTCCTCCTGTAGCTTTTTAGTGCTAAGTATATACTCCATGTACATTGAATTAACCCATCATAAATTTAAACTATCATGAGCCAAAATATACTGAAAATACCTGCCCATCCTTTGCATCATAGTTTAGCAGTCTGATGCACTATACAGTATTGGCTGTTTTCCCTCTTGATCCTATGGCTGACTAGGTATTAGGGCTTATTTTGCTGCCTGACACCATGAAGCGATATCTTGCTATATATTGCAGCCCACAGATAGCTACAAATTTCAAATACAACTTCTACTGAGTGCTTATTGCTTTTGTGCCATCATGAAGTCCAAAACTCAGAGCATCCTTGAAGTGATATCTGTAGAACAAAATTTGTCTACAACCATACCTCCCTGAACATGATTGATCTCGTCTGTATAACAAAAATTAGCCATTTTATCTTTTTTTTTGCTTTTTTAAAAGCCATTTTAAAGTGTACAATTCAATGACATTATATTCACAGTGCTATAACTATTACCACTATCTGCAGTATCAACCTGTTCCTATTCCCATACTCGGGGTTGAAAATCAAGTCCTTAGATATGGTAGGCATATAGTCTACCATTGAGCTACATCCTCAGTCCTTTTACTTTTTATTTTGAAATAAAGTCACTCTGAACTCCCTAGATCTTATGATCATCTGTCCACAGCTTCCTGAGTAGCTGGGATTATGGGCATGCACCACCACAACTGGCTATTTTCCAGTGTTTTCTTAGAACTCTCAGTACTCATTTTGTTGGTTTTGTTTTCTGTTTGTTATTTTGAGATAGTCTTGCTATGTAGGTCATGCTGACCTTGAACTCACGTGATCTTCCCGCCTTAGCCTCTCAAGTGATGGGATTACAAGAATGCGTCACCATGCCCAGCTCAGTACTCTTAATAACATGAGTGTGAGAGTGTGTGTGTGTGTGTGTGTGAGTGATTTGTATTTTATTTAAGGTTGAAACCTTGATTGTCCATTGTAGTTATCATTCTATTATTCATATTGTACTTTACTGTGTGGTTCTAAATTGCCTCCCTACTCAATCTCACTTCCTAGCCCATCTAATATATTACCTCTGCACCTGTTTTCCTAAAACTATGCCTACACCTTATCAGTCCTATTCCATAGAATGTTAAGGAGCTCTACAATGCTTATAACCCAGGCTACTATAGACAGCATTGTTCCTTATAATAAAAACTCCTGAGGGTCTGTACCTGGCACATAATAGGTGCTGCCAATGTGTTTGAGTGCTGAATCATTTCCTCTTCCTCTCTTGGATCCTCAGCTTTACCTTTATACAACCTATTTTGTCCTTGAAATTCTTAGTTTATAAGGCATTGCTAATTAGTGTAATGGATTGTCCCCCCTCATATGTTAGTGGCTTAACATGACAGTTTATTTCTTGTGCATGGCATATGCCAATGTGAGCATTCCCACTTGTACTCATTTTCAGGGACTTAAACCTTTTCCAGTGTCATGTTACCACATCTTTAATATATAACTTTCAATATTACCTTGGATACGATTTCTGTTTTGTCCAGATAGAAAGGTAAAAGAAGACAGATCACCTTTGGGAGGTTTTTGTAAGTCTAGCCAAGAAGTGGCTTAGTGCATGTTTTTCTTGATATGGACAAAATGTAACCTCCCAGAATTTGTATGTTGAGCCTAAACCCCTGGTATTTGGAGATTACCTTTGGAAAGTATTTGTTTTAGATGAAGTCTCAAGGGCAGAACCTTCATGGTGAAATTAGTTCCCTTAAAAAGAGAAAGCTGGAGAACTTGATGGCATGGTCCTGGAGCATGTGCACAGGAAGAGGTCATGTAAGCACACAGCAAGGTGGCAGCCACCAACAAGCCAAAAGAAGACTTCAGAATGAAACTTGCCTTGTCTGTGCATTGATCTTGGATTTTCCAGTCTACAGAACTGTGAGGAAAAGTTTTCTACTTAAGCAAGTCACGTGGTTTGTGCTTTTGTTATGGAAGACTGAAAAACTATTTCTCCCTAACTCAGATTCTATAGAGACAAATAAGATTAATCCAAACAACTTTTTTCCTCTAGACTTCTCTCAGCTGGCGCTACCAGAGTTTATGCTATCTTGACTCATGGGATCTTCTCTGGCCCAGCCATTTCTCGCATCAACAATGCGTGCTTTGAAGCAGTAGTAGTTACCAATACCATACCTCAGGAGGACAAGATGAAGCATTGCTCCAAGATACAGGTAAGGATGAGATTCCTTCCAAAAAATTAAGACCTCATTAAGTGTTTAGTAGGTATCTGGACTCTGAAAATTTCCTTCTTCGGTCTTAAGAGTTTTTTGTTGTTTTGTTATTTTGGGACAAGGTGTCTTTTGTATAGTCTTGAATTCACATCCTCCTACCTCAGCCTTTCAAGTAGGATAACAGATGTGTGCCACCATATATCGTATAGTTGGTCTTAAGAGTTTAGTCTGTCATCAGAATCTGTGACTTAATAATATTTATTTATTTATTTTTCAAGTCCCATTTTATTTAAAAGAGAAGAAAACAAAGCAAAATTTCAAAACAATGTCAATTAGGGAGCAGCAGTAGTACATGTATACATATAACTATAGCTATACCTGTACCTGTATCTATATCTAATGTTGCTTCTTTCACCTTTTGTGACTTAAAATTTTTAAAACTGCCTATTGCCAGACCACAGAACCTGGAGAATGGAACCTAGGGTTTTGCATCTTAACAGCCTCTCCCAGTGATTCTGATGCACATTAAAGTTTACAAATTCATGTCTTTTAGTATGGGTTTGTTTTAACCACTGGCCCATGTGGACATTATATTTTCTGGATCTGTGTTTCTTATCAAAATGTAAATTGCTTTGTTCCATTCAAGAATTATAAAATCAGAGGTCCTAAAGCCAATATTTAAGGTAGTTCCTCAAATAATTATCAGACACTTAAATCTGAATGTTCTTGCACTGAAAAAATAAGGCCTTACTTAATTAAAAATGTTTAATAATCCATTAACTTTCTGAAATTAATATTTATGACTAGAGGATTGTTGTTATTTGAAGAAAAGTTTTAAAGGTTTTGTATTAGTTTAAAAACTTAGTTGTGGGTTTTTTTTTTGTATTTTTGAAACAGGGTTTCACTATGCTTTCCAGGCTGGCCTTAAAGTTGCTTTGTAGACCAGGCGGGATTACAGGCATGTGCCACCATGCCCAGCCTAAACACTTTTTTTGTTATTAGATTATTTGGTTTGGTTTGTTTTTGATACTAGTGATTAAACCCAGGGCTTTTAAAATGAGCTACATCACTGGCCCTTTTTCATTTTTTGAGATAGGGTCTCACTAAATTGCCTAGGGTGGGCTCAAATTTGACAGTCGTCCTGCCTTAGCCTCCTATAGACTACTGGGAGTGTGCCAGTATGCTGTGTTATCCTTAATAGTTTTTTAAATGATAGCTCATTACAATTTTGATGAGCCTGAATTAAGAAAAAAATTGTTATGAGCTGGGTGTGACACTGAGGAAGGCTGAGGCAGAAGGATCACAAGTTCAAGCCCAGCCTAGGTAATCATATAGCAAGTTTCTCTCAACATAACAAAGGACTGGAAATATAACTCAGTGTGAAGGCTCTGGGTTTAATTCCCGGCAACTGAAGTAGAAGAAGAAATCTGAGAAGAGTAGCTGAGTATGGGCTTGGATGGACCCTCACTAGGGTGCGGGTGCCCCATAAGCCTGTGTCCATATGCAGTAACCTGGTGTTTTTCTTGCCTTTCTAGGTGATTGACATCTCCATGATCCTTGCAGAAGCCATCAGGAGAACTCATAATGGGGAATCTGTTTCCTACCTGTTCAGTCATGTCCCTTTATAACAGAACAACTTCTAAAGCTTTTTAAATATAAGATCAACCCATCCCATTTTCCCTCAGTATTCAATGACAGATTTGGAAGACCCAGCTTGCTCCAGTGTAGCTTTCCACATGCTACATTAGGTGCATTAGAGTTTATCCTAAAGTGGGAAAAGCCAGATTGAGACTGACTGCTGGGGTTTCCTACCTGCATTGTCTCAATCTGCCTTCCTTGATTTTGTGAAAGCTAGAGCTCAGTTGCTGCAATATTTCATTGGTTTTTAAGGCCGCTTAAATGTGATCATGGAAGCTCAGACTTCTTTGCATGTGACTACTTTAAGGTTGTTCTTTGTTCAGAACAATGAGCTACAGAGCCAGCCCATGTGTGACAAGTCCTTTTAAATTTGGTCCTAAATTACAAAGCCTAGGGCAGTCCCAAACCTATCCCTGTTGTGCAGGAGCCTTTAAGGCAGGAGTAGGCAGCTCAGCTGGAACAGCTGTTGGGTGGGATCATGAAGGTGGGGAAGGGGATAATAATATAGTACAGCAAATGTTTCTTGGGAGGAAGGAGCCTGACCCATCATCTGCTTTCTTGTACAACTTGCATTCTCCTAACCTAATCCTTTTTATTTGGCTTTAGCTACAGCCATTGTGACCCTTTCCTGGCCAAATAATCGCCTTGGTCCCAAATGACTTGCTTCCTGTTTTGTCATCAATAATACTCACATTAGGTAATTTGCTGTAGTTTAATCTTCCTTAGCCAGCTACCATCAGGGTAGTAGGGTATAGGTGGTATCCTATAGTGCCTTTTGATTAATTTAAGTATTTAATTTTCATCTTCCTTGGATCCGCTTGGCCTCTCATGACCTGAAATTTCTGTTAAAAAGATTGATGTTATTGTCTCTTGTAGAAGAAACTAATAAAATATGTGTGTGTGAGACTTTGGGTCTGCATCATACCTGCATTGATTTGTTTCCTGAAGGTTTAGTTTGGATGTTTTGAAGTCCAGTGATAGCTCATATTTTTTGGTTTCCAAATTATTTTAGCTCCCTTGTTATCCAAGAGAAAATAAGATAGTGGTTTTATTCAAATGTAAGATATGTAGGGTACACTGAGAACTAGACATAGTCTAATTCTGTTTAGTGTATCTGAATATCAGATTTATAATACCTGCTGGATCTCTGATTCTTGCTTCTGGTGGCCAAAATTAATGTTTAGGTATTTGCAAATAAGAAGAGTCTAGTTTCCATAATTTAATCATTTCAAACCAACTTTGCTAGATATAATTCCCTTTATCAATAGCTGACATGTTTGGCATTTAATTTCAGCCCTTCATAATAAATTCTGTTTTAAACCCCAGCATGGTGGCACATGTCTATAATCCCAGCACAGGGGGCTCAGGCAGCAGGGAATGAAGGAAACTGAAATGTGGGCCTCGGCCTTTTTCTGCTCAAATCTTTTGCTGTTGGGCTGGGAATGAACCTTAGTGGTAAAGCATTTGCCTAGTATGCACCAGGACCTGGGTTTATTGGTTGGTTTGTTTTGAGACAGTATCTCACTATAGAGTTCTTCTGCTGGCCTTGACCTCACTGTGTAGTCCAAACTGGCGTCAATCTTGCAGCAATCCTGCCTCTGTCCATAGTACTGGGATTATAGGGATGTATCACCATACCTAGTTTAAGTAACCTATTTCTTAGGGGAGATTTTGAGGTCATTCAAGAAAGGACCCCACCCCCCACTTTGATCCCTGTGCTGGGGGAAGGCCAGTATTTAGAGCCCTGTGACTCTCAGCTGAGTTCCTTCCATGCTTTTCTACAGTGTCTGAGTGATGGCTTCTCAACTGGAGGTCTCCTGGACTGTGCCTGGCAGCACCAAAGGAGTACAGTTGTACAGTTCAGGTGATAGGAAACTATATGATCAGTGTGTGATAGCCTTTGAACAAAAGGCATCACTAGGTTGTTTCCACCCCTCTTGCTTCTCACAATCCCAGAACCTGAAGAAAGGGGATTGCCTGTGCCAAGGCTACTCTTAAGGTACTGCTTTTATAATTATGTTCTCACAAATGGTGCTGCTAGTCTTGGTCTCCTTTCCAGAGTTGGACATCAAATATTTTCTGCTAAATATAGTATCTTGTCCATTAACAGCATATAACCCTTAACACAAGGGTTATTAGAACTAAATAAACCTGAAATCTAGACAAAAAGTCTCTCCTATTGGCCCATTCTCCTACCATGTCTTTTGGTACCAGGGATTGAACCTCACAACCTGGTGCCTGGCAGGCAGGTGCTTAAACCACTGAGAAAAATCTCCAGCTCTTAACTATCTCACTTTTACTAGCAGGAAGAGGCCTACAGAAGGGAAGCTGGGGGATGGGGAACTCTTAAAGGGATGGCTAGGGGAAAACATCTTTGCACTGTTGCCTCCAGGGCACAGAGCACTCAAAACTAGAAACCAGAGACTAAATTCTCTGTGAAAAATAGCTGTTGGTCAGGAACCAGTCTCCTTCCCTTGTGTTAGTGTGCAGCTCCAGCCTTTAGGCAGACACTTCAGTGGAAACCCAGTGTCTTGGTTTACCTTTACAGAAGTTACTTTTCCTTTTACAACCCATGCATAATAAAAAGGTTTGGATATAGTCGGGTCACATGTCTCTGGAGTCTTCTTTTAGGGATGTCAAAGTACCCCATCCTGCATCACGTAGTAACAAGTTACCAGGGTCATCTACTGGGTCTCACTATGCAGTTCAGGCTGGCCTTGAGCTCACTTTGTAGCCCAAGCTGGTCTAGGACTTAAAATGGTCCTCCTGTCTCAGCCTCCTGAGTGCTGGTATTACAGGCATGTGCCACCATGACCAGTTTTTTTTTTAAAGCAGTGGCCAAGTTTTTTTTTTTTAAATGAAAAAGAAACTGGCTCTGCAGAGTGAGCTTGAGTCAAGTAATAAAAAGGGAAAAGCAACATAACACCCCAGAGAAAGCAGGGCAGGGTAATGGTGAAGAAAGGCATAATAGCAAGCTTTTCTTGGCATCTCTGTCCTTTTATGCTACTGAAGTTTCAAGGAAACCCACAAGAACTACATCTGGGTCCTAAAAGGGGGTGTTGGGATATCATGCCTCAGGCTGGCATCAGGTCTAGGCCTTCCTATTGAAAACCTGCTTGAACTTTTATAGGTACATGGATGCAAATTGAGACTATACTCATAAGTGAAATAAATGAGACACTCGTGTAAACATTGTCTCACTAGTGTGAGAAGCTGAAAGAAACTATATAAAAGATAGTTAAGATAGTTACACTACTGAGTTCTCTGAGCCAATTGGAGAGAAAGGTTTGTGCCAGTATTATTCAGACAATTAAATGCAGATATCTTGCACGCTGAGTAAATGATTTGAAGATAATTCACAATGTATATGCCATTGTTACCCCTTAATTATTGTGATTTGAAATTTTGGTGTTTTTTTTCTGTTTAAAAAAAGGAAACCTGCTTGAGTTCTCAAGAGAAGTCCATGTGTAGGGCTTTGGAAACTGTTCTGTGCATGTGTTCTGAGATCTTATAATTCCAGGTCACGGCTACTTCCCTAGGTAGCTTTGCCATGTTCTACTCCTATGTCATCTGCCTGTTAGAGACACAAATCCTCATAACTCTTTATAGGGTGTAGAAAGTGTGGAAGTCTGTCTTCTACAGTTTCTTTCAAGCTAGCAGGAGCTGTAGACCCTACCTACTAGGGTTGTGTCCTTTCCAATAGTTTGGGGTGCTGTGGTTCACTGGCTGGGTTGAAGGAAGGAAAACCTGTCAGAAAACAAAAGAATGACAACTGACCTTCACTGTTAACTCAAGTATGAGGAGCAAGTCAGAGTTCCACACTTCCTAATAGTGGCACTGGGGTCTTGTGTTTTTTGAAGAGAACTCTCAAGTCCTCCAGAGGTTGACAGGAGGAGTAGCTTTTTCCTTTGGGGTGATCTTGTTCTTCAAAGTGTTCAGGTGAGACTGACTTTATTCTAGAAAGATGTATCTATTTCTGCTACCTTCACTGCGGTAAGTGCTGTGAGGTTCACTGAGAAGGGGCCCTTCCATTTTGGCTTTTGTTGGTCATATGCTACACTCTTGCAGCTGCAAATGGGAGAAGGGAGGATAAGAATAAGCACATCTATAGGGCAGACACACTCAACTTAATGCATTGTCTCATTTCCAGGTGAAGGACTGACCAATTTTGAGCCTGTTAGTTATTTGCTGCTTTCTTCCAACTGCTGGCCTAGCCTCTCGGAAATGAGTGCCCCAGAGTACACTCAGTGGTTCTCTGTCCTTATAACCATTGACTGATTCTTGGACACTGCTTCTAGAACGAAGTGGCTTCCGTGAAGACAGTGGTAGGATTTATTGTTGGTTGTGTTTCTTTCAATTTGTTTTGTTTGCAACTGAGTCTCACTATATATGTAGTTCAGGCTGGCCTCAAACTCTCCATCTAGTCCTTCTGACTCAGACTCCTGGAGTTCTAGAATTACAGGTATATGCTACCAAACTTGGCTTAACGATGTTAGTTTAAAGGCAAGAAGGCTACAGCTAAAGAGTTCTTCTTTGCTTCCATATTTCTTTTTCCTTCCTTTCTTCCTCAGTGCTGAGGCTCAGGGCCTTGTGCATGGTCGGCAAGTATTCTTATCATTGAACTATATGTCCCTAGACCTACTTCCATTGCTACAGCAAACATAAAGACCAAAATGACACCCAGGATTGGAGGCAGATTTATTTTATATTGATAGACATTGATTCGGACCATACCCAAAATATAGGTGCACTCTATAGTGGTCTAGGGCTTTCATATGATGCACAAGCAGGAGATACAAAAGTGAAACAGACCAGCCTGGTAGTTCTCTGATTAGCTAATAGGTTGAGATCAACGGTTACAAGGCTAGATTAATGATCATCAGATATGCTACGTATTCAGTTATGCACTTATGGTTCCAGGGGTCAAAAAAGTAATTACAAAACCATGAAGCAGTTATAGAGCTAGGCAGTTTCACAACAACAAAGTTTTTTTTTTAAAGAATTTATTTCTCTTGTATAGTTTTTTCCTTTCACTGTGTTTTGACACCTGTTTTTCTCAGTGGGCTTTTTTGCTAGTCTGAGACTCTGTGTTTAAGAATAAATCAAGCTAAGCCAGTCTTGGTGACCCACACCTATAACGCCAGCACTCAAGGGGCCGAGGCAGGTGTATTGATTATATTTCAAGACCAGCCTGGATCATGAAGTGAGTTCAAATCACCCCTGAACTACATAGTGAAACTCTTTCTCAAAAAGACAAAAAACAAACACACAAACAAAACCAGTTGGCACATGACTGGTAAGCAGGAGAATCTCTCTCACTGAAAGTTCAAGGCAGACCTTGGCTACATAGTGACTTCAAGACTAGCCCCAGCTACTTAAGAAGACCACATCAAAGCAGCAACATCAAAACCACAAAAAACCAAACCAATAAAGAAAGAAAGCGAGTTCTCTAAATTATGGTATATAAAAATTCGATGCTCCATAGAATCTTAGTTCAAGGTTCAAGCATTTC
Source organism: Hydrochoerus hydrochaeris (assembly GCA_004027455.1). Taxonomy (NCBI): domain Eukaryota; kingdom Metazoa; phylum Chordata; class Mammalia; order Rodentia; family Hydrochaeridae; genus Hydrochoerus; species Hydrochoerus hydrochaeris. Next base: position 123,986 of record PVLA01001428.1, on the reverse strand, counting down.
TTTTTATAAAACTATTTTTAAAAAGGCACTTGAGGGCCAAGGAATTAGCTCAGCAGCACAAGCACCTGCCTGGCAAGTGTGAGGTCGTGAGTTTGATCCCCATAACAAAAAAGAAAAGACACTTGATTTTTGAAGAATTCTTCAACAGTTGTTGCTATGATGTTATTTTTATTTTTTTTTTTTAATTTTTTGGTACCAGGGATCAAAACCTCATGCTTGCCAGGGAAGCACTTACGCCACTGAGCTAAATCCCTGGGCTTTAAAAGTTATTTTTAAATAACATTGTGTATGTTTGATATTTATAACATGTTAGGGGATACGTATAGATAGTAAAATAATTACTATAGTGACAAATTAATATATCATCTTACATAATTACTTTTTTGTGATAAGAGCAGCTAAAATCTTATTTAATGGAAATCCTTAATGTGATATCAATACCACAACTCTCATGTTATCTCTAGACTGATTCATCTCACTCAACACTATCCTGACATATCTTTCCAGTTCTTTCCCTCTCCTATGACTCAGTAACCATTGTTTTATTTTCTATCTCTGTATATTTGACTTACATTTTTAAGATTCCTCATATGATGCAATCTTTTTTCCTTAGCTCTGAGGATTGAACCCAGGGCCTTTACACTGAGCTTATTCACCAGTCCTTTTTTATTTTTTTGACACTGGAATCTCACTAAGTGGTTAAATTGCCCTGGACCAGCTCAAATTTATGATTCTCCTGCCTCAGCTTCCTAGGGTGCTAGAATTATAGGTGTGTACCACCACACCATGCTGAGATCATGTAGTCTTTTTCTGTGGCTTATTTCACTTAGTGTAATGTCCTCCAAATTTATTCATGCTATGGCAAATGGCAAGATCTTTTTTGTATTACAGCTGAATAATATCCCTTTATGTATATTTATCACTTTCTTTTTACCAACTCATCTATGGCGATACATCCAGATTGTTTCCATTTCTTAGCTGTTGTAACAAGCATTTCTTCTAAATCATCTCTTTTTTATTTAAAGAGAAAAAAAAAGGTAGAAATATTACAGAATTTTAAGAAAAGAAAATAAACAGTAAGAAATCACTAGTTGATAAATTACATATTGTTCTTTTAGAAATAGTTTTTCAAGTTACAAAATTAAAGCACACAAAGTGGACACTCAAGCAGTGAGAGTGCAAACAGACCTGTTCAACAATCCAACAAGATCCTAGAAATATGGTCATCAATCCCACACACCTAAACATACATGCAGCTATATCTTTTATAGCACTTCCTATTTCTTCTTTTTTTACAATAGCAATTATACATTTTTAAATTTTTATTTAAAGAGAAGAAAAAAAAGAAAAGCGGAAAAGAGGGTATCAACAATACAGAATTTGAAAAGAAAGAAAGAAAAAAAAAGGAGAATGAGAAAAAGCCCCACTAAGAAATCAGTAATTTATAAATTATGTACTGTCATCCTGGATGTAGTTGTTCAAGTTACAAAGTTAAAGCATACGTAGTAAATATTCAAACAGTCAGACTAAAAAAAGTTCTGCTCAAAGATCCAACAAAGATTCAGCAATATGGTCATCTATTTTACACACTCAAACATAAATGCAGTTATATCCCTTAGAGCACTTTCTTTTCCTCTTTTTTACAATAACAATTACACATTTTGGTTTTATTACACTTGTAGTTATTTACTTTTTACACTAGAGACACAATATGATATTTATAAATATGATTCTTATTTATTTCACTAATGAGGATAGTCTCAAGTTGTCTCCATTTGCCTATGAAGGCCTCAAGATCATCCTTTTTTATAGCTGAGTAATATTCCATTGTATAAAAATGCCACATCTTTTTCATCCACTCTGCAGTTGATGGGCATCTTG
>PVLA01001428.1:0-122005 GCA_004027455.1 Hydrochoerus hydrochaeris | reverse complement strand
GGCACATATATCACTGTGATATGAACTTTTCAGTTCTTCTGGGAAAATACTCAGGAGGGGAATAGCTGGATTGAATGGGAAAATCATCTCTTGCTAAGGTCTTTGCAAGATGGCTGCAGTGGAGCTAAGATGCAATAGCACTTTCAGATCACTTGTGCACATGTGCACTATGACCAGGCCTTGCCACTTGTCCTCAGATTGCTTTTCTGGAATATTTCTGCTGGGCAGATGCTGTTAGTCAACTCCAAAGACCTTATGCTTTTAAGAAAAAGCTATTATTTCAGGGGATAATATTGAATATAAAGTTTTAATCTATGATAAACTATAAGTAAAGCTAGATAGTAGTTATCAAATCTGAAGAACATTCTAGTGTAAATGCAATTTCCTGTTCTTTGTCATGAGCTGCCATGTCCGGCTCAGGTGTGAAATTTTTAAAGAGTGAATTATAGCCAGGTGTGATGGTGCATGCTTGTAATCCTAGCACTTGGGAGGCTAAGCAGGAGGATCATTGAAAGTTCAAGGCCAGGATGGGCTACACAGTGAGTTTAAGACCTGCCTGGAATATATAGTGAGATCCTGTCAAAATAATAATAATAATATAATAATATAAAATTATTATAAAAGCCTGAGCCTAATCAATAAATTGAATTGTTCTTTGGGTTTCTGCCTGGTGACTAATCAATGGTGCAGTACTGTGGGGACATGCAGCCTCCAAAACCATGAGACACATAATCCTCATTTCTTTATTAGTACCCAAGCTCAGGTACTGGGTTGCTTTGTTGTTTTGTTTTTTGCCCATTTTTATTTTTTTAATTTATTTTTTCACAGCATTTTATTGGTATGTTATATATATATATATATATATATATATATATATATATATATATAATGAACACATTCATCATAGGAAATTTGTACCTGTACATGATATATCTTGATTCCTCTTGCTTTCCCATTCCCCCCTTCAACCCCTCTTCCTCTCCTTATTCACAAAAGTGTTGTTTGCATTTTTCTTTCTATTCTATTTTCTTTTTTTGTTTGAATCCCTTTTTGTAATGTTTATACAAATAATATTTACACAGGAAAACAGTAGTAAGGTGAGTTTGATCAATTCTCTTTCAATTTTTACAGTTTAAAGCTAAAAATAATACTCTGAAAAATGAGTAGAGTCTGAACACCAAGGGGATAGATATGTAACCAAAACAGCGCTGAAGAAGGTCATTATGTAGTTATTTTTACAGTTTTAAATAAGTTGTTAAATAGAATTGTCTCAAATTGTATTTTGGTTAGTATTATATACTACTAAATCAAGACATCAACTATGCCAATTATTATGTCTGTAAACCAACTTAAATTTTAATTGAAATTCTAATGAGTTCTTGAGTAGAATAGAAACAAATGAACTTAACATTGATGGCAATGTTTAGCTTTTGCATCACCAATTTACAACTGAGGTCAGTAAAGACTCATCTTACTAATAAACTAGCATAGTTTGGTGACTTACTTGCTTGAATTATAATCATATTTTGTGAATTTAGATCAAAACTCACCAGTACTTCAATTGTTTTAAAATTTGATTTGAGAAAATAACCCTAAAAAGCAATGTGTCATCTTTTGAATGGAATGATGAAGATAGAAAAATAATGGTTTCTACTGCAATATTGGGGTGAGTTTCAGTCAGTTGAAGGCTACAGTTCTGTGAACTGTTGACCGAATTTGAACACTATGCTTGTGCTATATAACCATCCACTGTTTAGAGTTGGAAATATCAAACACACCTTCCATCTTAGCTCTCTCTTTGGCAAAACTGTAATGTCAGTATCTGACTTCCAGGTGCATATTTCCACAGATATGGTTAACCTAAAACATACCCACTTTAACTTATTTGTAACAAACAAAATAACAAAATCCACAAGGTTATTATTCACAATTTTTTTCAGAAAAAAGCAATACACTTAAAGTTATTTCCAAAGAGAAATAAAGTAAGGAAATTTTAAAATATGCAAAACAGAAGATGTGTAAGGTTTTTACAGTAATACTGGTGGCTATGCAGATGATGTCTTTCTATGTACCCAACATGGGTTAAGCTTAGATCACTAATTGCAAAATCATTCAGCACAGGCAACATTTTGTCCTCTTCAGCCTGTCACTAAAACCAGAAACAACATATTTCTATCATATGACAAATGAATTTGAACCCTTACCATCTTCCCAAACAGAAAACTAAATTTATAAACATTAACACTCAAAAGCTCTCACTTTCCTTTGGATAGATTTTTAGCTAATTATTAAACATGTATTTTCTTTTAATGAATTTGAGGACAAAATGCAACGGAGTGTACAATTCTCTAGGGATTTATATGTGAGAAACTTTATGTGAGGCCTAAAGCAATAATGTCTACAAGCAGGTATCAATCAAAAAGCACTTCCTTCCCTAGGTTACTACTAAAATTTATGATGCCTCACAAGAATGTAATACTCAATGTGAAATGTATTCAAATGTTATTTTTTGTTATAAATTCTAAAGTATCTCACAGTCTTTTTCATTTCAACTTTAAATTCAACATTCATTTTAGAAATTAAATGCACTATTGCATGCAAAAATTCTGTCAAAACGGCTTAGTCAACTACTGCCAAAATAAGGTTTCGTGTAAGGTTTTCTGAAAAAATGTTTTGATATGCTCATGGGGAGTCATGTAAGAAGGAAATTTTTTTTGTCCCTAGGATCGAACTCATGACCTCATGCTTGCCACGCAGGTGCTTGTGCCACTGTACTAAACCCCCCAGCCCTAAGAAGGAAAGATTTGATACTTAAAATTCCCAGAAACTCCAACTTTTGCTTTTATCCATCTTAAAACATAAATAAGCAGTCTTTTAAACACATTCACTCTTGAATGTCATACTGAACAAAAACAAGTGAATAATCACAACAATTACAACAAAAAACTGGCATTATGCACATTAAACACTGTAAAAGAAAATATTCTGGCAAAATACCAATATTAACACACCCTCACTGATAAAAACCACCTGTGACTGGGAGAAGGGATAATCCAATCAACTAAGGAAAAGGCTAGTTACTATAAAATCTTCTCAGGAAAGTTTAGCTTGGGATTGTGGTTCTCTATTAGGCAGATCTGTGGTCCAACAATGAATTTATGTAAAGCTAAGCTTTAACCCCAGTTAGAAACAACCATGTTTTCTGGAGGTTACTTTAAGAAACTGCCTGGCAAATGAACACTTGGCCTTTGTGCCTCCTGCAGGAAATAATGTTCCCCACACAGCACTAAATTCAGAAGTTTAGTGTTTAAAAGATGTCCCTTTACCTAAACCAAAACAAACACCTCCCATCTCAAATAAACCCCTTCAACTTACATAATTAACATTTCTGATTCCTACACTCTTCACGTGAGAAAATGAGTGAGGACACACTAGTACAGGCAGAACAAACCTTGCAGGTGGGCTGATCGCATACCCCTAAGTACCCGTTCACTGCAGTTCAAAGCCACCTCCTGATGTAATCCATAAGAAATATGTTTTTCCTTTTTAAATTGTATCTAAAAAAGATGATTTCCCCTCTGAAACTAGTACAAAGGTAAAAGAAATGCAAATTAGCTACGATCTATTTCAAGCACAGCACCGCCAGAAGATTCACACACACTTATTTGGTGTTTCATGTTGGTTTTCCTTTCATTCTTTTAAGGCAGTGGTTTCCACAGGTCAGTTTAGAGATAAGAACCATGGTTCATGGCAGTTTATTTTGTAACTCCAATTTGTTCTCTGGGACAATTTCACTTCATTCCCTGAAATGAGTGTGCTTTTTTGGTTCAAAACTCCAAAGGCTGAGATGGTGCCTCAGGCTCTCCCTGGCACGGATGGTCTGCAGCTGGTGTGCTCATCACATCCTGCTCTTGCCCAGGAACAGGGATTTATCTCACATTTCCCAGGCTTCTACTCAAAAGTCATCAAGTTGGTAGGAACCTGTTGTTTGTTGCTTTGGCAGGCCACACTCAAATGCTTAAACCATACCATTGCATTCATCCTACTGCCAGCTTGAAACTTGTGTGAATTTCCCTTTTCAGAATCAGTCAGCAGGAAGAGGTCTGGATGTTCTGGGTCATCAGCTATCACCATCCATCCTACTACTGACACATTCTTATTTAATGTCGATTTGAAATGTTTGCATTCTGTAGACTTCAAAGACTTGGCAGCATAATAAAAAAGTTGTGTTTCACACAAGGCTGCCCAATATTTTGTCCAAGATGCTACTGTTGGCTTTTTGCCTTCTTTTAACAAAGTTTTCCTCCTAAGAACACCTTGAACAGTAACAGCTCCTGTATGTAAATGTACTGCCAAATCTTCTGACTCTGCAGAACTGCTGGTCTTCACGTGGCTTCGATAGCCATTTCGTGCCACTCTTATCACCAGGCCCAGAGAATGGTATAATCTGTTCCTTTCAAAAGCAGGCCACAAGGTCTCCTCACTTAATTCAGAACCATCACTGCTACCTATTGATAGTCCACTAGAAAGAGTAGAACTTTCAGCTTGGCCTCGGGATGGTACATGAGGCTGCATGGTGCTATCATCCAACAGATGTCTTGGCCCTGCATTTGGGAACATTGCACTCTTAAACTCTGCTGTGTTCATTTTATGAATGAAATTATAACCCAAGCTATGGCGCTTCCTGTGCCCGTGCAGAATCAGGTTCTGAGGAGACACAGGTGTCTGTGGCAGCAAGGCCCCCTCAGCTGCTATACTCTTCCTTCCACTCTGTGGTGATGCTCCTACTTCAGGACCTAATAAATCTTCCCTGGAAGCAGCAGACCGTGGTGTGCTTGTTCCTGGTTCTATTTTTAATGACAGCTTGTAATTATCATCTTCCACAAATTTTTGTAGTTCTTCTATATATTGCACAGAGTTCAGATATTTTTGGACATGAGGCAACATGGGAATATCATATTTACAGGACTGCTGCGAATCAGAAATTATCTGCAGGATATTATTAAGTTTGTTCTTTGCTTATTTTCTAGAATGCTGCCAGTTGATGGATATGCTGAATCAATGTATGTTAAATCTGACAAGTAGATACCTAAATAGGGAATGCAAGGTGTCATCTTTAAGCTACTTATATAGTCTCTGAGTCTTTTGTAGTTATCTTATTTACTCATTACATACTCTAATTTTTCAAAGGTAGTTTTGTCTTTTCGACTTAATAATGCCCATGTTTTAGTTAACCTGAAAATTGGAGCACTCTGTAAGCCAGAAACCACTGCCATAAGTGCATGAAGATTATTCAGTTCATAAAATTTCTTAGCAGTTTTAATATAATGGCTCAAAACTTCTGCTCTAATTTTCAGTGTTTGAGCATGAAGAATCTCTGTAACAACCCAAAAGCTCACATGGTTAAATCTTCTTGTGAAGGCAACTGCATTTGGGGCAGAACTATATTTTTCTTTTTTATTCCATCTACAACTTGAGAGTTCATCTGGTTGAATAGCTTCAAATACTGGGACATCCATTAGTGTTATCTGACCCGCATATTCTCCTGGTGTAACCTTAAGAACATCAAACACCACTGCATCAAACTTTTCTTCAGTTCAGAACCTTTGTCACTTAATGATTCAGAGCTACTACTTTTCTCAGAAGCAGTAGCTGACATACTAACATTGCTTGCTTGTCCGTTCATTAGGTCCATGCTTCCTTCATCAGTCCTTGACCCTACGTCAGCAGCAAGAGGACTGATTATTTCATGTCCAGGGCCACTGATGCATTATTCCTGGGCAGCCGCGGCGGTCCTCTCGGAGGATGGAAGGGCCACGCCGGCCTCACGCTCCGCCACTGCCGCAGCCGCCGAGGGTAGAGCTCGCCAGCTAGAGCCGGACGCCTCTCTCATTCAGCGCCTGCCGCCAGCGCTCAGGGGAGGGGAGAGTGCAGGATCCACCCCGTCCGCACCGGAGGTGGGAGAGGCGAGAGGTCTATTCTGTTTTCCCTTCCTTCATCTCTCCCTTCTCAATCCTTTGTTCCCTTTCTTATTTGAATATTTTCCTCCTATTTCTTATTATATGTTAAACATTTTGGTTCTTATTTAAGCCTTCGGTTTCTTACATGAGAGAAGGATTGAGCTATTTAAACATGTGTGTCTGATTTGTTCCACTGAAGAGTATGGTCTCAAGCTGCATCCATTTAGTCAGAAATGTCTTAAGCTGGGTATAGTGGTATAGTCCTATAATCTCAGCACTCAGGAGAATGAGGCAGGAAGATCCTTATTAATTGAAAGCCAGCCTGGGCTACATAGAGAGACCCTGTCTCAAAACAACCAAACAAACAAGCCTCAATATTTCTTTCTTTATGGCTGAGTATAGTACTCCATTGTATAAAAAGACCACATTGTCTCTATCCATTGATGGGCATTTGGGCAGTTTTCAAGACTTAGCTATTACAAACTGTGCTGCTATAAACATGGTTGTGAATATATCACTGTGGTATGAAGCTTTTAATTCCTTTGGGACAATATAAACAACAGGAATAGCTTGGTAGAATAGAATCTCTAGTCTTAGGTTTTTTAGGAATCTCCATACTGATTTTCACAGTGGTTGCAACAGTCTACACTCCCACCAATAGCAAACAAATTTTCCTACTCTGTGGGTTGTTTCTTTGGACCCCTGGTGATTTCTCTTGCTGTGCAAAAGCTTTGTAGTAAGGTGAGATCCCAGTTGTTGATTATCTGTGATAGTTCCTGTGCAATGAAGGCTTTGTTCATTATGTCTTTTGCCTGTACCTATATCTTCAAGAGTCCTGTCTATTCTATCTTCCACAAGATTTTGAATTTCTGTTTTAATATTTAGAACTTTGATCTATTTCAGCTCTATTTTAGTGCATAGTGAAAGATATTGGTCCAGTTTTAATCTTTGGCATGTGCAAAACCAGTTGTTCAAGCACCATTTATTAAAAAGGCTATCTTCCAGTGAAGATGCTTGACTCCTTTGTCAAAGATAAGGTGACTGAGTTTGTCTGAAGTTGTTTCTGCATCCTCTAATCTGTTACATTGATCCTAATGTCTGTTTTTTTTCCCACAGTACCATTCTGTTTTTATTGTGGTAGCTATGTAGTATAATTTCAAATTAGGGATTGTGATGCTTCCTGCCATGCCTTTTTTGTTGTTGTTGAGAATTGCTTGTGCTGTTCTAGGTGTCTTCAGAGCTCCAAATGAATTTTAGGATTGTCTTCTCTAATTATTGGAGATACACTGTTTGAATTTTGATTGGGATTACATTAAATCTGTATAATAGTTTTTGAAGTATGACAATTTTCATTTTATTGGATCTTCCTACCCAAGGACAAGAGATATCTTTTTCATGTTCAGATATCCTCTTTGATTTCCTTTTTCAGAATACTGTGGTTTTCAGTGTAAAGATCTTTCACTTCCTTAATTAAATTGATTCCTACATATTTCATTTTCTTGGATGCTACTACAAAAAGTATTGTTTATTTAATCTTCCCCTCAATGATTATGTTATTCTTGTATAGGAATGTTGTTTATTTTTGAATGTTAAATTTGTGTCCAGCTATACTACTGAATTTGTTATTAATCTAGAAGTCTTTTGTGACATTTTTGGGATCTTCTATGTAGAGTACAATATCATCCAGGTACAGTGACAGGGGCTGCAGTGAGGCCAGGGAGGAGCACTGTAAGGGTAAGATAGCCTGGAGCTCAAACTCCAGGCCCAGCTCTCCCTAGCTGCCTCCTGGATGATGACCCCAGTTCCCAGTATTCCTGTAGCCACCACCTTGCACTGGAAGCATTGCAGTGCTGCCCAGGGGACACTAGGGGGAGCTGAGCTGAGGCTGGAGAGAAGGGACTCTTGGCTCCAGCTGTGTAGCAACCTGTGCACCAGTAGCCTACCAGACCCCTCTTCCCTTGGGTGTCCGAGGCAGCAAGGGCTACAACACAGTACCCGCTTTGCACAGTCAGCAGAAAAGCAGGCACATACAACCTAAATGTGTCGTTGAACTCAGGTTCACAAACCAGGCTCTGTGCCAGAGTCAAGGGGCCTCCCACATAGCTCTGGGTCTTCAGGGGGAGGCTGACAAGGAAACCAATCATTAGCATTTGGTGTGATGAGTACTAGGATAAGGGTAGAACAAGATGCTATAAGCGGGGGAGGAGCTAAAGATGGCCAATCAGTGAGCAATAGAATAAAAAGCCTCCTGGGAGAAACAACTCATATGCCAGAATAAAACATCCTGGAGAGACCCAGACAGAGGGAGATGGATCCTCTTGACACAGGAAGAAATTGGAATGTAAAAAAGCTCATCAAACACACAGTCACAGGGCTACAATTGGCACAGCTAATATTATGGGACATGGCGTTTTTCACTGCAACCCACCACATTTGTGCAGGCCTGAATTCACAAATTCATGCCAACCAGCAAAGCCAAACAAACTCATTCCTGCCGCCACTCACAGGAGCCACAGCAGCGCTGAAGTCGGGGGTTGGTGAGCCCAATGGAGAGCAGAGCTGGTGAAGGGACCTTCATTAATCCACGGTCAATGCTGGGAATGAGACCCCCCCCACAGGAAGGGTGCGACCAAATGGGCGACATATTGGAATTGGGCAGGAGGAGCCTGAACTGGGAGCGACAGTGACTTCAGTTGGTTGCTTCCTCCCCAGAGCAGATTTGTGGGAATTGCTTGGACTGGGTTGTGCCCCTGGCTGGGATCCAATGAGTTGTCCCAAATCGAATCCCTGCACCTAGCACGCACTAACCTGATGAGGCCCCTGAAGTTTGGCTGGCCCGGGGGGAGGGGCATACACAGATGCTGCTTACACTTCAGTGACAAGAGCAGGCAGGAGAGGGCAGAGTTCCCTCGCCAGCATGCTTTGGAGGAACCGTGGCTGACAGGGAAGGGGGCTGGGACCTCCACTATACACTTGTGTGGAGGAAGTTGGGACCATGACAGGAGAGAGGCAAGAGGAGGCTCCCAGCCCAGAACCTTGAGAGCACTGATCCAGGAGAGGGAAAAACAAGGGAGACAGAGGGTAGCAAACATGCAACATCAGACATGGCTTCAATGGACATTAAGAGATATCTTTGGGACCTTGTAGACGAGCTCAAAACTGAAATATTAAATCAGGTAAAGCAAGATATGAGTAGAGTAATAAAAGAAAATGCTAATCATCTCTCAGGAAGACATAGATGGAAGAAGGGAGGAACACAAAAAAAGGAGAGAAGCATTCAATAAGGAATATAAAGACAAAATAGAATATGTGAAGAAGATTCATAGAAATTACCAGGAAGTTAAAAACTATTGAAAGCTGGCAAAACTCCTTAAAAGAAACTAAGGATAGACTATCAAAACTTGAAGACAAGTTTGCAATGTGTGATCATGAAAGGAAAGATCTCTTAAAAAAAACATCAAAACAGGCAGTAACAATACAAAGGCTAGAAGATGACAAGAGAATCTACAATTTAAGAATAAGAAACATGAATGAAGAAGCAAGAATACATACAGATGAATTACAAAGGCTATTCATGGAAATAATTAAGGAAAACTTCTCAAGCATGGGAAAAGAAAATGACATTCAGTTATGTGAGGCATACAGAACTCCAGCCACCTACAAGCAAAACAGAGCTACATCCAGACCTATAATAATCAAGATACCAGAAATTCAATATAAAAACAGAATATTAAAAGCCATCAGAGAAAAGAAACAGATTACCTATAAAAGGAAGTCCATCAGAATCATGGCTGAATTCTCGACACAGACCATCAGATCAAGAAGAGCTTAGAGCGAAGTCTTCCAAGCCCTGAGAGAAAACAACCTCCAGCCCAGACTGATGTACCCTGAAAAACTGTCACTAGAAATTAATGGAGAAACAAGATGCTTCCATGACAAAGAGGAACTGGGGGAGTTTGTGACCACCAATCCAACCCTACAGAGAATACTAAAGGACATTCTAGAGAGAGAGAAAAAAATACCAGGATTTTAGGAATAGTGGCAGAAAGGCCTCAATGAGTGGCGCAGGCAGTAGAATGAAAGAGAAAGCTAGACAAACAAAGGCAGAAAAATAGCATAGCAGAAATGAGGCAGAGAAGGATGTTTAGAACCTCTAACATAGATGGACTTGATACACTGTATTGTTAATAGTGTAGCAGGATTTAAAACCCACTTTACTCACACCACTTTGCTTAGATGTATTATATTCTGTTCCAGTCATTCTACCTGTACTAGATTTGAGGGCACAGACAGTTATCCTGAAAATAACAGGATATAGTATGGTAATCATCCTTAATTTCCTATTAACTTAATCTAAATTTCTGTATAACCTATACTGTTTTAGCATGACTGATCGTAATCAAATCTGGTTTGTTAGATCACTGTTTTGTATTGATAGCTTTTATTCAAAGGTGTTAGGATTGATAGTATCAAGTCTGAGAGTATAGGCAACTGCACTGAAGATGACAAGGTTCACTAGAATATTCCCTCTAGTTTGATTATTACCACCTTTGAAATTTTATACTGTCTACAATTTTTTTACTAATATTGTTATGTACTGCTAATTCAATTGTACTGATATATTTAATTATGCCTGATTATATAGACCATTCTATTGAAGATAATAAGGAACAACACAGTAATCATTGTAGATCACCTTGTACTGTGGTTTTATATGACTTTTTGGTTTCATGTTTTTATAGGAATTTATTTTGTTTTGTCTTGCTAGGTTTTGTTTTTTCCTCTAATACAGAAAGGGTAGAAATACATGTAGAGACTCATGCATGCATAGCTCTTTACAGTCTTACTGTTTGAATATCTACTTTGTATGCTTTAATTTTGTAACTTGAACAACTATTTCTTAGAGGACAATATGTAATTTATCAACTAGTGATTTCTTACTGTTTATCTTTTTTTTGAAATTCTGTATTATTTCTGCCCTTTGCATGTTTTTCTTTCCTTTTTAAATAAAAAAAAAATTAAAAAGGATGCTATAAGCAAGGAAAAGTGAACCTAAGAGTACTGAAGGTAAGGAAAGATTTCCTGGAGACAGTTATTTTTTCTCTTAAAAGTAGTTGATTAAAAGTTGACCATAAAGAGTTGGACATAGTGGTGCACACCTATAATCTCAGTACTCAGGATGCTGAGGCAGGAAGATTCCAAGTTGAAATTCAAGTTGGGCTACACAAAAAGACCTTGTTTCAAACAACAATAAGGAAACCTAAAAGCAAAAAAAAAGTTGGCTAAAGAGGAAAGGAGGGGAAATATGTTTCAGGTAGACTGAATTTACCTGGACACCCAAAAGAATGTGGCCAGTGTGTGTGTGTGTGTGTGTGTGTGTGTGTGTGTGTATGCTGGGGTGAGATGGGGAGATTAAGTCCTGAAGGTCTATGTAAGTACAGGGACCACATACCTGTTGTTTCCTTGTACATTTTAACAGCACCCTTTTCTTTCTCTAAAGTGCCCTGATTTGGGTGACAAATAATATGTGAACTCTACTTAGAAGACATATTAAGGAGTTTTAGCTTCATCCTTGGAACAAAGAGGCACTACTGGAGGTTTTTTGGTGTGTGTGTGTGTGTGTGTGTGTGTGTGTGTGTGTGTCTGTGCATATGTATGTATGTGTTTGTCCTTTTGAGATAGGGCCTCACTATGCAATGTAGGCTGGCCTTGAACTCACTTTGTAGCCCAGACTGGCCTTGAACTCACAGCAATCCTCCTGCCTCAGCCTCATGAGTGCTGGGATTACAGTTGCATGGTACCTCACATGGCCTTGTAGTGTAGAAATTGCCAAGTTTCCAGCACTCAGGAGGCTGAGGCAGGAGCATCACTGCAAGTTTGAGGCCAGCTAGGGTTGCATAGTGAGTTTAAGGCCAGCCTGAACTACATAGTGAGAACCTGCCTCAAAAAAAAGAGAATTGCCAAGTTTAAGGTGCCTAAGGTCTCAACAGACAGCCACTGCAGCCACAGGAGTGATTATAGCCATTGGTGCAGTTGTCCCACGTTGGTTTCAAGATTTCTGCAAATAATGAAATCTGCAGATGATCAAGTTCCTTATAAAAATGGTACATTTCCATATAATCTCCCATTCCATATATTTTATTGTGGTTTATTTTTATTTTTAAACAGTGTCATTAATTTGCGTAGGATAGCCTCAAACTCAAGATCCTCCTGCCTTAGTCTCCTAGGTAGAAGGGATTGTCAGAATGTAACACCACGGTTCCTTCTACTTCTGCCTCCCAGAGTGCTGTGATTATTGGTTTTTCATTTTTAATTGACATATATTTATGGGGCACAGGGTGACATTTTACTGCAAACATACAATGTGTAATTATCAGATCAGGGTAATTAGCCTATCTGTCACCTCAAACATTATCATTTCTTTGTGTTGGAAACATCCAAATCCTCTCTACTAGCTACTTTGAAATGTTCAGTTAGTTGCTGTCAACCAGAGTTATCCTATCATGCTATAGACCACTAGAAGTTATTCCTCCTGACTGTCCTCATGTACCCATGAACCATCCTATCTCCATCTCCCGTCCCCCAGACTCTTCCCAGATGCTCATAACCTTCTATTCTCTACTTTTATATCAACATTTTAGTTTTAATATATGAATAAGAACATATGGTAATATAACCATACTAACCAAAACAAGATATTTCATTGTAGTTTTGATTTCCTATGCTTACGCACACATGTTTATATTGCTGGGGATCAAATCCATCACTGAGCTACATCCCCAGCCCCCCATTTATTTATTATTTTAATTTAATTTTATTTTATTATCATTTGCAGTACTGATGATTGAGCCCAACAGTGGCTCTAACACTGAGCTACACACCCAGCCTTTTTAAATTCTTGAGACAAGGACTTGCTAAATTGCCCAAGTGAGACTCAAACTTGGGATCCTCTTGCTTCGGCCTCCTATCTAGGATTACAGGTACTGGCTAACATTCCTGGTCTTATATCTAGTTTTTAAAGAAACTGTCAAACTGTTTTTGAGAGTGACTGTACAGCAGTATACTTTGCCACCAACAAGGCACAAGTGATCTACTTTTCCCTCATCCTCACTAGTGCTTTGTTCTGCAACACATAAACTCCCTCTCCTCACCAGTATTTGTTGTTGTCACTATTTTTTATTTCAACCATTCTGATAGGTGCTGTAGTGATGTCTCATTTTTTTAGTTTTAATTTGCATTTCCCTAATGTTTAATGACAGTCAACATCTTTTCATGTACTTATTCACTATTTTATATCCCCTTTGCAGAAGTGTCCAGTCAAATCTTTTTGGACCTTATTGCAATCTTCAGTTTTATAAGGTGTCTTCTGACATTAGTTCAGCAAGGGAAGTAGGGGATAGAGTACCACCCTATTATTGCCCTCTGAGAGAATGACAACTACATAGGGAGCCCCACTGACAACTACATAGGGAGCTTCTTCATTACTGTTGATTAAAATTAAAGAGTTTCAGAGCTAGGCCTGCATCAATACATCAATCTTGCATCAATCCTGGCTGGGAAGGGAAGGGTTCCTCGTTTCTACTGCTCACTTGTACACCACGAGCAGAGAGTGGCCTTGTTACTGGTCAGTGATGGTAAAAATCTCAACTCTACTAGATCTTATGATACCATCCAACAAGGCAGGCATTAGTGGAGCTGGAAGAATGGTCTCCCCATGTGGTCTCAGTTGTTACTGGAGGGGTGCCTCTTTACCATTTGGTGGTGATGTAAGTCACAGCTCTCTACTCTGTCTTCTCAGACACTCACCCTGGCAGTGGCTGTTGTCATACACTTGTGTTTTCTCATTACAGTTTCACAAAGGATGAAGTCTGCTCCGCAGTCAGCCTTTGCTGGTAGAGTGGGCCACAGTTTTGCCTGTGGTGCTTGGCTATGGTGGAGTGACCTACTTCAAAAATTCTCTCTCCCCTTTCTTGTCCTTTACTTATAGACTTTTTCAGAGGCACCTTGGTCTGCACTATTGGTGTTTCCACACTGTCAGTTTCAGCTCCAAGTCTGGGATATAGGAGGAAAAGAGACAACTCAGGAAACACCACTTTGCCATTCTCTGCATGCTGAGATCCCTAGCTGCCTTCTTTCTACCTTTGAGTCTTTTTAATGGTTGTTTATTAGACAATGTTTTGAGATTTTAGTTGTAGCTAACAGAAGGAACCACTAGAAATATGTTTACTCTGATAAGTTTTTCCTTGGTGAGGCAGAAAAGCAAAAGCAAAGAAAGAAAAAAAGAAAAAGGCCTTTACTGTGGGCATGGGAGGGTTGCAATACAGTACAAGATCCCCTGGGGTAGACCAGCTCTGAGCTTTTATTCAGTTTGACAGGAAGGTGGAGTTTGAAGGGGTAAGCAGAGTGATATTTTGACAGTTGATGGGGGGAAAGTTGGCATGCACATGAAAAGTGGGAAGCTCAATTTTTGGAATTTTGGAAGAACATGCAAGTCAGTGTTCAAGGGAAGCACTGTCCAGCACCATTGGGTAGGCACCATGCTGAGCCTGGCAGCACTTCACATGGGTGGAACGCATTATATTCCATCTTCTTGAAATTCTGTTTGACTCTAAAAAGTGGAAAGTACACAATTTTTAAGTTCATAACTCAGTGAATTTTCACACATTGAACATACTTCCCATCCAGATCCAATACCAGTATGTTATTGGCATCCCTGGAGTCACTTCTTGTCTTCTTTCAGCTACTGTTTCCCATACAGGAGTAGCCACTGCCTTGGCAGCTTTTACCTGGCTGGCTTAGCAGAAGATACCAGCACTGAGAGCCACTCAGACCAGCTCTGAGCTCTCTCTTGAGTGTTAGCGTGAACATGTGGCTTCTCACACAATCCCCAAATCTGACTCTCTTATCTGGGCACTGAATTTTGAAAGTTCTTCACAGTCCCCAGCACAAATTTTTGTTTCTATATTTCCCAGAAGTGCTTGGAGCATGGAATGTAGAATCAGACCTGAGTTCAAATTCCAGATTTACAATTTCTTGGCTGTGTGATCTATGAAATATAAGAATAGTACTGAACTTGTGATGTGGTATGAAAATTAAACAAGGAGAAGTGAAACTTCAAACAATGACAGATGTTAGCATTTTTATTATTATTAGGGCTATGATTATTAAATTATATAAATTATGTAGAGTACCTGGTACTCAGCCAGTGTTAATGCCCATCTTTCTCTACTTAAAATTTTTGAATAAAAGTAATTTAGAGGGTGGTACTGGGAATTGAATTCAAGGCCTTCATATTGAGCTAGATGTCTAGACTCTGTCACTTCACAGTTATGGTTGTGTGAGGAAGGAAAGGAAGAGTATCTCAAAATGAAACAGAAGTAGGTCACAGTTTGGGGATCAGCTACTCTAATAATTGAATGTAACTTACAAACTCTTTTTTTTAATCAGTACTGGGTATTGAACTCACAACCACCTGCTTGCAAGGCAGGTGCTTATGCCGCTGAGCTAAATCCCCAGCCCAACTTATAAACTCTTGATCACCCTTGTTCCACTGCAGAGTAATTTGCTACAGCCTCTAAATTTATATTTGCCCTTCTTTCTGCAGACAGCAGAGGGCCTCATTAGCAGAAACTCAACATCACTGGCAAATATATGGAAAGGGAAGTTGGTCAATGTTCTAAAAACAGTAAAAAATTTGGTTAACAAAAATAGGTGAGAAAAGTGCCTGGTCAGCTTAATTCTGTCAAAAATGGATTTTCTGTGCTAATGGGATTTGAGCAGAACCTTCTTTATGTTCTATTTATCTAAAATTCCCAGGTTGTTTTCACTGTCTCAGCTGGTAACAGGGATCCTGGATATTGCTGCTGGATTTAGAATAAATAGCGAATGTCAGGTCTGGAAGAGTAGCTGAGTGGTAGAGTGTTTGCATACTAGGCACAAGGCCCAAGTTCACACCCCCAACACTGAAAACGAAAGCACTCAGGACCTAGATTCTATTCTAGCTGGGATGGAAGGAGGAGTCCTCATCAATTCTTAGAAAAGGATTGGTATGGAGCTAAAATTTTCATTGCTACCAGGTGATAACAAAGCTTTTCAACATTTGAGATATATTCACACTAAAATATCCTTCCTTTTTCTCCCCCTGAGATTTAAATGTAGCTGAGCATCTTGGTTTCTTTATTGAGCTACCTTAATTTTGAATGAATCTTGATTTTTCTGACAACTTGTCTGGCAAAATTTTAGGGCTGTCAAGCTAACCACCTGTTACGGTTTGTGTCTGGATGTCCCTCCAAAACCTCATACAGTCATGGAGGCACTCTTCTAGAATTTGTGATTAATTCATGGTCTAATGCTGGGATTGTGGGTGTGAGTGCTACACCCATGTGGCCTATATATAATATAAGGGACAGAGTCTTCTCTCTGGGCTCCTCCCTTTTGTTCCTGTTGCTTTTGCTGTTTTCCACCACCATGAACTGTTGGCCTCTGTCATGAGCTACCCTGACTTGGACCCAGTTGATTATGGACTGAAACCTCCACAAACTGTGAGCCAAATAAACCTTTCCTTCCTTAACTTTGGGTATCAAGTATTTTGTCTCAGTAATGGGAATAAAGTAACCAAGACACCACTATTGGCCACCACCCCAAGTACAGGCGAGGAGATAGGAGAAAGTTCTAGAGACTGAGCTGAGTGGGTTGTTCATGTTCATGAATAGCCCCACCCGTGACTCCTTCACAACTGCTTGTTTTCCTCCTAATTTCATCATAGCTGCTTGTTTTCCTCTTATTTTTTCATTTATCCTAGAAATCAATTTCAGGAAGAAAAATAATCAGTTAAACTCACAAGTTTTCTCTAAGGAAGGAGTTTAGATTGTCTATGATGTAGATTTCTCTGGCAGGATTATTGTATGGATAAATGAGACAAAGTAAATGAAAGCCTTGTAGGGCTGGGGATTTAGCTCACTGGTTTAAGTACCTGCCTTGCAAGCACAGAGTCATGAGTTCCATTCCCGGTACCAAAAAAAAAAAAATCTTTTAAGTTGGGCGTGGTGGCTCAGGCCTGTAATCCCAGCACTTGGGAGGCTGAGGCAGGAGGATTGTTGTGAGTTCAAGACCAGCCTGGGCCTCAAAATGAGCTCAAGGCCAGCCTGAACTGCATAGTGAGACCCTGTCTCAAAAAGACAAAAAAAAAAGACAAAAAAATGAAAGCCTTGTAGCATCCAGGCATTGTTCCATAACTACTTTCTTTCCTAAACATCAGGGTAACTTTTAGAGATCCTTAACTTGACTATTGTACAGAGGTCAAACCTGCTGAACCACTGAACATTCAATGCTATTATTATTTAGTAACCAATACTTTTACTGAAAAACTAAGTCATGGGTAACAAAAATCCAGGCAACACAAAATGATATGTGATAAAAAGGAAGTCTCTCTTCTGTCCCAACCATGGACCTTAACTTCCTCTCCCTAGAGGCAACTACCATTACCAATTTACTCTTCCAGAGAGGTTCTTTGCATATGCATGCCTATATATAACATTTTTTCCTACCACATGAACAAACTAGACACCTTCACATACTATTTTTAGCTTCTAATTGCCTGTTTGCAGTGGGATACAAGTGGTTGTTGCTTAGAGTTCTTATGAAACATACTCCTTTGAAATGTGTTGCTACTGCTATTGTAAGGATGTTGTCTAGGATGTGGTTCATTGTATCCCGTAGCACCCTATCCTAGGACCCCCAGAAGGAATTCCTCTCTGATGTAGTACTGAGATGTAGTTGCTGTCTTACCAATTAGTTTGTTTTTATCTTCTGGACATTGTGAATTGTGTAACAGTTTCCCCTTTTCTGTTGGCTGGGAAAAATCTTAGAGTCAACTTTTTGAGCCCATGCTTGTAGCAGCAGAGGTTTTTAATGGTATGAATTTTTGTTTCATTTTTGTGGTACTAGGGATTGAATTCAGGGCCCTTGCACTGAGTTACATCTCCATCTCCCCCCACTCCATTTTCTTTTGAGATAGTCTTACAAAATTTCCCAGCCTGGGCTCGAACTTGCAATCCTCCTACCTCAGCCTTCCAGGATTACATGTGTGGGTCACCATACCCAAGTTATGGACATATTTGTCACCTTTTGCATGGCTATATTTTGTGTCCACCTTCCTTTCTTTTAAATCTTTAATTCATGCTGTCTTGATGTGAGTTGTGTGCCCCTGTAAGGTACCTGTAATGCTTTCCATGAGAAGGTGAAGTGGAAATAATGAAATTACTGCCTGACTGCTCACTTACCACCTCCAAGCTCTACCCTCCTTAACCCCCACCATGTCCTTCCAACAGCTTCCCCATGCTTGCCTCTGCTGCTTGTCAATCACTTTCCTTTTTATTTTTTTTAATCAAAAGATCCTGACAGCTCTTGGGCATTTGCTGGGGGCTCTCCTGCGTGTCACTTGCCTCCACCTGTCTTCACATCTACATGTACCATGGACAGCACTTCCATGTTTGCTTTGATCATTCTAGAACTGGATATTCAGGTGCTTGGCTTATTTTCCATCCACCCAAGCTTTCAGCTTGCAGCCAGGCCCACAGTGGAAAAGGAGAGTAGCATGTGCTTGAAGAGCAGAAACCCCCACATTCTGGGAGGCTGAGGCAAGAGGATCAAAAGTTTGAGTCTAGGCCAATTTAACAGCTGAGCAAGACTAGTGTCAAAAGGGTGAGGGTAACAGCCCAGTGTGAAGGCCCTGAGTTCAATCCTCAGTGTTGGGGGTGGGGCCTGAACCATCAGAAGGTCAAGTAGGCTACCTGTCAGGACCAAGCTGGGCAAAGTATCAGGGAATGTTGATAAGACAGTGACGTTGCATAGAAGAGATGAATTTGTTTGAAGGGCATGCATCCCACGGCAACCATCCTTTTTTTCCCAGGTGAAGGAAGGGGCAGAAAGGAAGAGTGTTCTCTGTGAAAAGAGCATGAAGACTGTACATAAAAATTAGGAGACCTGAGTTCTGCCTATTCCCAGAGCCTCCACTGAGCAGCTAGGCAATGTCAGGCAAGTCCTGTCTACTTTTAGTCCCTCGGTTTCTTTCTTGCTTTTCTTTTCTTTTTCTTTCTTTCTTTTTTTTTGTACTGGGGCTAGAACTCATGACCTTGCACTTTCCAGGCAGGTGCTTCTGCCTCTGAGATATATCCTCAGCTCTGGCCCTGGATTTCTTATCCCTTAAGATAGAAAGTTGGATGATCTCCATTCCAGCTTTGACAGTTCATAGCTAGATGTTCCTTAAAACTTCTTGAATAGGTTCTATCCACTCCTGCCTGTGTCCTGTCCCAACTGGGTTGAGGGACATTTCCCAGCCCCCTGTATGCCAGCCCAGGGCTCCCAGTAGTCTGCTGGTTGTGCTCCTACCAGAGTATGTACTCATGCTGCTTCTCTTCAGCCACAGGCAGAATGTTTTGTAGTTACCAGTCTTCCAAGCTGCCAAAAATGCTCCTAGATCCATTTTCCTTTTGGTATACCTGCAGCACTGTCCCTTCCCCACTGCAGTGTGTGGCCATTAGACAGAGTAACTGCTGTCCTATAACAGCCACCAGTCCACTTGGAGCTGGGAGTGCTTACAAGTTAATAGTGCCCTTTTTCCATGGAGAGGCTAATTTTAAAGTTTCTATATATGTACATATAAACATTCAAATACATGGAACCAATAAAAGCTGATTCTGATGGTTTGTACTTATTGGATGCAGTAATGTCCCAGCTCTATTTAAAGAACTTTAGACACATTAACTCCTTAGCAGCCCCAATAAATTTAATAGTGTTATAATAAACACTGAGGTTGCTACTTTCTGGGTTGAGCAAATGTTCACATTATCCATGCTTACCTTATATCTTTTTTTTAGGGGGGAGAGGGGGGAGGGGAGGGGAGGGAAGAGAAGAGAGGAGAGGAGAGAGGAAGGGAGGTGAGGGGAGGGGAGGGGAGGAGAGAAGGCTGGACATGGTGGTGCAGCCTATAATTCTAGCACCTGGGAGGCTGAGGCTAGGAGGATCAGTGCAGGGCAGCCTGCAGTACATAGTGAGACGTGGCTCAAAAAAAAAAAAAAAAGATAGAAATAAAGCAAGCAAACAAACATTGCAGAATCATCCCTCTTTTCTTCTTGTTGGCAGCCATTATCCCTAAACTGGCAATTTATGAGGTTCCATCTTATTTATAACTTTATGCCAGAGTGTACATCCATCAATATTGATTTTTTAAAAAATTTTATACAAATGGTGTCATAATGTATAATCTCTTTTCAAATAATAATGTATATTTTCTCGTTATAACAAATGCCATCATTCACATTGTTTCCAGATCACAAGATGTCAACAGTTCCACCCTATTCAAACTCATCTTTGCCATAAAGTTCCAAATTCCCTCGCTGTCTTGGGCCTCAGGAGCTCTCAGCTTTGTGTCTTTTACAATAGAATGCAGCTGTATATGTGCCTTGAAGTTTATAGCAGCACAATTTGTAATAGCTAAATCTTGAAAACCACCCAAATGCCTATCATCTGAGGAATGCAAAAAAATAGATAATTTGTTTTTATCTTTTTTTTGAGACTGGGTCTCTCTATGCAGTTCAGGCTGGCCTTGAGCTTACTTTGTAGCCTAGGCTGGTCTTGAACTCACAATGATCCTCCTGCCTCAGCCTCCCAAGTGCTGGAATTACAGGCATGAGCCACCAAACCCAGCAAGATATGATATCTTTATACAATGGAGTACTACTCAGCTATAAAAAGACAAGCTCGAGGCTTTTATAGGTAAATGGACACAACTAGAGACCATATTCGTAAGTGACATAGATCAGATTTGCCTGTGTAAACATCATATTGTCTCCCTAGTGTGAGAAGCTGAAAGAGTAAATAAGACCCAAAATGTACAATAGATACTGTGAAAGGGGAAGAAGTTGCTAAAAAGGAAAGAATAACTGAGATGGGGAGAAGAAAGAAAAAAGGAAGGAAAAAAATATATATACACAAGAGAGCTAAGATAATTGTACTACTAATTCTAATAGTTCATGGAGAGGAATGGTTAGTGCTTGTATTGTTTGATCAATTTTTCATGGCAATGTCTGGTAATCTGAGCAACTATTTTGAAAATAACAATATACAATATAATAATCTTTATTAATTTCCTACCATCTTGTTTTGAAATACTGAACCATAGTTCTTTTGCCTTTTTAAAAATTCTCTTTAAGATAAAAAAAACAGAATGCAGATAACTAGCTCCTTTCAGGCTATTGGCCAGGATTTTCTCTGTTTCTGAATCACATTCCCCACATACCAAATTATCTGTATGTAATTTTACCACCTCGGCTACCTTCCTTCCAACTCAAAAATTACCTGTTGAAGACTGACTCACAAGTCTCTCTATATGTCTTAGTTACCTACCTCATCACCGAGGCACAACACCCAACACCTGCAGATTAAAAGAGAGGTCCATTCTGGCTCACATTTCAGTCCAGAGTTGCTGGTTCCAAGGCAGAAATGCATGGAAAACAGCTGAGGTTGAGGAGAAGCTGTTTATCCCCACAAGGGAGAAAGCTGGGAACAAAGGGCTGATGGGGCAGATAAACACTTGCAGGTCAAGTTCAAAGTAACCTGTCTCTTCTGGCTAGACCCGGCCTACTAACAGCAAACCAGCTCTATGCCTCCATAATCTAATCACTCCCAAAAGCCCTACCTATGAGTGCATGAAACTTCAGGGGGACATCTGGATATAAACCATAAAAATGCACAAGCCAGGTTTCTTATTTGTTTGTGTTGTTGAGGATTGAACTGAGGGCCTGGCTTTTTTTTGGAGACAGGATCTAAAGTCTAAGTCACTAAACTGCCTAGGTTGGGTTTGAACTTGTGATCCTCTTGCCTCAGACTCCCAGAATGCTGGGATTACAGGCGTACATTTTCATGCCTATTTTACAGCCTAGATTTTTTCCCTAACCTACAGATCGGCATATCTATCTGCCTGATAGGACGCTGTCTACAAGTTTCTCAGGCACCTCAGATTCAGCTTACATCCTTTCCATGTTTCACTCTCCTTTCTAACACAAAATACAACTCTTAATAGACTGTCCATATGCACCATTTCTAAATCTCATTTCCCCTTCACTTTTTTTAAATCCATTAATATTGCAGCACATCAATCTAGGTTCTATCTTCACCACTTCTCCAACATTGTTCTTGCCAGCATTCCTTCGGTCTACCAATCCCAGCAGTGGACTGTCTTGTGAAGCTGTCTTGGGAAGCTTCTCACATTGTTTCTCCAACTAATTACTCATTCCTCCCTGCAACACTTTCATCAGTTGGCTTGGATTCTCCACACATTCCTGGTTTTCTTATCTCACTGCTTGCTCCTTAATCTCTTTTCTAGGCCAGGGTGGGCCAGGGCCAGGCCAGCTAATCTTTGTGGTCTCCAGGCATTGGCATGGGGCTAGCCCACAGCTCCCTCCTCCCCTCTCCTTGCACTCAGTCTTCAGGCATTCCATGCAGGCTCAGTAGAGTTTTCGTTAATTCTCAGCACCACTCCATGCCTCCTCTCTCAGCCCAGGACTCATCTAACCCCTCCTGCCCCATTTTCATGGCATTTCCACTTGGATATCTCACCAAATGTAGCTGAAACTGAACTCAAGTTTTTTTTTTTGCTTAAATCAGACTTCCTCACCATAGAAAATGACACTCAACATATGTCACTAAGCAGAAATCTAGAAATAATCCTTGCTATCTGCCCCTGTCTCCTATACCCGACTCATCCCAAGCTCCTGCCTATTCTGCTTCCATCTCTCTCACCACTGCTGTGGCTTCCCCTCATGTAAGCCACAGTATTCTCCTTTCTGGATCCCTACATGCTTCCTCTGCCTCCACTTCCGCCCTCCTACAATCCATTCTCCATAGAATGATCATGTTTGCAACTTTCCGGCTTTCATGCAAGTCCACTGTGTACAACAGTAGTTTTCAAACTTATGTGTGGGTAGCATTTTTTTAAAAAACAATAGAACCTTAAAAATTAAACTTTTGGATACAGGTAAAAGTGGAGTTATTCTAGTTGGAGAAGGGGTATAGCTCCCACTTGCCTATTCTCTTCTCTCATGTTCCTTTTGCTCCTTCTTGATGCCAGCAGCAACAGGGGGAGCACCATACAGGCAGATTTGTGTAGCTTCAGTGCTCTAGGAAACTCGTTGGAAAATATATAAGATAAACTCCAAACTCTTTCTGGCTGTAGTAGCACATGCCTATAATCCCAGTACTCAGGAAGCTGAGGCAGGCAAACTGCCTTTAGTTGGAGGTCAGTTTAAACTACATAGCAAGTCCTTGTCTCCAAAAACAAATATCCAAAACTCTTACAAAACAAAGAAATTAATGATAATAAAAAGGCACTGCTCCAGCCAGGCATGGTGGTGCACATAACCCCAGCACTTTGAGAGGCTGAGGCAGAAGGATCACAAATGGAGATTCAATGAGACCTTATCTCAAAATTTAAAACAGAATTGAAAAGAAAAAAATAAAAAGGCACGTCCCAGGCTCTGAGGCCCCTCTTTCCTGACTGGTTCCTGTACTGCTATCTGTGCCTAGATCCTTATGCTTCATCTGCATCCAACTGCTCACATATAACTCAGCACCTCCAGCAGTTTTTGACTTAAGGGTATGAACTTCCTGTTTTCTGGGGAAACACCCTGCCCTTGCTGCCAGGGCCTACTCCCACAGACTGTTCTTTCTAGTGTCAGCACAATAGCACCACCTCCAGGAAGTCTCCCTGAACTGTGAAGGACAATTTGTGCTGCGGGAGCATGTGTGTGTGGATGGGTCGGTGCGGTGAGGAGATTATACTCTCAGGGCAAGCAGAGCCTTGTGCTATCTTGGCCTGGACACCTCAAGGGCAGCAGCCATTTTACTTTGCTTATCTCTGTACAGTACAGTGCCTGGTTGGTAACAGATGCCTAATCAGTGTTTGGAGAATGACCCAGGAGATTAAAAAGTGATGCTCTTGACCCTATTAATAGATCCTACTAATATGGTGCTTTCACCACAGGATAAACTAGATATGACTATCTTAACTGATAAGCATGAAATACACTGAGCCTGGTTTCTTCTTTTCCAGACTGGGAGACATAAACAATGTATTCCCCCTGTGGAAGATTTTCAAAGTCAGCTGCTGTTGACAGCTTTCCTGAGCCATATTTCGCCCAGTGGAAGTCCAACAAAACTAAGAGGTTATGTTGCGCACAATGGCTACAATGTGTTCAGCTGGAGTGCCTGAACAAGCTCTATGTTCTCCACATTGTTTACACTAATTTAACAAAAGCAATTCACCCAAGTAGAAAGGCACTGGCCTGAGAAGCTCAGAAACACCAGGCAAGGATAGGAGAGAGGGAAATCCATAAATATAACACTGATCCTCCCTGGAAAACATACTGAGGGGGCCCCCCCACTATCACCCTCCTGGTTTTTGCCAAAGAGGCAGTAGGACCACTTACAGATATTAGCTCCATTTCTTTTCTTTTAATTAATTTTATTGGTACACTTTAGATATACATAATGATCACATTCATCATAGGAAATGTATACTTGTACGTGATATATCTTGATTTTTCCTTTTTTTCCTTCCCTTCCCCTCCCTTCAACACTTCCCCCCTTATTTACAAAAGCTTTGTTTCCATTTTTTACTACTATTCTTTTTTCTTTTCCTTTCTTTCCCCTCCTTTCCCCTCTCCCTTGTTCCATCTTGGTCCATATTCATGACTTTGGTTTCTCACACCAGAGTAATGATGTGCTATTTAAATGTGTGTCCAATTTAATTCACTTAAATGTATGGTCTCAAGGTGCATCCATTTACCTAGAAATGTCTCAAGTTATCCTTTTTTATGGCATAATAGTAATCCACCACATATAAAAATCACATTTTCTTTGTCCATTCATCTGTTGATGGGCATCTGAACTGTTTGCAAGACACATGGTACAACAGTGATGGGCCTTGAAGACTAAATTCATTGAAATAAGCCAGACATAAAGGACAGATGTGTGATTCTACTTAGATATGATACCTAGAATTAATCAAATCCATAGAAACAGAAAATAGAATAGTACTTACAGCCAGCCATGGGGCACATGCCTGTAATTCCAGTTACTTGGGGGACTGAGGCAGGAAAACCACAAGTTTGATCAAAACCTGGGCAATGTAGCCAGACTCCATCTCAAAATAAAAATTTAAAGGACTGGAATGTAGCTCAGTAGCAAGCATGAAGTTCTGGATTCAATCCCCACTACTGCCAGCAAAGCAAAGCAATAATAACAAAAAACAGAGAGGGTGGGGAGGGAAAATAGAGAGTTATTATATAGTAAGTGGGTAGAAAATTCTGGTGATGGAGGGTGGTAATGGCTTCACAATGATGTGAATGTACCATTGTTCCTCAGTATTCACTCCAGATTGGTTCCAAGAACCCTAGTATTTGCAGAAGCTCAGGTGTCATATAAAATGATGTACTATTTATATGCTTTCCTGGACAATGTAAATCATCTCTAGATTACTTATAATACTTAATCCAATGTAAATGCTATCTACATCGGCATTATGCTGTGCTGATTAGGGGATAATACGAGAAAAATCTCAATATATGTTCAGTACAGATGCAATTTTTTTCCAGTGTATTTGGATATTGGTAGAACCCACCAATACAGAGGGCTGACTATGCTGTCACTGAATTATACAGTTAAAATGATTAAAATAGTAAAAAAAAAAAAAAAAGAAAAAGAAAAGCCATAAAAGCAAAACAAAATAGCCCCAGCGGCAGACTAGTCTACTGAACTTGCAGACCAGAGGGAATGGTTTGAGCTTTGAGTTTGAATGGCGAGGCCTTAGATGGCAGAAATTGGTCACTTGGGCAGTAGTGGCAGTGAGTGCGAATTGCCTGAAGAGGGTGTAAGAGAGCTCTGGCACAGAGTATCCCGCCTGCGCCCCCACCCACCATGTAAATGCGCAGCCATGGCTCCTACCAGACTCTAGAGCAGATAGACTCTGAAACCAGCCCAGGGGAACAGTTGGGTGTGGCCTGACTCCCAGGTAGTTCTGGGGAATCTCTGTCAGGGGGCAAAGGTTAATCCTGCCTTTCCCAGCTCCTTCAGGGAGTACGTCCTCTCCACTGAGGCCCAAGCCAGTCTGTTCCCCAGTGGAAATCTCCAAGAACTACTTTCCAGTGTCATGGAAAAATCACAGACTCAGAGTGTGGCAGATTTGGGTTCCAATCCTGATTATCCCACTTGATATTCTATGACCTTGGGCACAATATTTAACTACTCTGTACCTTAGTTCCCTTGTCTGTCAAATGGGGTTAATAATAATACACAGGCCTATCTCAAAACTGTTGTAAAGATTAAATGAGACAAGTAAAATGCTTACCACAGAGCCTGCATGTAGTAATTTGAAAAGAGAATCATCTAGGATTGCCTCATGAAGTACAAAAGCTGCTGTGATGATCAAAATTTAAAGCACCAGTATCAGCCAGGTGTGGTTCTGCATGCTTATAATCCCACCACTCTGGGAGGCTGAGGCAGGATGATCACAATTATGAGCCCAGCTCCTGGGTTCAATCTCCAATACTGAGAGAGACAGAGACAGAGGCAGACAGACAGAAACAGAGACAACAGAAAAAAATCCAGTATCATAAGGGCCCTCAATCAGTGGTAGCTATTAATAATGATGCAAAGAACAAAGACAGAGGCCCAGGAAACTAGCAGAATAATATCTAAAAGAATGTGGAGATGCTGAGCTCTGGTGGACAAAGGAAGTCTATGTTTGGAGGTCTGTAGGGAAGAAATCTTGTTAGGCCACTGCTGAGTGGGCCAGGCAGCCATTCAGGAAGGTGTGGAAAGGGAGGGACTGAACAGAACCCCACTGTTGACCTCCCACTGGCAAGCTGTCTTGGGGCAGAGGGAGGGGCAGCTACACCCTGGTGTCTCCAGGGACCAGCTGTACAGTAACAAGTTCTGTTTCAATTCCTCCCCTTTTGGTGTCTAAACTTGTTTTTGTGGCTGAAGAAGAAACGCATGGGCGGGGCTCTGCTGCACAGCACCAGGAACCACAAACCTGCCCCCAGAATGAGGGTACAGAATGTACCCAGACTGTAAGCCACACCCTGTGGCTTGGGGAGGCCCCTGAGGTGGCTGAGAAATTGTCACACAACATTGTTTGAGAGCCTAGCACTTAGCAACCTGCCTGGGATTCCACAGCTGTGGTCAGACAATGGGATGTCCCAAGGGGTCAAGACTGAGTTGAATCATCTCCTGCTGAAGGGTGTTCCAAGATCTAAGATACCACTCTGACCTGAGAAGAGGTCTGTGGCCTCTGACACTCTGTTGGGACCAGATTAGCTTTGAAGCTGAACTAGGAGGGAGTGCTTCCACCATGAGGGGACCCTCACAGCTAGATCTGCTTCCATCAAGACAATTCATAGAAAAAGATTCTGCCTCCCGGCTCCCTGTCTCCATCCCACCTCCACAAGCAAGGGGAACCTGGATTTCCAGAGCAGTGAAGGGAGGCCACCAGATGGGACTTTTTGAGAGGGTAGAGATGCTTTCCCAGAATTTGAGGTGACTTGGAAATAAAAGAAGGCTGAAGCCGGGTGTGGTGGCACACACCTGTAAATTCCAGCAGGATTGCCTTGAGTTCGAGGCCAGTCAGGGCCACAATGAATTTAAGTTCAGCCTGAGGTGCACAGCATATCCTGTCTCAAAATATCAAAAAAAAACCCAAAAAGATAGAGGAGACCAAATCCACAGGAGATAGGAAAGAGACTTCTGTTTGGGTGGGTCAGGGGAAGAAGGACCTGCAAAAGTAGGATGAAAGTCAGCAGGGACAACTGCAAGGGGTTTGTTAGTGACTAAACCTAACAACATAATTTGACTCAACACAAACAAACAAGAAAAACACCAAGTTCAGGAAGGAGTTAACCACAACAGAATATGAATCAACCTCAAAATAGAACACAGCTCATTTATGTGGACCACATTTTCCAAGCCAAAGATGAGGACACACACTTGTCAAGCATGAGTATACTTACGGGGAAAGAAGCCTGAGTGAAACTGACTCTGCCTGGCTATCCTAGGTCCTAGACTCCCTGAGACTGTTGTTTCTAACACTTGGGTCTTCATCTCAAAGCTATGTGCAGAATCTGGGGAAACAGGTTTAGAACAGGAAGAAAGAGGTGAAATGTAATGACTGATGAGGCAGAGGCAGTGTGGTGAGGTGGAAATACTGTAACTCTAGCTTTGTTACTTAGAGAATGTGCAACATTAGGAAAGTTACTCAAACTCTCTGAGTTCTTGTTTCCATGTGTTAAAAACTGGGATGATAATAATATCTGCCATAAAAGCTAATGTGAAGATTTAAGTGAGTCAAAAAAGATAAAGCACCAAACACATAGTTAGTTCTCTATAAATGCATGACTCTGGAGATAAGAAGAATAGATTCAAGATGTTATGAAAAATGAAAAAAAAGAAAAAAAGAGATGTTATGAGATGGGTGGGGTGGCTCATGTCTGTAATCCCAGCACTCGGGAGGCTGAGGCAGAAGGATGGTTGCGAGTTCAAGACCAGCCTGGGCTACAAAGTAAGCTCAAGTCCAACCTGAACTGCATAGTGAGACCCTGTCTCAAAAAGACAAAAAAAAAAGATGTTATGAGGAGGCTGCTAAGCAGTTCTTTTCCCACATTTGTGGAAACTGAAACAAGGAGAAACTACAGCTGGAGAAGAAAGGATTTGTTGGGCATCAGTAAAGACTTGGTGGTCATCAAAAGTTGCAAACTGGCAGCTAACAGACTGAGTCCTCAGGCAGGTTTGTTTGGCTGGAATAGTGTTTCTCTAAAATACAAGTTAGTCACTAGCCTTTTCAAAAACGGAAGATTTTACATAAAAATCCAGATGTTGGGCTTCTTTTCAAAAATTAGAAAATCTAGCAACTCTGGATCTTCATGTCTGCATGGCAAAGATGGTGGGAGGGGAGTGAAATGGTTTCATGTTGCTGATGCTCAACTGCTATGTGCATAGATGCTAATATCAATGGGGCCAATCCTTGAGGGCAGAAGGCACAACAGTAGTTGCCCAGAGGGCAACTGAGGGGAGGAGAGAAATGTGTGTGTGTGTGGTGGGGGTGACTGCTAAAGAGCACAGGGGTTTCTTTTTGGGTACATGAAAATGGAACAAGATAAAGGTAGAGGTTGGATAAATTGTGAATATATATTAGAGCTGCCGAACTAGACACTTTTTTTTTCAGTACTACAGATTGAACCCAAAGCTTTTGCACTGAGGTACATCTCCATGGCTTTTTATATTTTTCATTTAGAGAGATGGGGTCTCACTAAATTGCCCAGATTGGGCTTGAATTTGTTATGAGCTGGGTGTGGTGGCTCCTGCCTCAGTCTCTTGGAGTTCTGGGACTATAGACAAACACCACCATGTCTGGCTTTGAATTACATGCTTTAAAAGGAGAATTTTAGCCAGGCATGGTGGCATACACCTGTAACCCCAGCACTCTGGAGGCTGAGGCAAGAGGATTGTTGTGAGTTTAAGGCCAATCCAGGCTACATGGTGAGTTAAAAGCCAGCCTGAACTATGTAGCAAAAAATCTTAATAAAGCTGTTAGTTCAAAAATACAGGTGCTGATTCAGCAGGTTGAGACTGAGGCTTAGAGTCTCTTTTTTATTTTTCATGTGCTGAGGATGGAACCCAGGACCTGGTATCGTCCAGTTTCTGCATTTCTGACAAGTTCCCAATGGTCGAAAACAGCTCTGCACAGGGCAGGTTTTCCTATCTTTGTGGCCCACTGCTACCATATGAAGAGTTTCGAAACTATTCCTGCCTAGGTGCTACACCCAGGATTTTTCTTTTGCTTTGTTTTGTTTTGTTTCGAGACGAGGTCTCACTATGTAGTTTATGCTGGCCTTAAACTCACTATGTAGCTTAGACTGGCCTCAAACATGTGGCAATCCTCCTGCCTCAGCGTCCTGAGTGCTGGGATTACAAATGTGCACCATTATATCCAGCAACAATCTTTAGAACATTTCTTCTTTTGGTTGTTTATTGTTTTGAAGCAAGGTCTGGCTATGTAGTCCAGGCTGGCCTAGAACTTGTGGACATTCTCCTGCCTCAGCCTCCTTAGTACTGGGATTACAGGCATGTGCCACCGCGATCTGTTTCTTTTCTCTTTCGTGGTTCTGGGGATTCTGCACATTGTGTTGGGCACATTGTGTATGAGGCCTGGTGGTCAGGACTGTAAAATTTCCCCAGGTGATTCTAATTTGCAGCCGCGTTTATGAGCCACCCACTTGCATCCTGGCCACTTTCTCTTATCTTTTTTTTTTTCCTTTTACCCTCTCGAGGCATGTGACTTTAGCACTGTTCCTGCCCCTCAGTTTGGTTGGCTGCCCGGCTGCCTGCCTCTCCCTGAAGCCCTGCCTGCTGCCTCCTCCCACTCTAATCCTGGCATCCCTAAGGCCAAACCCTTCCTCCTCCAAATCTCCCCAAGTCCCTTCTTAATGGAACTTGTTTTGTTTTCTTGGGCAGCTTAAGCGAGGACATGTCAGAGGAGTTGGGAAAAAATTTAACAGCTCCTGTCCTTCTCAGTGCCTTTTGTCTCTACTCCAGCCACCCAGAACTCGAAATTTGCGGGATCCTGGGGCAGGCAAAGCAACCCCCATCACCACCACTCTCCCTGCGCTCGCTCCCAGCTGCTGCGCAGGGGTGTGGGGAGACGCCAGGTGGGGGGTAGAGGGAGCCAGAGGCAGCAATGCACATCAGCACCGCCCAAGACTTAACTCAGTGACTTTCGGTAGGAAGAGAATAGAGGGTGGGAAGAATTTGGGCGGGGACAGACGGGACCCGGCAACAAGGCTGCCTGGGTAATTTGTTTTTGCGTGACAGTGTCTTAGAGTGGCAGCCCTTATCAAGGTACAGACATGGGCCAGTTATTTCAAGGGAAAAGAGGTTATAACCACAGAACAGAACATTTCATTCTGAGTGTGAGGGAGACTGGCTCAGAAGTCCTATGTGGGAAGGCCCCTCAGCCAGCCTTGATTTAAAAGGATTGGTACAATTTCCCAGATGTTTTAAGCATCACATCTCTATTTTTTCCTTCACTGATTACCCGTTTTCTCTAAGAAAGCAGCTTGAAAGCAGCTCTTTTCCTCAAGTGATTACTAGTCTTTTTCCCTAGAGATTGGAAGGGAGTTAATAGGATCCTGTCTAGAAGTTGCAGTAAAAACTGGGAAATGAAGCTAGCATAATTGATTTAGCACCTGGGACATTTTCACACTTGCTCTTCCTAATGCCTCTGAGATTCCAGGAACAAGTGCTAGCAAGCCTCTGGAGACCTGGTGTAAATTTTGGAGAGCAAACAAAAGCTTCCACCCCAGGACCACTTCCTTTTCAAGACTTTGTTCCATGGGTTTTCATTGTGTGGTGTGAATTGGACTTCATGGGTGCCCTGGAGAGAGCAGTGGAGGGTGGCAGCAAGACTGAGGGAGCTCAGGAGGGATATGTGGGAAGTGATATTTTCAGGTCTTTGAACTTTTTGTTCCTTCCAGAGAGGCAGAGAATCTGTAGGGGAGGGGCTGTGGGTCTAGGGCAGCTGAGGGTTGGACCTTCTCAAAAGCTCAGTCCTATCTCTTAAAAATAGAGAAAATAATTCTAAAATTCATTTGGAACCAGAGGAAACCTAGAATAACAAAGGCAATCCTGGGCAACAAAGGCAAAACAGAGCATATCACAATCCCTGACATGAAAGTATATTACAAAGCCACTGTGACAAAATAAGAATGACAGTGGTGAAAAACAGACCTGAGGACCAGTGGAACAGATTAGAAGATGCAACCACAACTACAAGCACTCAGCCACCTTACCTTTGACAAAGGGGCCAAACATGTCCACTGGAAGAAACATGGTGCTGGAAAAACTGGCTGTCTACATGCCAAAGACTAAAACCAGAGCCATGTCTATCACTGTGCACTAAACTGAAGTCAAATGGGTCAAAGACCTAAATATTAAAACAGAAACATTAAATCTGCTGATAGACTAGGTAGGGCTCTTGAATAGATTGGTGGAGGCAAATACTTTATGAACAAAACCCTAATCGCACAGGAACTATCACAAAGAATCAACAACTGGGATCTCATCTTACTAAAAAGCTTTTGTACAGCAAGAGAAACCACCAACAGAATGAAGAGACAATGCACTATATGGCAAAAAAAGTTTGCTATCTGTTCCTCAGACAAAAGATTACTATTGAGAACATATAAAGAACTAAAAAAAACCCAGACCCCCAAATTTAAAGACACAATCCAAAAATGAGCATCTGAGGGGAATATAAACTTCTCAGATGAAGATATACAAACAGCACATAAATACATAAAAAATTGTTCAACATCACTAGTTATTTGAGAGATGCAAATAAAAATACTGAGATTCCATTGCACCCCAGAAAGAATGGCTATTATCTAGAAATCAACCAATAACAAATGCTGGAGAGATTGTGGGGAAAAGGAACACTTCTCCACTGTGGGTGGGAGTGTAGATTGGTGCAACCACTGTGGAAATCAGAGTGGAAATCAAAATACTAGGACTAGAGGTCCCATTTGGCTCACTTCTTCTTTGTATCTTCCCAAAAGAATTAAAAGTGTCATATCACAGTGGTATATGCACACTCGTATTTATAGTGGCACAGTTCGTAATAGACATATCTTGGAAACAGCCCAAATGCTCATCAACTGGTGAATGGATAAAGAAGATAATGGTTTTTTTATACAGTGGAGTACTACTCTTCCACAAAGAAGGATAAAGTTGAGACTTTGCTAGGTAAATGGATGCACCTTGAGACCATACTCTTAAATGAAATAAATCAGACACACACCTGTCAATGCTGCACTGTGTCTCTGGGGGTGAGAAACCAAAAGTGTAAATAGGGACCAAAGTGTATAATAGGTATTGTGAAATTAGAAGAAAATATTCAAATGGGGGAGGGGAACAAGGGATGCAGAAGGGAGAAAGTAAAGAAAGGAAAAGTAAGAAAAAAATGAGAAAAGAAAGAAAACATGGTGACAAAGCTTTGGTAAATGGGGAGAAGAAGAGGGCTTGAAAGGAGTAGGGGGATGAGAAAAAGAATCAAGGAGTATCATTTAGAGGTACAAATTCTCTATGATAAATGTGATCAATATGTAGATCTAAAATGTACCAATAAAATATGATTGAAGGGGAAAAAAGTTTAATCTTTCAGTGGCTGCCTCCCTGGGTGGAAAGACACTGACAAGACAGACTCTCAGTGTCTCCAGTGCCCCACCCTACCTACCCTTTTCCCTGTTCTCTGGCTCCTTCACAAGCAATGGCACCAGAGAGAAAAGGCAAAAAGCAGGCATGTAGGGGGTGAGTGGCTCTGAATTAGGACAAGCGGCCTCAGGAGAATCACCAACTGTGGAGGAAGGATGAGAGCACACAGAGAGGGAACCTTAGGATGGTTCTGTGGCCAGGTAACCATAGTGGCCTAAAGGGGATACTCTTGAGATGTGACCTTGGAAGAATGCATCTTCTGAAGGATAATCAAAGATGGATAATTATGATAGCTGTTTTTTTTTTCAGTACTAAAGATTGGACCCAGGGCCTTCATAGTAAGCTACATCCCCAGCCCTTTTTCTTTTTTATTTTGAGGCAGGGCTTGCTCAGTCACTAAGTTACCAAAGCTGGGCTGGAACTTGGGATTCACTTGCCTCAGCCTCCCAGCATGCTGCGATTACGGGAGTATTCGACCACACCTGGGAACACTAACATTTATTGAATGCTTACCAAATGCCAGATGCAAGGCCAAATGCTTTACATGGATGATCTCGTTTAATCCTTTCAGGTACCCTCCTGTTACCATTTTGCAATCTCGTAGTGGAATTTTAGGCTTAGAGAGGTTCAGTAACTTGTCCAAGGTCTACAACCAATAAAAGGAGAGTGATCCATCTGTGTTCAGAGCCACTGTCCTGAACCACTATAGGCAGCGTCTCTGACTGTAGAATGATCACAGAGGTTACCAAGTGAGGTGCTGGCAACTCCATTACCATCCTCAAGAGGAGTTACTGCATCATACAGACCCTAGAGAAAGAGAGTGAGAACCTCAGGGAAATTTTCATCTCACCTCTGCAGCCTACAGCAGAGTCCTTTCCTGTTCTCAGTGCTCTATGCCTGCCCAAACCATCTGCATTTCATGTGTAGCTCTGAGGATATGGGTGGGACTTGAGGTTTGCTCAAGCCTATGTGCTAGAGTGGAGCAAATCAGCACACAGAAACAGACTCTGCCTTCTTGGCTCTTGCATCCCCAAGAGGTGGAAGGCTTAAGTTGGGAGAGTATTCTTGATACTCCTAGCCAGCAGGGATGACATGTGGCATCACTTTTGTCAGCAGTGGTAAAAATCACCCAAGAAAAGTCCAGTACCATTATGACACCTGTTGTTTTCCTGGACCTTTCTGTTCAGTTTTGCACAGAAGGCACTGGGAAGTGTTCTTTGGGATTGTCTAGTCTCTTCCCAGGCCCTTCTGGCCAGAGATGGTGACTCACCCAGCCTAGAATGTTCGCATCTGCAGCAGAGAACACTCTGTGCTCTGGACTGGTGCCGGAGCCCAAGGGAAAAAGGAAGTGTGCAGGATTGACTGGCCAGGGGAAAGTCTAGGAGGGTTTGTGCCATGGCAGCTCCTCAGGCTCTTCTACCTGTGCCTTAATGTCTTCCCTTGCGCAGCAAGGTCATGGGGGAAGTCACAGGATGCTGGTCTAACCCCTGCTTGGAGGCTGCTCCCCTGAGATGCAGCCACCAGGCCTTTCTCCACCATGGGAACTGCTCACTAAGATGGCCTCATCTGATTCAAGCTGTGCCCTTCTGTGTCTCATGCTCCCCTGTGCCCACTGCCACCTCTGCCTTGACTCATCGCCTGACCCTCTGTCACCAATTTGTGGTTGTATCCTCTTGTCTTGCTCCCTGATGCCACTCATTCTCCTTGTCACTACCCGTGCACCTGTCTAAAAGCCACATCTGTGCCAGGTGTGGTGGTGTATGCCTGTAATCCCAGCACTTGGGAGGCTGAGGCAGGAGGATTGTTGCAAGTTCAAGGCCAGTCTGGGGTACAAAACGCATTCAAAACCATCCTGAACTGCATACCGAGACCCTGTCTCAAAAAGATTAAAAAAAAAAAGGAAGCCACATCTGATGCCATCAGCCCCTCAGTTGAAAGTATTCAGTGATTTTCATCCCCAGAACACAGGAATATTGTGGCATAACATTCAAGACTTTCATACTTCAGCCCAGCATTGCCATCTACCAGTGTGGGGATTCCACAGAAAAGTTCAGGAGTACCCAGTTACATTAGAATTCCAGAAACAATGAAAGCTTTTTTAGTTTGTATGTTATTGCATCGTGTCTT
Organism: Hydrochoerus hydrochaeris; assembly: GCA_004027455.1. NCBI lineage: Eukaryota > Metazoa > Chordata > Mammalia > Rodentia > Hydrochaeridae > Hydrochoerus > Hydrochoerus hydrochaeris. Next base: position 86,600 of record PVLA01001428.1, on the reverse strand, counting down.
ACATTGTTAGTTGCTAAATCTAGAAAATCTACTCTAGTTGTTTTTTATTGATAGAGCATTAGCTCAGGTAATTCAGGTTCTTAACTTCACCATTTTTCTTTTTTTAATCTGTATAGGTGGGGATTGAAACTAGGGCCTTTGCACCAAGCTACATCACTAGCTTTGCTTTGCTTTTTTCTCTTCTCTTCTCTTCTCTTCTCTTCTCTTCTCTTCTCTTCTCTTCTCTTCTCTTCTCTTCTCTTCTCTTCTCTCTCTTCTCTTCTTTCTCTTCTCTTCTCTTCTCTTTTCAAGACATGGTTTCACTAAGTCACTAAGTTATCCAGGCTGAGCTTGAACTTGTGTTTTCCTCACCACCATGTCTGGTCAACATCACCATCTTGGGTGGTCCATGTACATCCCTGAGCTTCCCAAGATTTCCTGGGCCCTTGGTCTTCTAAACCATCTCTTCTTCTGCCCCCAAATGTTGCTCAGGTCATTCTCTCACTGTACATTTCCCACTTTTGTCCGGACGCTCTTGCCTTTCTCCACCTTCCAACTCTTCCTCTTAAAAGTTTCTCTAGTTATCTAAACAACTGTCATTTTCCTCTTTCTCCAAACTCTTGAACACCCCATACCCCCTAACATTTGATAATGTGCTGTTTTACATTACAGCATGTTGGTCTGTGAAGAATATCTTCTTTCCTTGACCATAAGTTCTAAGAGGGCAGGCATCAGGGCTTGTCCATTTTTATTCTCTCCTTCATCCCACTATCTCATAATGGTGCCCACTATCTCATAATGGGGCCTCAGTAAATGTAGGCTGGCTGCAGAATGGTTTATTTTCCCCTTTACAAAGACTATGAGCTTCTCTAGGGAAATTTCTGGGCTGAGTCTTCTGCAGTTCTGATGGACTGAACATTTATTGAAACAGGATCTGTTTGAGATGGGTGGTTACAGATAATATAAGCATAGAGCCTCTGCCCACAATGAACTCACTCATGGTCTGGCTAGAAAAGCAATGTAGGTAGATATTTACAATGCACTCTGCTGGATGTGACGAATAGACTATGAGCTCAAAGTACTGGCAGAGGGGGAAGTGGAGAATAGAATTTGGGGAATTTGGAATGCTGAAGACCTAGCAGAAGTAATGGTTGTCTACTGGAGGAGTAGGGAATCCCAGTCAGGGAAACTGCAGGTACAAAGAATGAATATGTTGTGTGAATTAGGGAACCATAGAAAGTTAAAAGGCAGAGTCAGCTGTGAAGGGCCTTGAACAGTACTATTAGGTATTTATAAGATAAATGATGGAAGTCACTCAAGGGTTTTAACTGAGCAACCTTCTGCATTTGGTTGGCAAGAAAGCCAAACAAGTCCATATATTTAATGATTTCATTTATATAAAATGCCCAGAAAGGCAATTGCATGGAGACAGAAAGTAGCTTAGCAGTCACCTGAGGCTGGGAGGAGGGTATGAGGAATGACTTGTAGTGAGCATGGAGGATCTTTTTGGGGTGATGATTTTTTTCCTTTAATCAGATTTTATTGATTTTTTTTTCTTTTTTACCATCCTGAAAATTGAATCTGGTAAGTCATACATGTTAGGCAAGTACTCTGCCACTGAGCAATACCACATCCAGAAACTACTTCAAAACTGAATTTTGGGGATGATTATATAACTCTGTGACTATACTAACACTGTTCAATTATATACCTAAAATAGGTGAATTGTATGGTATGTAAGCTATACCTCAATGAAGCTCTTTAAAAACAGGACAGCACTGTTGGGCGTGGTGGAATAGGCTTGTAATTCCAGCTACTCAGGAGATTGAGGCAGGAGGATTCCAAATTTGAGGTCAGCCTAGTCAATTTAGCAACATCTTCTCTCAAATTTTAAAAAGTAAAATTTAGAAAGTATGTAGCTCAGTGTTCCCTGGGTTCAATTTGCAAAACACACACACACACACACACACACACACGTGTGTGTGTGTGTGTGGGGGGAGATCCAAATCTGGCTGTGGTGTGGAAAATGTATTAGAATAGGGCCAGCTCAAATGTGGTGAGAGCAGTGAAAGAACTTGTGCAACACTACAGTCAAGAGTTAACCTACCCTGGCACCTAGGCCATGACAGAGAAATGGAAGAGGAAGGGTGGGAGTCAACATTTAGAATAATAAGGATAAGTGAATTGATGGAGCGGGAAAGAAGGGAAAGTCTAGGATGTTACTCTGGATTTTGGCTTTGACAGATGAACAGATGGTGGTATATTGGCAAATCCCACACAGTTTACTACAGTACCAGTACCTCAGCACAAATTGATGGAAAGAATGGACGACTGAATGAAATGTTCTTACTTCCTGCTCTAATATCCTCTTTTACCTATAGGCTAGATCCTTGGGCTCATTGCACTTGTTTCCAGAACTACTAGTTTAAAGGTATGGGGCAGCCTGTAGATTTGTTCTTCTTATCACCCTAGGGATACCTAACCTAGGAGGAGGGCACTTGGGAATGGGTGGTCCCCAAAGTCTTGAGAACTCTGATCATGGGCTCAGAACTCATCTTTTTCAGTATTAACTCCACCCTCACTCAGACCCTGATACCAACCACAAACTACCCTCTCCTCTGAGTGTTCTCTTTGAACCACTTGTCTCTGAATGATTTGGAGGAAGATTTATTAAACATACAGGTGTCCAGGCCCTACACCTGACCCACTAAATAAGAATATCAGGCCTGATTAGGAGAAGATGTACATTCTACAAGTTTCAGTGGTTCCTTGGGAGGTGCCAATGGCCAATAGTGTTAGAGCTACTGATCATGCATTGTGGGTGGTCATGGTAGCCACTGGAGGACAGAGAGCCTATCCTGAAACATTTCTCCAACACAGATTTTTCCCTTCTGTTCATCTTTCCATCAGTAAACACACCCCTGTTCTGCCACCAATTTTGTACAATTTTCTGCCCTTCCTTCTTCCCCCATTAAATTTCCACAGGACAATCAGTACTCATTTGCTCTTTCCTTTGTCCTTGCAAGCATTTCTCACAGTCTGATTTGTAGGGGAATTAGTTGTTGACATATGAGTTCTTGAAGTGTTCAGACCAAGTCTGGGGAGACAAATACCTTTAGACTAATAGCATCTAGGACATGGTCAGGCATATAGAAGATACTTAATAGATATTTGTGGAATAGAATAACTCATGAAAGGATCATGAGGCCTAAACACAAACCAAAGTCTTTTGTATTTGGCTTTAGGAGTGACTGCACTCCAAGTCTCTTCCAAGGGCAGCTTTGCCCTCCTGGCTTGTCTGGCAGGGAGATCAGTAGGTCAGCAGCAGTGCTTTTTGCCCCCCAAAATAGCAATATAGTGACATTCCACAGCCATAGCAGGAGCTGGGGGGCTGGCATGGTGGGCTGCTTGAGCTGACAGGAAACACCATCCATTGGACAGATTTGTTGAGAGCTCCTCCTATGTGCTAGGTGTTGCAAAATGTACAAGAGATAAATAGGTGGACCACACAGATAAGGCTCCTACTCTCAGGAGCAGTTTGGGGAAATGGGTATTAAAAAATTGGGAAAAAAACTAGTTGTCCTAATTGCTATAAAGGAAAAAAAAAACAGTGTCCAGTGAAAAGGTGGATGACAGAGGACTTCACTTTGTTGGAGGAGAGTATGCTGTTCAAGGAGGGTTTACCCAAGGAAGTAACCTCAAGTTGAGACAGACCATAAGCATGACCAGACATTAGATAGGCCAAGAACATGGGCAAAAAGTTCTTTTGGCTGCTGTGTTGGCAAAAAGACAAAGAGTGAAAGCAGAGTTAAGAGGTTATAGCAGTGAACTAGCCTAAGGTGGCAGCTGGAGACCTCAATGAGAGTTCAATCAACACATTTTACAGATGAGGAAGCAGGCTCAGAGATAGGGAGTGATTTGCCAATGATCACCCAGCTTCCCAGGCCTATCTTTCCATTAAGAAAGAAGTTAAACAAGGACTAAGCAGGCAAGGCTAAGTGGATTCTGGTAGGATGAACTCATTGGTGGAGTGTGGCAAATTTGAAATTCTGGAAGCTGATGCAGATGCTTGTCCTGGGAAGGAAAAGCAGCGACTCTGTGACTGTTAGTGGAATTGCTGTGCTTCCACTGTCTGGGGTGCAGTAAAGCCAGTGTCAGTCTTCAGACACATATCCCAACTCTGTTTGGCTCAGACAGGACCTAAGTACTTATGGGTGGGCCAGTTGCTTCCTGCCAGCACAGTATAACGAAGTGCTGAGCTGGGCAGAACTCCTAGTGCTCTCTGGGTCTCTGAGCAAGCAAACAGAAACTTCATGCAGGGCCACGGGAGGTCAGGAGGGAGGGGCCGGATGCCTGAGCTGGGATGGGAATGGCTGCTGTTTGGCACACCACTTCTATGGATGGCCAATCACAGCATCCTTGTCTCTTTTTCCCACCCCCTACACTTGTTCCTGCAAAAGCCACAGAACTTCCCCCACAAAATAAGCTGGGGCGAGAAGTTCCCTTTCCTTCTCCACCCACACCGAGTCCCAAAGGTGCCTGCCTGCTCACAGCTAAGGAGGATGAATGCTCTGCCTCTCAAAGCTTGCAAGAGAAACCTTTGTTCTTTGAGGGGACTGGGTTGAGGACCAATTAAAGTGTAATGACACCAAAGAGACATTAAACCAAGGCTTTTCTGACTCGCCTGGGGTGTAGATAGTGGAGAAAAGACAGAAAATTTCTCATCTTGTAAGGTCTCACCTTGAAGTTGGCACTGGCACCCACTTACACTCTTACCTCCCAAATTAGCATTTTCCTTCTTCCCAACCTGGGCTCCAGGAAATCAGGCTTCACCTCGCCACTTACCTATCTGCCTCGGTACTATAATTTAGTGGAAAAGAAAGACACCATGATATATTGAAAAAGGTCAGGTAACCTTTACTTGTTAATCAATTGGATATTCCCTCCCTATTTCCTACATTTAGAAAATGAGACTGCCAGAGTAAATGCTCTCCAAGGTCACTTCTTGTTGTGACATGCTAAAGGTCTAATAGATCTTATGTTCAGATATCAGGCTAAGGGCTTTACATTCAAATTCTACAGTAACTTCTGTAAGGTAGAAACATATTATTATGCCCCTACCCTTCACATATATTTCATAAATGAGGAAACCGTGGCTCAGAAATGTTAAGTGACTTATCCAAAAGCATAGAGCTTGCAAAGTGCAGTCATGATCTGGTCTCAGTTCTGCCTGACCCTGACCCCACATCATACACTCAAAGCTGTTTCCCTAAGCAGCAATGTTACAGGCCCTATAGCAGTGCAGTGAATCTTTTAAGGCTTTCAGTGATATATACAGCATGTTGTGGGATGAGTGCCATAGGTTCATCATCATTGCATGCCATGCAAACTGTCCTTGAAGCTCTGACAATCTAGGACTGCTTATGGGAAAATGATCCTGGCTCCATGTTTTACACTTTGAGTGCTGGGTTGATATGTTGATGGAGCAGGCAGGCACTGAAACTGTGAGCTGAACTGTCAAGAGAAGGATCCTTTCAGCCAAATGTGGTGGCACATGCGTATAATCCCAGCATTCTGAAAGGCTGCAGCTGGGGGATACCAAGTTTGAGCTCAGCCTGGGCAATTTAGTGATTTAGCAAGGTCTTGTATATAAAAATAAAAGGTCTGGAATACAGTTTAGTGCAAAAGCCTTGGAGTCAATCCCCAATACCACTATATATATATATATATACATATATATATATATGTATATATATATATATATTGTTTGTTTTATTACTTTTTTTGGTACCAGGAATTGAACTCATAACCTCACACTTGCCAGGCAAGTACATATGCCACAGAGCTAAATCCCAATCCCATATATATACTTTTAAAGACCTCTTTCAAGGATCTTTTGGTGATGAGCTCCTGCCATGATTGTAGAGGCTCCTGAATATACAGGGAGAAGCAGGAGGGCACTGCCAGCTGTATAAGCTTGCATGAGGAAGACCTTTTGGTGCCTCACATGTTCTGGGACGAATACTGGATGGGTTCTTAATTCTATAGCCTAGTGACATTAATGAGGGTAGAGGAGCCTAGCAAACATTTAATAGACAAACATAAAAAGTTTCACAGACTATCTGCAGAAGTTCTTTTGAAGGTCCACAGAAAGCCACAAGGGATGCTTGGAACTCTCTGCCTAAGGAAATTATTAACCTTCCTCATTTCTGGAACACAATCCAATCTGTTTTTTTTTAATGCCTAAAAGAGAGAGACAGTACAGTGCAGTGGGTGTTTTCCACCATAATTCATCTGAAGTTCTTGGTCTGAGAAATGTAAGCCCAGGGCAGAGTTGGCTTCCTGACCGCTTCCGGCTCCAAAGCTTCCTTCAGCCTGGTGTCTTTAATAAGCCCAGGTTGTTTTGAGTTCAGCTCTAGTTAACCCTTTGAAGTCAGGGTGGGATAAGTCATGGTTAGAGTCCATGAACCTCTTAATGTACATCAAAGACTGGCCAATGAAGCAATTGTTCCAGCATGGATGCTTGCGTTATGAGGATCAAATGAGATAATATATGTGTGTGAAAGCACTGTGTGAACTGTGCATTACTTTTATTATTATTTTTCCCAATAGGATGAACGATTTATTTACAAGGTGGAAGCCTGTTTTTATTGGGGGCCTTGCAATAAATCAAACTGGTACTTGTTGAGCCTGGAAAAGTATAAACTTTTCTTGTACTTCTTCTTGTGTGTCTTTGGCATCTGGTATAAGTATCTTCTGATTGGCCTGTAGTCTTGCTCACTTGGAGCCATTTAATCTGCTTATTATCTCTTCTCAACAAAGAATGTGAAGAGCAGACAATACAGGAGCATTTCTAGAAATACAGGGCTTGGTTCTGTCTGTTGCTCCCTGGGGCCATGCACATTCAAGGAGCAGGGTTGTGTGTTCAGGGGCTTTCTCATGTACTGATGGATGACCCACAAAGACAGGCCAGCTAGGAAATGAACCTAGTTAATGTTCTGAGACAAACCTCTTCCAAAAATCTCAGAGGTGACTTTCATGTGGTACTGGTGGAACAGAAAATTGATGCAAGGCTTTGGAGGGGAATTTGATATCCACAAAATTATCCGTGCGTTTATTTTTTGACTCATCAATCCCCTTTCTAAGACTTTACCTCCAACAACATTGGAGATATTGCACAAGGTTATTCACTGCAATATTGTTTATGATTGCAAAATATTAGAAGCCAATTAAATGTCCTTTCATAGGAGAGTGAGTAGACTATGGGACAGCCATTGGGGAGTATTATGTAGCTATAAAAAGAATGAAGCACCTCCTATGAACTGACTGGAGGGAGTTTCTAAGATATATTCTTATAAAAAGAATATTTACAGAATATATTCCACAAAAAAGTCAAGTGTAGGGCTGAAATGTAGCTCAGTGGTAAACCTGCCTAGCATGCACAAGGCCTTGAGTTCCATCTCCAGCACCACACACAACCAAAAAAAATCCAAGTGCAAAAAAATGTCTATCATGTCCTTCCTTTTGTGTAAGAAATGAAGGAAAAAATATATGCGCTTTCCCACTTGTACCAAAAAAAAAAAAACCCAGAAACTAAAGAATTGTCAATCTACAGGGAACATGTGAAAATAGCACATAATAGATAATTAAGAGATATTACCTGGCTATAATATTTTTTTGAGACAGACTCTCACTATATAGCCCAGACTATCTTTGAACTTGTGATGATCTTCCTGCCTCAGCCTCTTGAGTGCCAGGATTACAAGTGTGTGCCACCATGCCCAGCTTCCTAGTGATGAATTAGAAGACACAGTGGAGGGAATGACTAGTTCCAACTGGAAGTATTCCATCAGGAAAGGTTTCTGCTGTTGTCTTGAAAGATGACTATATGCTCACCAAGTTGGCTGGCTGTAATGGGGGGATTATTATAGGCAGAAAGAACAATCATGTGAAAAGATTCAAAAGGTGGAACAGCCTGGTCTATAAAGTGGCTGGATCAGTGAGTGGAAGGGAGACAATTGTGAGGAAAGTTTGTAGAGGGAAGCAGGGACCACAGAGTGGGCTTTCATTTATGCAGTAATGTAGAGTTTGAATTTCATTCTGAGATGCAAAGCCATGGGAGTGACGGGTCAATTTGCACTGCAGCAGTCCCTCTGGCTGCAGAGTGTTTATGGACTAAAGGGCTGAGAGCTTTAATAAAGCCCTCAGGAGGCTACTGGAGCCACTCAGGTGACTAAGGATGGTGGCTTGAGCCATGAAGATAAGTGGAGGTCCTTTTTTTGGGAATATGTGGGTTTTTTTTTCCTTTTCATTTTGTTTTTGTAGTACTGGAGGTTGAACCTATGATCTCCTTAGGATACATCTCTTGACCACCATCACCTCCTCTTCCTTCTTCTTCTTCTTTTTGTCTTTTTGAAATAAAGTTTTGCTCTGCAGTTCAGGCTGGCCTTGAACTCTCAGTGATGTTCATGCCTTAGCCTCCTGAGTACTGGGATTACAGACATGCACCACCATATCTGGCTCCCTGCTCTTTAAAAATTTTATTTAATTTTGTTTGTTTGTTTGTTTTGGGTACCAGGGATCAAACTCATGACCTTGTACTTGCCAGGCAGGCACTTATGCCAATGAGCTAAATCCCCGGCCCCCAAATTTTATTTTCAGACAGGGTCTTGTTAAATTGCTACATTACCCAAACTGCATTAAACTTGTGATCTTTTTGCCTCAGCCTCCCAGAGTGTAATCTCCAAAAGGATTATAAGCCTGTGCCACCGTGTGGGGCTAGAGTTTACCAGGAGTTGGGTTCAGGAATGCTCTATCACTAAGCCACATCACCAGTCCATTGTTAATACTTTAGTCTGAGATGGGCGTATCACTAAATTGCCCAAGGTGGGTTTGAAGTTGTGATCCTTCTGCCTCAGCCTTCTGAGTACCTGGGATTATAGGTATGTGCTTCCTCCAATTTCTTTTTCATATGGAAATAGGATCTTTGCAGTAAGCTACATCCCAGCCCTTTTAATTTTGAGACAAGATCTTTCTATGTCACTATGTCTCCCAGGCTGGGCTTGAATTTGTGGTCCTTCTACCTCAGCCTCGCAGGTTACTGGGATTACAGGTGTTCATTACCACATCCAGCCCCACTCTAGATTTTATTTTTATTTATTTTTATTTTTTAAATCCATTTTATTCATAGATAAAAAGAAAGATAAAGAAAAAGGAGAAGAAAAGAAAGAAGAGGAAGAAGAAGAGGAAGAAGAAGAAAAGTATGACAAAACTTTAAAGTACATCAGTCAGGGGATAACAATGGTACATACATTGTGCATTGTCATGCTTAGCACAAGACATCTGGATTCAATTGTCTGAACAGTACCAGCACAAATCTTTCTCTTCAGTGACTCAGTAGATTTTTACAAATTAGTAAACTTAATTTTTTAGAGAAATTTTAGTCTGCAACATATTTAAACAGAAAGCACAGAAAAGTCACCATATACTCCCTGCCCTCAAACATGCACAGGCTTCCTCCCTATTGATATCTTTCACCAGGGTGGTAAAAGGTTATATTTGATGATCCTACAGTGATGCGTCATTATCACACAAAATCCAGTTTACTTTAGGCTTCACTCTTGGTTCTATGGTTAACATCCTATGGTTACATCCTATGGGAAGACAATGTATATTGTCTTCATCATCAATCTTCTGTGCTCCACCTAATCATCCCTCCCTCCCTACTAACTCCTGACAAGCCCTGACCTTTTTAAAAATAGTCTTTGAAGACTTGCTTTTACCAGAATGCCATAGAGTTATGACTCCTACAATCTGCAGCTTTTTCAGTTGGGTTCCTTTTATTTAGTAATATGCACTTAAAGTTCCTCCTGTCTTTTTGTAGCTTGATAGCTTATTTCGTTTTAGCACTGGAAAATATTTCATTGCCAGGGTGTGCCATGACTTTATTTTTCCATTCACCTACTCAAACGCATCTTGGTTGCTTTCCAAAATTGGACAATTATGACTAAAACTGCCACACATATCTGTATGCAAGTTTTTGTGTGGACATGTGTTCTAAAGTCATTTGGGTACCAAGGAGGTTGACTGATGAATCACACGATAAGAGGATGTTTAGTTTTGTACGAAACTGCCCAACTCTCTTCCAAGATGACTATACTATTTTGCATTCCCACTAGCAAAGAATGAAAGTTCATGTTGCCCCACATCTTCCCAGTATTTAGAGTTACCAGTGTTCTGGATTTTGGCCATGTTAATTGGTATTTTACTATTTTAAGATGAAATTCTCTAATGACCTATGATGTTAAGCATATTTTCATGCATTTAGCTTCTGTCTACATATTTTCTTTGCTGGGTCTTCTATTCAGGTCTTATGCCATTTTTGACTTAACTTGTTAATTTTCTTATTGTTAATTTTAAGAGTTCTTTGCATATTTGGGTTAATAGTTTATTATCAGGTGTGTCTTTTGCAAATTTTCTCTGTCTGTGACTTGTCTTCTCATTTTCTTCTCAGAGTCTTCCTTAGAGCAGAAGTCTTTAATTTTAATGAAGTCTAGTTTATCAATTCTTTCTTTGATGGATCATGCATTTGGTATTATATCTGAAAAGTCATCACTATATCCAAGGTTGTCTGGTTCTCTTATGGCGTCTTATAGGTTTTTGTAATTTGCATTTTACAATTAGATTTATGATCCATTTTGTGCTAATTTTTGTGAAAGGTGTAAGATCTATGTCTAGATTCATTTTTGTTAAAGTTTTCATGATAAAAAAACCTCTTTAATGGTTTAAATTAATTTGTTGAATGAATAGTTTCATTTCTTCTTAGCAGGTTGTGTCTTTCACAGAATTGGCCCATTTAATCTAGGTTATAAAATTTGTGGACATAGGTTATTCATCATATTTCATTATTTATCCTTTTGGTGGTGTGAAATCTGTAACAACATTCCTTCTTCATTTCCAATGTGAGTAGTTGTCTTTTTTTGTTAGCTTAGCAAGAAGCTTATCTATTATATTGATCTTTTCAAAAATCAGGTTTTGGTTTTGCTGATTCTCTATTGATTTTCTGTTTTCAATTTTACTGATTTCTTTTTTTTTTCTTTTGCAGTGCTGGGGATTGAACCTAGGGCCTCACACATGCTAGGCAAGCATTCTACAACTGACCAACAGCAAGTACTCCATCAATGAGATACATCTCCAGGCCTTTTAATTTTCATTTTGAGATAGGGTCTTACTAAATTGTTCAGGCTAACCTCAAATTTCAGAGCCTCCTGCCTCAGCCTCCTAAGTATCTGGGATTATGAGTGTGCATCACTGAGCCCAGATATACTCTTATTTTGTCTTTTTTTTCCTGCTTACTTTGGGTCGAATATGCTTTTCTCTCTGCAATTTCTTAAGCAGGAATCTTGGCTTATTGATTTTTTTAGATATACCTTTTTTTCTAATTGGCACACAGTGTAATGTAAATTTCCATCTAAACACTGCTTCTACAACAACCCACAAATTTTGATAAATTAAATTTTCATTTTTGTTTAGTTCAAATATTTTAAATTTCTTTTTTTCATGGTATTGGGGGCTGAGTCAAGGGTCTTTGAAGTGAGCTACATCCCTAGACCTTTTTGTTTTTATTTTGAGACAAGGTCTCTAGAACCTAAGTTATGGTCCTCCTGCCTCAGCTTTCCAGAGTTCTGGGATTACAGGCATGTACACCCACTTAAAGATTTTCCTTTTGACCTGTACATTGTCTACTCTCCAAGTATCTTTCTGTTGTTGATTTCTAGCTTAACCACTTACCAGTCCAATTATTTAAATATAGGATGACCAAAACTTGCATATTTTTGTTGATTTTCATAAGATAATAGAAAATATAAAACAATGATTTAATCAAATTCATTCAACAGCTTTTCTGCATATGGCATATCATAAAACAGTCAATACACAATGCAGTATTACAATCTGGACAGTAGTATCTCATTTTGAATTTTTTTGTATTATTGTCTTTCTGAATTTTTTTGTATTATTGTCTTTCTTTGAATAACATACTTTACATTGGGTATTGGCCTTTCTTTTTTTCTGTGGGTGGTAAATTTCAATAAAATGTCTACCCACTAAATGTAATGATGAAGATTTTGATAATGAATGTCCTAGTTGGCATTTTGCTATCCTGTATTTTTCAATTATTTGATATATTAGACCAAATCTAAATTGTAAATAACTTTTTGAACTCCCTTTTTTTGAATAAATAACAAATGAGTACCATGTAGTTTGGTTCACAAGGTACATAAATATTTTATACTTTTCCTTGCTTTTTGATTACAAGATAGCTTGTTAGATGTTGGTCAACTCTGTCAACACCACCTACAGAATTATTATAATCATTGGCCTCTATTGAAATGTTTATAGTTTCTCTTCTTCTTTTAAATTCTATCATTTCTATACTATGAAGAGTTGATGATAAGATGCCTCTTTTGTCTTTCCATTTCAGAACACAGACTTTTCTCTTTGATATACTAACCTTTCTCCATTCTTCACTTTTTTTGTTTGGAGATCATTTGGTACTTCTTTCCTATTCAGTTTCAATGTCCCAAATGTGCTCATTTTGTGTCAGAAAAGAATTATCACTGAAATCTGGAGAAGTATAAAAATTATATCTAATGTACTTATAGAGTTTTTATAGATTGGAACACAAAATTATGATTTTTCACAAATAAAACAAACAAATTAGTAAATGAATATAATCAGAACTTACTATTAGACTTCACTGGAAACAAACATTAAAATTAAATACAACAGTCTAAATAAAAAAGTATCCAAAAGATAGTCAATGTAAAGCAAATAAACAGATGTATGAGTGTATCTTGTGCAAACAAAAATTGACTAGTTGAAAATGAGACTTGCCCAAGTGACAGCACTGCCCAAGTGACACTTCAGGTAGTGTTAATTGCTTCTTCTCTTTCAGGAAGATACTTAGATTGGGAATAACTAGATTGAAAGAAATATTTATTTTTAGTTTTTTAATGACTCTCCATATTGATTTCTATAGAGGTTATACTAGTTAACATTCATACCGACAATAATGTAAAGGAGTTCCTTTTCTCCTGCAGCCTTTCCAGCATTTGTTATTATTTGATTTCTTGGTGATGGCCATTCTATCTGGGGTAAGATGGAATCTCAGTGTTGTTTTAAAGTGAATTTTTCTTTCTTTCTTTCTTTCTTTCTTTCTTTCTTTCTTTCTTTCTTTCTTTCTTTCTTTCTTTTTTCTTCTTGCTTGCTTTTGTCTTATGAGATAGGGCCTCCCTGTGCAGTTTAGGCTGGTTTTGAGCTCATTTTGTAGCCTAGGTTAGTCTCAGACTAGCAACAATCCTCCTGCCTCGGCCTCCCAAGTTCTGGGATTGCAGGCATGCACCATCATGCCCAGGTTAATGTGAATTTTCTAATGGCTAATGATGAGGAAGATTTCTTTAATATACTGGGCATTTGTAATTCTTCTGAGAAATGTCTGCTCATTCCATTCATCCATTTTTTGATTGGGTCTTTTATTTTGATGGCTCTAGTTTTTTTTTTGAGTTCTTTATATAGTCTAGATATTTGTCTACCATCTGAGTAATAGCCAGTAATTTTTTTTTCACATTCTGTATTTTTTCTCTTTACTCTGTTGTATCTTTTGCTGTGCACACAAGCTTTTTAATTTGATATGAACCCATTTGCTGATTGTTAGTGCTATTTACTATGAACCAGGGTTCTGTTCAAAAACTACCTGCCTATGCCTATGACTTCAAGAGTTTTACCTGTTTTAATTTCCAGAAAACTGTTTCTGTTTTAATATTAAGATCATTGATCCATTTTAGGGGCCGAGGATTTAGCTCAGTGGTATAAGCGCCTGCCTGGCAAGCACGAGGTCACGAATTTGATCCCTGTTACCAAGCAAAACAAAGATCATCAATCCATTTTAATTTTAGTTTGGTACATGATGAAAGATATGGGTCTAGATTTGGTCTTTGCATGTGGACAACCTTTTTGATTTAAAAAAAAACACTGAAGAAAATAGGTAGCAGAAGGTCCTTACCTCAATCTGATAAAAGGCATTTATGACAAACCTGCTTCTAACCTCATATTACACGGGGAAAAAATCTGAAAGCCTTCCCTTTAAAATCAGGTGTCCACTATCACCATTCCTGTTCAACACAGGAATTGAAACAGTAGCAAGAGGAATTAGGAAAGAGAAATATATATATATATATATATATATATATATATATATATATGAAAAGAATAAATCAAATTATTATTATTCACAGGTGACATGAAATTCTATATAGAATATCCAAAAAATTCCACCTAAATCCTCCTAAAATAAGTAACCAATTTCAGTAAGACAGCAAGATACAAAACTCAACATACAAAAAACAATAGCATTCTTGTAAATCCATAATGAACTCACTAGGAAAGAAATTAGATTAAAAAATATTACTCATGGTAGCAACAAGAAAAATTAAATACTTAGGAATTAACCTAACGAAGCAAATGAAAGAACTCTACAGGAAAATTTATAGTACTCTGAAAAAAGAGATCGAAAAGGACGACAGAAAGTGTAAAGATGTTCCCTGTTCCTGAGTAAACAGAACCAACATAATCAAAGTGGCCATGCTTTTAAAATTGGTATATAGATTTAAATGCAATCACGATCAAAATATCAATAGCTTTCATCACAGAATGAGAAAATAATATTAAAATTCACATGGAACCAGAAGAGACCTAGAATAGCAAAAGCAATCCTGGGTAACAGAGCAAAGCAGGAGGTATCACATACCTTGAGACCATACTCTTAAGTGAAATGAATCAGACACATGTAAATACTACCTTGTTTCTCTGGTGTGAGAGACAGACAGTATAAATAAGGACCAAAATGAATAATAGATATTGTGAAATAGGAAGAAAATGTTCAAATGGGAAGGGGAACTTGGGAGCGGGGAGGGGAAAGAAAGGACATGAAAGGAAAAAAATAAGAAAAGTAGAAAAAACTGGAAACAAAGCTTTTGTAAATAAGGAGGGGAAGGGAGAGTAGGGAAATATGAAAAAAAATAATCAAGATATATCATGTACAGGTACAAATTTCCTATGATGAATGTGATTATGCATACCTAAAATGTACCAATAAACTTAATTAATTAAAATAAATATATAAATAAAGAAAAGAGACATCACAAACACAGACTTGAAGTTATACTGTGAAGTGACAGTGATAAAAACAGAATAGTATTGGCACAAAAATGAACATGTGTATCAATAGAACAGAACAGAGGAAGCAGAAACAACCCCAGGTACATTCAGCTATTTGATCTTTGACAAATGGGCCTAAAACATACACCAGGGCCTGGGATATAACTCAGTGGTATAAGTGCCTGCCTAGGAAGTGCAAGGTCCTGAATTCAATTCCTGGTACCACCCCTCAAAAAAATACACCAGAGAAAAGAATGTTCCTATTGTTTTTTACTTTATCCATCTGTTCCTATATATTGTCGTTAAATTCTTTAGCACATATCTATCTATGTATCTATGTATGTATCTATCTATCTATATATCATCTATCTATCTGTCTGTCTGTCTATCTGTTTATATATATATTTTTTTGGGGGGGAGGGTACTGGGAATTGAATTCAGGGTGTTTGCACTGAGCTATCCTCAAGCCCTTTTTTTTAAAAAAAAATTAGGGGCTGGGGATTTACCTCAATGGTACAGTGCCTGCCTGGCAAGCATAAGGCTCTGAGTTTGACTCTGGGTACCCCACACACAAAAAAAGTAAAGAAAATTTAATTTTGAAGCCAAGTTTTGTGGTGCACACATGTAATTCTTCACTTGGGAGGCTGAGGCAGGGGGACTGCCATGAGTTTAGGGCAAGACTGGACTGCATAGTGAATTCACCGTGAGCCTGAACAACATAGAGAGACCCTGTCTCAAAAAATCCAAAAACATTTTCTTTTTTTAAAGTTTGAGACAGGGTCTCACTAAGTTGCCAAGGTGGGGTTTGAACTTGCAATTTTCTTGCCTCAGTCTCCCAGAATGCTGGGATTACAGGCATATGCTACCATGTCCACCTTTAATCATAGCTTTTTTTAAGTCCTGGCCAGAAGTCATATGTGAGGTGCAAGCTGGTAATCCGAGTTATTCAGGATGTTGAAGCAGGAAGAATGAGCTTGAGGCCAGGCTGGATAACATGGTGGGACCCTGTTTCAAAACAAAAACAGAAACCAAAAAGACCCCTACAACAATAAAAGTCCTGCTCTAATAATCAAAATCCTTGCTGTGTGTGACTCTGTTCCTGATGCCTGTTCAGTTTTTTCAAACTGTAGTTTGTGCCTCTAAGGATGCCTTGTAATTTTTGTTGAAAGGTGTAAATGATATATGAGGTGAAAAATTACTGTAAATAGGCCTTTAATGATGTGGTTAGGTTTGAGGGAGACATTCTGTAGTCCTATGATTATGTCTCAGTCATCTGATGTGACTGTGCTCCTGGCCTGTGACTTTCACTGATGTCTCTCTATCCTTATGCCTCTAAGGTAGGAAATAATGGCTGCTGGTGAGGCTGTCTTCCACTGTACGAGGTTCCAGAGACCTGAAGTTGGATATATTCTTCCCCCAGGTTGGTTAGGCTATGATATAACCTCAGTAGGTTAAGCTTTAGTAAAACTTTTTTCTGAGACCTTTTAAGAGAAACAAAATGCACTGGCATATTTCAAAATATTTTCTTCCCCCTGCTAGAAGCATAAGGGAATTTTCTCTTCACTGTGAGGACCTGGTCAAGTGCCTGGAGGTAAAATTCACAAAAGTATCCCCCTCTCCATGCCTGGGCTACTCTTGCTTTTAATTCTCAGGCTTGAAACTTCAGCAGTTTGTTATAGTTCAGATCCCCTCAACTCACCCACTGCACATTGATGCTTGCAGAGGTTTTGTTCTGGAAAGTTGTGAATCTCTTTGTCTGCCTCTTTCTCGCTAATTTGGGGGGTGGCAGTTTGCCCTCTGACCTCCTTTCTCTGAAAGATGTAAGAAAAGTTGTTGATTTTTTTTCTCAACTATTTACTCATCAGGGCAGTGTAGAGCCTTCTAATTTCCTTTACATTCCTGATCAGAAATCAAAAGTCGCTTTTGTATTTTATAGTTTATTCACAGTTTGTCTCCTTAACTATACTATAAGCTCTGCAAGGATAGAAACCTTGTCTGCAGCACCATGGTTGGAGCATGGTAGGCACATAGTATATGTTTGGTGAAAAAAAAGAAACATTGAGAATCAGAAGACCTAGACCATGTGACATAGGGCAGATCCCTTCCTCTCCCAGTCTCAGTTTCCTCACAACTTGACATTATTATTTGTTTGTCTATTATCTATCTCAGTGTTCTAATGTGTAAGCTCCATAAAATCAGGAATCTCATCTGTTGGAAAGCCCACAACACAGGACTGTCTCTGTATTTACTGTATTGAATTAACAAATAAATAATTAATGGCTGAATTTACAAAAGGAGTGGGCTGACCTTGGTAATTTGATGGCAGAGATTTCTGGTAGCTTTCCCCTGCTCATACCACAAAGGTGTGCCTGTCTGGACTAGTTTTAAGTGCTCCTAAGACAGTTTAATGTCCTTCTAAGAGAGGAACCTAAGTAAGTTTTACAAGTTAAAATGATCAGAAGTGCATGGAAAAACAATTTCCCAAACACTGGAACTCAGCAGCTTCTCTTCGTGTTACCAGGAGAACAGGGTCTGTGCTCTAACATGTGTGTGGGACAACAATTTGATGTTTGAAATTCAGCCTTTCAAAACCACACAGACTTAGGTAACACGATCCAACTCCTTGGTTTTAGAAAGAAGCGGGTGCACAGCTGGGAGGAGAGAGTGCAGTTATTTACCAGCTTGTTCCTAAGGGCAAAAGACAGAATGTTCAGTATTCATGGGAGAGGCAAGAGTTGTGTTCTGCCTGAGTAATTCTTGCTCACTGGATAGGCGAGGTCAGGTGACAAAATCCTGTAACTCTCCCTGGCACCAGAATGGCCCTGCCTAGAGGCAAGAGAAATGTTTTCTTTAAGTCCAGTTCTGTAGCACTTTGTAACAATGCCCTGGTGTCCCATTTCCCAGGCTTCATGGAAAGAAATAGAAGATGATCAAGTTGTAAGACATTTAAAGGAAACTAGAGGCAGAAGAGTTCAATTGGAAGCTCCCAAAGCTGAAGCTCTAAAACCCTCCCTGTCTTTCATTTTTCTTTGTTTTGCTTTGCTTTGCCTTTCTGCCCTTGCTTTTTTTGGGGCATGGAGGAGACATGGTTTCCCTCTATAGTTCAGGCTGGCCTTGAACTCACTTTGTAGCTCACACTGGCCTTGAACTCACAGTGATCCTCCTTTCTCAGCCTCCTGAGTGCTGAGATTACAGGCGTGTGCCACCATGCCCTGTTGTTGCCCTTGTTCTTGCCTTCCCTTCCCATTCCTTGTCTCTCTTCTCTCTCTTTCACTCTTTCCTCTCTCCCCTCTTTCTTTCTTTTTAAAATTTTAAATGTTTATAAGAAAGCAGCTATACTTCCATTTCATGGTGACAAATGAAAACAAAACACATCAGTTACAAGAGTATTAAAATGTAAAGTAATGATAAATCTCACCACAAAAATTACAAGACCTATATAAGAAAACTGGAAAACACTGCAGAAAAATTTTAAATTTTGAGAAACATTTTAAGGCAAACCACTTGAAGGTAACAATTTTTTTTATGAAAACCCAAAAGACCTAAAATCATTAAAAAGTACTGAAGAGGAAGAAGTAACTTCGGAAAGCTAAAATGACATTATTTCCAGAATTTACATACATTTATAAAATCTTATTTACTTTTTTAGTGTCTCATATCTTTCTTTCTTTCTTTCTTTCTTTCTTTCTTTCTTTCTTTCTTTCTTTCTTTCTTCTTTGTTTTGAGACAGGGTCTAGCTACATGGCTGAGATAGACCATGAGCTTGCTAGGATCTAGAACTTGAGATCTTCCTGCCTCAGCCTCCTAAGTGCTGGGATTATAAATGTTTATTGCTAAATATGGCTCTTTTGCTAGTATACTGTTATAGTTTGTGTCTAGATGTCCCCCAAAATCCTCTTAGAGTCATGGGGGTGGGCACCTGGATCTAGAGTATGGTAGGATTAAAGGTGTGAGTGCTAAACCCACCCTAGATTAGGTAGCCTGCATATGATACAAAGGGCAGAAAAAGTCTTATCTCTTCCTCCCTTGTTGCTTTTGCTAACTTGTGGGTGCCATGAAGTATTTTCCTCTGTGATGGCCCTCTGTCAAGCCACCCTACCTTACAGCCAGCCAACTATGGACTGAAATTTCTACAAAATGTGAGCCAAAATAACCTTCCTCCTTTTAACTTTGGGCCTCTAGTATTTTGTCTCAGCAATGAGAGAAAATTAACTAAGATTTATACTGGTTTTCTTCTTCTGCATTTATTTATTTATTTATTTATTTATTTATTTATTTATTATTTGTGCTAGAGATTAGACCTAGGTTCTCATGAATGCTAAAGAGATGCTCCACCACTGAGCTACATTCCCAGTCCTGCCTGCTTTGCATTTTTCTAAAGGGAAAAGAAACTTATGCCTTGACCCTCTACAGGGAAGAAGTTGTGGAGATAATATTGGAATTTTTGGAGGCAGAAGTAGAAGGGAGTTGTGGGGAGCAATCTAGCTCTTGGTGGCATTTATCTCAGAGTCATTCTCCATATGGTTGTCTACTGCTCTTTGGCAAGGCTGAAGACTCTTAAAATGGATTCTGTACTGCTAGGTTTGGATAACTGGTGTTATTGGGTATTTTTTAAACTCCCCCAAATCCTTTAGTTCTGCAAAAAGTTGCATAGAAAATAATTCTCTGAAATTAACTTTGTCTCAACACAGCCAGTCTGTCCTGAGTATGACACTGCAGGATGGAAGGGGGCATTACTGGTGAGAAGTAGGGTTGGATGACTCTCAAGACTTCTTCCAGCTTCAGGATTTGAAGATTGTGTGCTAATCATCCTTCACAGCAATAAAAAATGAAGAGGATACTGTCGATGTTCACTTTGAACATCGGTCTTCAGATTTTTACCTGGAGCTGCCTATCACCATGCCTCCATAAGGACATTTTTTTCAAGTTCAGAAAGGATTTTTTAAAGTAGTATGTGTTTTCAGTACATAATGACTGCATTCATTGTGAGTAAATGATACATGTACATAACACATCTGTATGGTTTATATGTAGATGTCCCCCCAAAGCTTCATACACTCATAGGTGGGCCTTTTGGAGGTGGATGAATTATTAGTGTTGATAACTGGATTAGTCCACAGATTTATTTAGCATAGTTCTGGGTGTGGATAAGGGAAAGACTCACCCTGGGTGGGGTGGCACCTACAAATAGGCCTGTAGTTTAGTTTAGATGGTATAAAAAGGGAAAGAAGGAAGACTTGTTGCTTTCTGCCTGCCCTGACATGGGCTGTTTCTCCTCTGCCATGCTGCCCTGCCTTGCCAGCATACTACAGACCAAAACCTCTACAAACTGTGAGCTAAAATAAACCTTCCCCTATCAACTTGTGAGTGTCGGGTATTTTATCCCAGCAATGAGAAAGTAATTAAGATAACATCTTGATTCATTTTTTCCATAAAGATATTTAAGAAGCTTGTGCTCATGGCTTCTGGATTTTCTCTGATCAGAGGTCATCTGCTGAGGCTCTCTTGTTTGGGAAATTCTTGGAAAACTAATCTGTAGCAGCAGAGGCATCCCTCACCCTCAAGAATCTTCTCTTGCTTTGTTCCCAATGTATATGGCCACCCAGCCAGCTCTGATCCACTGGGGTAAGCATATCCCCCTATGTGAAAGTCAGCAGTCAAAGAGGCTGGTTGTTGTTGTTGTTATTTTTGATTTTCAAATTATTGTTTATTTTTAATTAAACTCAAAAACATAAACATTGTATATATTAATGGAGTAGCATGTAATGTGCAATGCATGTATACATTGCATAATATTTAATTGAGGTTAAGTGAATTTACCTCCTCAAACATCAGTTTGTTGTGATGAACTTTCAAATTACTTTTTGCTAGGTTTTTGAAATGTATAGTACATTATTATTACCTATAATAGTACCCTAAGCTCCTTGCACCTATTTAACTCCAACTTAGTACATAGCGATCAAACCTCCTGTCCCCAGCCTCTAGTAGCCACCACTCTAATCTCTACTACTAAAAGATCAACTTTTTTTAGATTCCATGTGTGAGTGAGATCATATGATGATTATCTTTCTATGCCTGGCTTATTTCACTTAAAATAATGATCATCTGTTTCAATTACGTTGTTGCAAATGTCAAGATTTCACTTTTTATCGCTGAATAGAATTCCCTTATGATGATGTACCTCATGTTCTTTATCCATTTGTTAGTGGATGAACACCTTGTTTCCTTTCTTTAGCTTCTTTAATTAGTGCTGCAATGAGCATGAGAAAGCAAATGTCTCTTTAACATAGTGATTTTATTTCCTTTGGTTATATACTCAGTAGTGGGATTGCTGGGTCATGTGGCACAGTAGTTGTATTTTTAATCTTTTGAGGAATCCCCATACTGTTTTCTGTAACAACTGTTACTAATTTATTTTCCCACCACCAGTGTGCAAATGTTCTATTTTTCTTAACATCCTTGCTAGCACTTATTATATATATATATATATATATATATATATATATATATATATAGTGGTACTGGGGATTGAGCCCAGGGTCTTCTGAGCTATATCCCCAGCCCTTTTTTAAAAATTTAATACAAGGTCTTTCTAAGTCTCTAAGTTTCCCAGGCTTAGCTTGAACTTGCAGTCCTCCTGCTTCAGCCTCCCAGAATCCTGGAATTACAGATTTGTGCCATCACTCCTGCTCACAGAACCTTGTATGAAGTTCTTTTCTATGTTCACTTACTCTTTTCTTTTTCTCCTTCCTTACCTCTCAATATATCTAGACACCTGCAGAAGACACTGCTGGATGCCCACTCCAGCCTCTGTTGTCTTCCTTAATAATAGAATTTGTTTGGGGATAGCAATGCCCTCAGTTAAACAACAGCTTTCTTTTAATTAGAAGTGAGTAGATTACTTTTTGGCCAATAAGACTGGGAGCAGATGCATGAAGTATTCTGAGAAGATTCCTCAAAGGAAAAAGTTGTATTTTTCTTTCTTAATGTCTGTTACTTAGATTGTAGCTATTACGGCTGGAGCTTGAAGAGCCATTTTTGGACAATGAGGCAATATGGACAAGCTTGGAAGAAGCTTCAGTTTGTGATAACTTTATAGAAATGTTGTATCCACCTAGGCGACTTCAGATTTCTTTTATAAGAGTGACAGACTATTTTTTAAAGCAATTTTTGTTTTTTTTGTTATTACAGATGGAGTTAATAGTAATATTATGTCTCCTTCCTCAGATGTCTTGATAAACAGATCCAGATAATAGGCTGGAGTTTTATGAGTGAAATATGGCTAATTATGGGGAAGAGTAAACCTTTTGACTATTTTTTATTGGTACTGGGGATTGAACTCATGACTTTATGCTTGTCAGCAGGTGCTGTGCCATAGAGGTATATCCTCGGCCTGCCTTTTGATTATCCTAAGGGATATCAGCAGGAATTTCTCTAGGCAAGAGTCAGAAGAATGCCAGTAATCTGCCTACAATGTCCCTTTACAGTCAGCCCCAGGTGGACCTTACAGTATGTCTCACAGTTACCTCAGTAATTCACATGCCTAGCCTACTACCTGACACAGAACAGGCTCAATTACTGATCAGGGCCAGGTGGGAGGAGAAAGGGTGGAAATGGGGGTGAGAAGATTGAAAGTGATTGAGATATGTTAAATATATGTTTGAATCCCCAGAATGAATGTAAATATCATTTACTGCAAGTATGTACCTATCAAATAAATAAATAAATAAAACTGTTGATCGAACAAATAGTTCATTGCTTTCATAACTGACATGACCAAGAGGTCAGTTTACTTGAGTAATCTGAAAGTCTTTGGGAAAGTTCTCTTCTCATCCTGTCCGCACCCAAAACCTTCTTTCCCAACCCATCATCTTTGCTACCATACCTGAAACTCCCAGAAATATATTTATTGATCAGCATGCGTCAAGTATTGTGTGAACTTCTGAAGATTAGTAGTACAGGAGATAGGCATGTTTCCTGCCTTCAGGGAGCCGCTAGAACATTGAGACAGAAGCAAGCAAATAAAGGAATCATCACAGTCTGGAATAAGTTCAATGGCAGAAATGTTAATGCAGGACAGAGTTTCTTAGACAAAGTGGGGTGCAAAAATCTCTAAGAGGAAGGAGAGAGCCACGGGATGGGAACAAACAGCTATACAAAGAGCAGGGGTGGGGATCCTGCTGGGGGCTTCAACAGGAAGGCAGCCCACTCAAAGACTTTAAAGATCCTTTGAGGGAAGAAGGCAGTTCAGTGGGGCTGGAACTTGGTAAAAGAAAGAGAATGACACGCAAAAAGGATGGAGAGGTCAGCAGAGGCCAGATCATGCAGATACTTGCAGGCCATGGAAAGGAGTTTGGACTTTATTCTGAGTGCTGTGATAAGCCATTGATAAACTTAAAACAAGGGAACACCATGATCTAATTTTGCATTAAGAAGGTCATGGTGACGGCTGTGTGGAACTGAACAGCCTGGTACAGAAGTAGAGAGGCCCATGTATGAGGTTTTACCTTCAGGCAGGGGGAGAGGATAGCTACTTACATAGGGGAGGGTCAGGGGGTCTAGGGAGAAGTGCAGGGATTAAGGGCATGTGTCAGAAGTTGAGAGCATCAGACTGGGCAATGGGTAGAATGTGGGAGCAGAGGTGGAGGAGGAATCAAGGTTTTGGGCCTGAGCAGCTGTGTGGTGGTGCTGCACTCTAAGGTGGGTACATAGGAGGAGGAGGTTGGAGTCATTACTTTGATTTTGGTCTGATAGACATGAATATACTTGTGAAACACAAAGGGTGCTGGCAAAGAGGCAGACTAATATTTGAGCCTGGAATTAAAAGAAACACTTAGGCTGAAAATCACTGAAATGGCCTGATGACCTTGGAAATAGATGGAACCCACCAAGGACAGAAGACAGAGGCCAAAGCTGAGACCAGAGGTACTTCTGATCATCAGGAGAGGAGAAGACTGCAAAAATGACTGAGATAAAGCAGAAAAATTATTTAAATACTACTCATCATCCCCAATAGTGTTGTGGAGTTTGAGGAGGCTGGTAAACAGCATCTCTTCTCTTCTACTTGAAATCAGTATCAGAGAGGCATGACAGTCAGGAAGTAAAAAAGGGCTGAAAGTGCAGGCAGAGTGGGTGTACTCTGTAGGCTGACAGAACCCAGGAGGTGGGATGGGAGGCTGAGTGTGCCCTAGTCTACCGTCCCATAGGTGGATCTTAATGTTAAGGTTGGAATGATTCCTATATATCTATCAGTCAAGAACCACCTTTGCCTAGACCAATGTCATCAACATTCCTGGGAAAAAGGCGTCAAAATTACTTTAAATTCTCCTCCTGTGATTTTCATGTGTAGACAGGGTTAAGAAACTATTGCTCTGGTTCCACCCTTTATTTTACAGTTGGGGACACTGAGGCTTAGACCCAGGTCATCTGTAGAGGTGTAACACCAGAAGATGTGTCCCGACACTGCTGCTGATTGTGTGAGTGGGGTCAATAACCTTGTTTGGGGAGCAGGAAGTTGGGAAAGATGATCTTTAGAGCACTGTTTACCACTTACTGCAATTACTCTATTTTATGATCCTAGGTGTGACTTAACTTACTGGAGCATCACTTGTGCCTCAAGATGCCCCTAATAGTGGTTAGGTTAATTTCCCACTTGCAATGACTCAGCCCTGGATAGAAAGGAACAGCAAGAAATACATGTTTGGGAGAGCTTAGGATCTATAGAGCAAGTCTTCAATGGTGAATTCATCCTGTTTTCTTTTAGGTGATGGCAACAAGTTCATCACAGGCACAGAAGGGAAAGAACAGGAGAGCCCAGTTGAGAAAGCCCAATGGGCTTGGGCTGCCCTATTTGCTCCCATCTCTCTTTTCTACTTCATATTTTTCCCTGCCCCAAATTCCCCATTGTGTCTTTCCTATTCTTCTCCTGCACTCCATCTATGTGCATCAAACACAAGTTTTTCAAAGGCAAGCCTATGTATGGCTTCCTCTGCCTACTCCACAGAATCTCTCGTTTCTTCCTCTCACTTCTGCTGGGGGACTCAGAGCTTGAAATTAAGTCATCACAGTGTAGGCAACCAAAAGTGTTCATGAAATTGAAAAGGCTGGAAAATAAGGCCATATGTGATTTCTTCTGCTACAAAGTAGAGCCTTGTGGGTACTGAACCATGTATTGGTCTTAAAAAGTGTAATTTCTTGGGTGCTCCTTTTTTTTTTTAGTACTGAGACTTGAACTTAAGTCCTCGTGCTTGCCAGGCAGATACTGTGACACTGAACTATATTCCCAGCCCTCTCGTGTGCTCTTTAACAGGCAACTTGAGAAGAACTAGATATGTGGGTACAGAGAATTGGGGACAAGAAAGGAAACTGAGGCCTGGAGCAAACAAGTAAAGTTCACGAGTTTCATATCCTAAGGCCTCTTTTTGGCTGGGGGACTTTACTTAGCTGTTCAGCCATATTGTTTTGCAGCATGGTAAACTGAGGTTTAGATATGCCAATGAAGTACTCAGGGTTATATGGTTTGCTAGTCACTACAAGGCCTATAGTCCAGGCCTCAGGGCTTCCTTTTCCTATCTCAGCTACTTCAGCCTTCCTCAAAGTGACATTTAGGAACTAGTTTAATTTTATAAGATGACAGGACTTATGGTAAGGACTCTGAAGGGGAAACATCAAAAAACAATAGATCATGAGATAAAAGCAGAGGGAGCAGCAAACTCAGTGCTCCTTCAGGGCTTTCCTAGCTTTCTTCACAGCCTGCCTATTATCTTCTGTTCGTGCTCCACAGCCACTTCTCTGCAGCCTGTGTCCACTCACATCACTGTTACTCCTGTGCTGTGCACATACGCACACAACTTATGTTCAGGACTTTGATTTGCATTTCCTTTTTCACAGCCATTTATGGAATATTTCCACATGTAAATATGCTTAGCTCAGCCAGAAATCAAAACTGTAATGCATCACTTCTGTGAAAGTTGCCAGTCTTTTCCTACACCCATTGCTTTCAGTGCTTCCTTGGTCTCTGAGTCCTCCAGACTCAACATTTTCAGGGCACCAGAGGCTTGGAAAGTTAGAGTTTCACAGGCAACAAGTGCCATTCAAGATGATGGTGATGGTTGGTGGCTATGGTTGCAGAACAATGTGAAAATATCTAATGCTATGAGGCGGTACACTTGAAATTGGTTAAAATGGTTATATCTCTATACTGTATCTCTCTCTGTCTCTGTCTCTCTTTCTCTCTCTGTGCATAACAAAAAACTTTCATGCCATCCTTGACTTGTGGCTAGTTTGCTCTCTTGTGCCCATCTGACTCACTTGGTCACCAGGTTATGCTGATTTTCATTATGAATTGTCTGTGAAATTTCCCGTACTCCAGCATCACCAGTGTAGTTTTTTATTCTTTTTTTTTTTTTAAAACTGGGGATCAAACTCACCACCTCTCACTTGCAAAGCAGGTGCTTATGCTGCTGAGCTAAATCCCCAGCGAGTTTTTTATTCTTGAGCCCTAACCCTTTTATAGTCTTGGACATGGGGACTGCTATTTACATTTTAACTTTTGAAAGAGACCCAATGTAAGCAAACTCACTTGAAGAAATACTGCCTTTCAGTGTGGTTTTTTTTGCCTTTATTCTTTACTTTCCTCTGCATGATTTTTATTCTTGCCCCAGCTGGCCTCAGCACCTCACACCTGGATTACAGCTATAGTTGGTCAGCAGCTAGCTGTCCCCATTTCAGCCACTCCAGCTGCCAGGACCCATCTTCTACAAATGTCTCTGCATCATATCACTTCCCCACTCAGGAGCCTATCATGGCTCCCTGAGACCTATTAGATCCTATCTAAAGTCATAGGGATGGATGCCAGCCACCTCAGCTTCCCATCCACCTTTTTCTTCTCTGTTCACTCCTACTCCTCCCAGACTTATAGGTCATTTTTCTTTATGTTAGCCTTTCTGCTAGTTTGGGGGGTCTCCTATCTACCTTTCCACCTCCTGCCTCCTGAGGCACTTCTGGTGGTGCAGGAGAAATTATGACTCTTCAGATGTCCCCTCCTGTCCCTCAATGCATTGCCTCTACTTCATCTGCACTCTGCTGTTCACTAGCTCTGTGACTTTGTGCAAGCTGTTAAACCATTCTGTGCCTTAGTGTTTTCATTTTCTCATCTCTAAAGCAGGGATCTTAGTAGAACATATGTTACACATTTGTGGAGAGGCTTAAGAGTCAGTAGATGTAAACGGGTTTAGAATGTTATTTGACATAAAGTAAGTGCCATATAAGTGATATGTAGTATTATTCTTAATTATTGCAATTGTTGTCCCTTTCAGCTGGCTCCTCTTTGGAAAACATTTCTGCTTGAAATAGCTAACTGATGGCTTTCATTGGTAAACCTTGCTTGAACTAATGGAGGTGGTGAAGTAGCTAATATTTGGGTTCCAATGAGCTTCTCTACCTGAGACAACTGAGGAGCCAAACTATTTACAAAGCTCTAACTTGTTCATTAATTACTAATCAACTGATAGGAGAAGAGGTGAAATTCAAAAGCAAGATTTTCCAGAAATATGTTGGGATATTTTCAAAATACTCTAAGAGACAATGGTCATGCACCTTCTTTCTGAAGTCCTTTTCCCTACAGCCCAGGTTCCAGTGACCTTGTCTCCTCATCTGCTCCCATACTTCCTTCTCAGGAGGATTCATGGCAGTGTGTCCCCTGTGGTTGTCCCCAACCTGAAAGCACTGCTTCAAATAGTTATTTTCTGCTAAAGATATATCCTTATACTTTTGTTCTAGTTTATTTTTTGAGACAGGGTCTCACTGTATAATAGTTCAGACTAGCCTTTAACTCACTATGTAGTTGAGGCTAACCTCGAAATCTTGGCAACCCTCATGCTTCAGCCTTCCAAGTGCTGGGATTACAGGCATGTGCCACCACACATGGCTAGTTTTCTTTTTTAAATTAACAAATAAAATTTTGTTTATTATGTACAACATGATGTTTTGAAATATATATATATATATATATATATATATATATATATATAATCACAATGGCTAAACCTTGTTAACACATGCATCATTTTTCTAGTTTTCAAATCCATGTCTATGCTTTTGTGGCAAATACAATAATTCTTTTAAAAGCACCACTGAATTTAGTTACTATTTATCCCTATGTCTGTCTGTCTGTCTGTCTATCTGTCTGTCTCTTTCTCTCTCAGTGAAGACTAAAAAATTCAACTGCCATGGAGTTGGAGATGGTCTGAAAAATATTTTGAACATTTAAAAGGGGAACCACAGCCCCATGGGATCAATGGGGTAACATGAAGCCATCTGGCTCCCAATTTTCTTGTCTGCCACATGGAGGTAGATCCTAATTATCATTTTTTCTAAGAGCAGCAAAGAGTGCTCTTGTGATGCTTGTTGCCAAGCTTGGAGGGCTACTGCCGAGATGGCAGGGTGAAGGGCCATAACTGGGCAGGTGTGGCAACCACTGCAAGTATCCTTATTGTTCAGGATCAGCTGAGCTCAGAATCCCAAAGTCCATGAAAGTCCAGGAGCAAAATATTTTTCTACCTTTCTCCCTCCTAGTTGGTTTTCTGTGAAACAACAACAAAGAACTCCTATATGTGATAAACATTTAAAGTTCCTCTTATCTACTCTAGTAACCACCATGGCCTCAGAAGTTGCAGTGTTTTGTCTCTGTTTAGTCAGGGTTACCTAGGCAACAAAGTTGTTCTCTTTTTACCACTGTGTGACCCAGGGGCAAGGTTTTTCCCCTTTTTGAGTAGAGAAAGAGCCAGAGAGGTTTGGGGTGTAGCTGTGCTACTTTCTGGCTTTCTCTTTTCATCTGTTCTTTCTTGTTCTGCTGGAAATTGGCTGTGGGAAGTCTACAGATGAGCAGAGTAGTCTAAAATTCTCTGAGCTTGTTTTAAAAGGGGAAGTGTTTGGGAGTAAGTGGATATTGGGAAAGTACAAATACATGGGTTTTGGGCTGTCTGTGGATTTCCAATGCACTAATCCAAAGTTTGGATCTGCACATCTGTGCAATCCACTTGTTGTGACCAAATTTGTATGTGTAAACAATGAATTTGGCT
The DNA here is from genome assembly GCA_004027455.1 of Hydrochoerus hydrochaeris. Taxonomy (NCBI): domain Eukaryota; kingdom Metazoa; phylum Chordata; class Mammalia; order Rodentia; family Hydrochaeridae; genus Hydrochoerus; species Hydrochoerus hydrochaeris. The sequence continues at coordinate 57,324 of PVLA01001428.1, read as the reverse complement.
TCATGAGCATTGAGGTTTGGAGCAGGTGAGGAAATTGAGGTTCCAGAGACCAGCAAGCAGAGGTTCTCAACATTACAAAGGATTCTAGTAAATGGAAAAGAACAGGTCAACATGTATGAACTTGAAAGAGAAGAAAGCATGTTGTTTTGATTATATTTGGGCAGTGACATAATAATCTTGGTAACCTTGAGGTTTGTGGCTCATGAAAATCAAGGAGTTATAGTCTATTTCAAGGGACAAAGGGGTAGGTGTATATGCTACAGGAGCAGACTAAATGGAATCACTTTGATAGGGGTGATTTTCTTCTATAGGGACACAGTAGGCCTAAGGCTATGCTTAGGGACCAGGATGGGTCCAGGTTAGGGTGTGATAGAGGAGACACTAAATGCTCAATCGTAGCCCGTGGAAGAAATAGCAAAAAACAACAGAGAAATGCAGCCAAGAGTGGTGGGAGATAATGAACCCCCAAAATGAGGTGGAGGGAAGCTACAGTCACGAGTCTTGAACTTGACTCTGCCCACATGACTGGGTGTTTTTTTCAAGTGATCTCTTGGGCAGTGACATTGGAGAAGCAACAATTAAAGATATTTTTTTCAGGTGCGGGGGAGGAGACAGAGAAAAGGTGGATGGTTTTGTCACCTCATACATTTTCCATCATTTTCTTACTGAGGCTCTCCTAGATTCCTTTCCAAGATCAGGGATCACAATGGATTGGCATTATGTGGTATTTTCAGAAGAAGGAAGAGGTCCACTTGTGTTTCAGATTCCTTTCATCTTGTTCCTTTATGTGTATAGCCTGCTTTGTGTGTGTGTGTGTGTGTGTGTGTGTGTGTGTGTAGTCTTTTTGGGAGAATCCTTAGGTATACTCCTCAACCATCCCCTCAAGATGAGGGTGGGTGTTAGTCACTTTGCTACTCATTATGAAGCTTTCACGAAACTGAGAGCAGAACAGAAAGAGAAGGCAACAGGTTTGAGTTCAACTCACATAACAGCTGTGTGACACTGGACATGTCACTCAGCTGGCTGAGTCTCAGTTTCTTTACCAGAACAGTAAGGGAAGAGAGTATGTCCTTCATATAAGGATTATGTAGGTGACGTATGACCCTGGATGTCGCATAGGTCTGGCACTTAGGAATGCTCAACAAATACATGTTGCATCAGAAAAACAATCTCCTCCCACTGGTTAAGGATCTTTCCTGCCCAGTCAATTTATACTCAGTCAGATGCCATGTGTATTTTTAGAAAAAGAAAGAAAGTTTTATTGAAACTTCAAGCTACATTTGAAAAATCAACTCAAATCCTGGAGGCATACATCAGGATAAGGTGTCAGAAAGTGAAAAGTATTCTCTGTCCCAGAACTCCCCTAAGACAAGCTCCCAGGGCACATCCCCCCCGACTCCATGGGATCAAAGCCAGGCCCTCATCCAACCCTCATCCACGGCAGGATGCTATCCTTCTATCCGCCTGAAAGTTTTCCACAATTTTTTTAAACTTCTCAAACAGCAATGTGAAGTCCAATCTGATCTTCTCTTAACCCCATTCTATGTAGTCAGCACCAGTGAATGGTGGGTTTGGTATTCAAAAGGACTTCACCTGTCTACAGTGGACAGATGGGAAAGGGCTACAGCAGCAAGGCATCTGTGGCCATGTTCTGAGGCTGGCTTCCCTCTCTCTGCCTTTACTCTTGAGTCTTAATTAACCTAAGGGACAAACTAGATCAAGCTGGTAAATAAACACAGTCAAAGAATTAGCTTTAAGATGTAAGGGACCAGTCAGTACTCCCAAAGCTGGTTAGGCCCTTCGACACATAGGTGTATGTGTATATGTATACATCACTACACTAAGATATAGATCTAACCCTATGGGTATATATATATGCATTTATGGCTATATAGTAAGACTATGCCAATTCTAACCAAACAGAACTTTGTAAGCGGTCATCCCAAAGCTGTAATCCCACACTGGGCTGTGCACAAAGCCATGCATTATACCATATTAACCAACAGAAGGCTGACTTGGCTCAATCTCTCTCATCTGTGACCCCTGCTCTGGTGAGGCGGGGGAGAAGAGAGGCTCCCTCTGCTTAAAACACAAGTGGCTTCTTCATAGGAATGGTCTTTATCAGGTGAAGCTGTTGAAGATGTCCATGAAAATGAAAACAGACCCCTTCTATTTTCTGGATCATACTGGTGTCACATCTCAAACTACCTTTCTCCATTGCCAGTTGCAGATAAGTTGCCCAGGCCCTGGGACTCTCTAGGACATGGTGGCATTAGAGGCTCACTGGCTTGGGGTTACTAGGCCCCATGCAACTCAGCCTCCAGAGACCTGGCTGCTCTATGTCAGGGGTCTGTCACTGGAGTGGACCCAGGTGGCCATGTCCTTGGGACATCTCTTGGCACCAGCTATGTTAGGTGTAAAGTTCTCCACGTGAGATGACGCTTGGGGAGCCAAAAACAAACTGGAAAGAACTAGGTAGAACAAGTTTAGTGGCTCTGCCCACCCTGAAGGACAGAGCCACTTACACCGCAGAACCACCAGGGGCCTCAGGTGCTTGTGGGGATTCAGGAGCTGGTTCTTCAGGGCTCAGCCTGGACTGGAACTTCTCCAGCTGCTCGGGGCTCGCCAGGGTCTTTAGGAGGGTGTTCTCACGTTCCAGCTGGGAGTTCTTCTCCACCAGCTCCCGAATTTGCTCCTTCAGGATCTCTACCTCCTCTCTCACAGCATACATCAGATGATTCTTCACCAGATCCTGCCATGGAAGAAATGACAAGAAAGCCATTCTAGTCATTATTGTCTCTCCAGCACCTGCCACCAGGAGCCTGTGCTGGCCCTCATGTCACTGCCCTGTAGCCTGACCTCAGCGGCCTGGCCCTGTAGCCCAATTCCTTGTGTATCCTTCTCTGAAGCACTTAAACCCTCACTGCAGGATTTGGGCCATGCCAGAGTTGGCAGCCTGGTTTTGATAAAGACAGCACTCCCTCTTCAAGTTTCTAATGACTTTCAAATGTGGCTGTTCAGGCACCTTTGGAGTAAGACTTGAGCTTGCTGGTTGGCTCTGCTACTGGCCCAAATCAGGGGTGAGAATGGGATAACTGCAATGTACCTCATTCAGTTGGTCTGCTTTACAAATATTCACCAAGAAAATAAAATCAACATTTTAGAGTCATGATCCAGCACAATGAATCACAACTGTCCTGCAGCCTGTTTAGATAGGACATAGGACACTTGCTTTGGGGAAAGTACAGAAATTGCTATATCCTCTCTGAATCTGATGATTTTACTAGGGGCAGGGAACTGTGACATTAGGCTCCAGGGCACAATTAAGGGCTTCTAACTACAGGAAGCCCCAAGCTCCTGCTGTCATTTTGGCTGCTTAGTGGAGTCTAACCTTTACCTGGTATAGAGAATGAGAGAGGGTTGGGTGCTTTGTTCTCTGTTTCCTCCCAACTCCTGACCCCAGCCCAGGCTCTGCAGAGACACTGCAGTGAAGTTGCATCCAATGAGCTCTGGCTCCTGCCAACTGCAGGATACAGACAAATGAGAGTCTCAGCTCCCTGCTCTGCACAGGCCTGGGAGGGAGCCAGAGGCTGCTCCAAAGTCCTGGGATGGAGGACTAAGGAAGGAAGGCTGGAGCTCAGCAAGAGCAGACCTGGAAATGCTCTATAAGGTGTCACTAAGCCCACATAAGGTCTAGGGGTGGGGGATGGGAACCAGGCACAGGGCTTTCCTGAGTTTTTGGTTAGCAGCTTTTATACCCACCCTCTCAGTCAGTCCTGCCCAGAGTTACATAAGCAGTACAGTAGCTAAGTCTAGGAATGGGTATGACCTGGGGATGTCACTCACCATGGCCTGTTCAATCTTGTTGTCAATGGCCACCACACTGGCTCCTGAGGCACTGTAAAGACAAAAAGCAAAGCGACCCATTATCCATCGGGTTCCACTCTGATTACCTCACAGCTGTAGCCAAAATTCTCTGTCTCCCCCAGGCTCTTCCTTTCTCTGGCCTCTCTAGCCCCTGCAGGAAGCTGCACTTCCCCACCCAGGCTAGTACACCAGAGCTCCGACCGACCCTTGCTGCACGCGAGTCCTGGGGCACACAGGCCAGCGTGGCCAGTTTGGCCAGCTGCTGCGATACACAAACAATGGGGGCACGAGGTCCTGGAAGGCCCCCACCGCTGGCCCAAAAGGTCTGGGCAAACCTACAGGGTTCCGAACCTAGCTACCAATTCCTTTTTGGCTCGGAAGCTTCCGGTCTTCTCCCCACCGGTGCACCGCTAGCCCCAAGCCCAGCCTTGCCCGCCGCCCCTCTGCTTCAGGCTGCCTCTGCGGCTGTAGCAGCTGCTTCTCAAGGCGCAGCGGCCGCAAGGACGCTCCGACAGCAGATCCCGGCACCGCTGTGACCCCCCCTTCCTGCGTCCCCTACCCCCGCCCCTTCCCAGGATGCTGCACCACCGGGAACAGTGTCCGGCGGCGCACGACTCCCTGGGAGATGCGGCTCAGAGCTCAGCCCCTGCCGGCGGCCCGGCTCTGCTCAGCACGGGAGCTGAGGCCAGTGGTTACCTGTTATCCAGCTTAACGGAAACCACATCCCCTCCGAGCAAGGAAGAGAAGAAGGAGATGGAGAAATTGTGCAGCTGATAGACCGCCACCTCCATGGGGGTCTGATACATTTCGGTGTTCATGGCTCAGATTGCCGGGGATCTCTGGCCAGGCTTCAGGCTGGGCTGGGCTGACTGGGCGGCCGTTGGCTGCTGGCGCGCTGCACCGGGCTGGGCTCCGCGCCGCAGTCTGGCCCCGGGGCTAGGAGATTGTGAAGGCTGCTGGGCGAACCCAAAGCCAAGCGAGGGCTCCGGCTGGAGTTGAAGGGAAGTGACTCGAGGGGTGTCAGTGTGTCACAAACTCCCAGGACTGCTAGCCCAACCCAGAGTCGGAGATATTTTGGCTCCTGCTTCTTTATATAGGAGGAGCCTGCTGCGTCACATGGCGTCAGGGGCCATGCAAATGAGTCCTGCACCGGGCTCTGCGGCCCAGTTAAACCACATCCCCTCCCTGAACCTTGGGCTGGGACTGTAAACAGTTCAGCACTTTCTCGTGCCAACTGGCATCTCCAAAGAGGTCTCTGGAGATTGGTAAAAACCAAACTGGCGCATATTTCTAAAGAAATAGAAGAAAAGCTTAACACCTGGTTGAAAGCACTCAGTAGAGGGCGGTGCTGCTTTAAAAAGCACTTATTTAGGTGTCAGTCACCTTAACATGGATGGCTTTGCAATTCTCTCATGTGTCACACTCTCTAGACACCCACCCTTACTGTCAGGAGCCTTCTGTTTACTGCTCTTTCAGTCTCTCCTCTGCACACGTACTCTGTCACTTGCATGTTCACTCTCTGCAATGCATCTGTCCCCTAGCCAGATGGCCCACCAGACTGTCCCAAGCCCTGGAACACATTCAATCACCTCTTCCTTGGAATGTGTGTGTGTGTGTGTGTGTCTGTGTACTGATACTTTCCACATGCACGGATACATACATAAGTGTGTACTAGTTTGTGTATGCATGTGTATGCAGAAGGTGTCCAGAAACCTGGGTATGAAGTGCATGGGGATGTGGCTAGGTGGGTGAAAGGAGATGGGAGGAGATGGGGTATAAGATCAGGCATTGGAATGACCACAGATGCCAGTATTTTTCTCTGGTCACCACACCCTGCTCTGCAAAGAAAATACACCCAACATTATCCAATATCTCATGTTCCTATTTTTAATGAAATTCTATTAATTTCCTATCAACAACAAATGACAAGAAAACTACAAAGCAAGGCTATATAGAAGACTCCAAGAAAGCATCTGCCTTGTGATAGATCCAGCCACACATATAGCACTAGAGGATGCTTCATGAAAAAAAAGCAGATTCCAAGCCACAAAGAAAATAAAGTGTTTTTTGTTTAATAAGTGTTATATTTTTCTATCAAAATATATTTTCATTTTTTCAGCTTTGTAGCTAAAAAATAAGGCAAAAGGCTTTAAGTCCTTTCCTCTGCTCCTTCCTATATCAGGCCTTCTGGTGGACAAAAGTGGAATTGCAGTCAGAAGGAGCAAGCTGACAGGGAAAGGGACAGGTGATGCAACTGCCGGCTTTATTTATAGCAACTCAGGACCTTAAGAACATTGGGTTCTACCACATACACAAAACGGTAGTTTGGATGAAGTAAATCCAGTATCCATGAACCAGTGCTCCACAGGCTGTAGTCCAAAGAAATATCCTAATGCAATCATGTTATTGGAAAAGTACTGGGGCCTCTTATCAGCAAAGAAGGTAATTATTATTTGCTTCAGGATCATTTCTTTTAACCAGGTACCTGGCACTGACACTCTGGCCAAGAACCCAGCCAAGCCCAGTCTGAAGGCCTTGATTTCCTTCTGGCTTCTAGTGCATTCATGTTACTGAACAGCCCAGTTTAGGCTATGATGTGGCGCTCCTCTGATAGATTTTAGTTGGGAAATACATAGGCAATGGCTATTAAGTTTGTAAAGGACTGAACAGCAGAACTATCCAAGTAAATCAGCTGCACGAGCTCACTTAACCTCACTTCAGGTAAGAGATAATGCCAGTCTTAGGACATTGTTAGCTTCAGGTTCTCTGAACCTGGTGTTTCCACTAAGTTGTGTGTATAGAACAAAGTATAGATTTATTTATGGGTGATCAAGAATGTTATTTGGGAAAACCTCCTTAAATCAGAAGCTTCTGTGTTACTGAAATTCACTGACATATTAATCAACCCTCTGTGCCACCCAAAGAGTTCTTTGTTCAGAAAGCGTCTCTGACTTGATCTTTTATAGCTTTCTGTTTTTTTCCTAAACTAATCTTACCTACTCCAAGCATCCAGGGGAGATGATGAGAAGAAAGGGGAATAGAGAAATAAGCTGGATTGGCATGGGCAAAACACTGCCAGGAAAACAGGACACAGGACAGAAGAGAAACAGTTCTTTTGATGTGGACTCTCTTAGATGGAGACAGAAGCAAAGAAATCCAGACAGTTTGGGGAGGGAAGGGGAAAATGGTTAAGTTTGCTAGCAAAGCTACATTTGAATTGTTCAGTAATTATACTCCAATTAAAAAACAAGCTGAGTTTGAGACTCATTGACCATAATTGCTACCATTAATGGAGCATTAGCTATGGACAGACACAGTGCTGCCTGTGCCACAAAGTGCAGCGTAGGCACCATCACCATCATTTTACAGATGAAGAAACCAAGGGTCTTTGAGGAGGCTTGTTGAATGAGTGGAGTGCCTAACAAATGTGTCAAGACAGTTGGAGGGTAAGCTGAAGGTGTGAGAGAGTAGCAAGGAAGAAAAAATGGGTGAGGGGTGGGTAAAGTGTCCTAGGATGCCAGTAGCACTATTTGAGAAGTCCAGAGGCCAGCTTTTTGAGTTCTGCAAGCACAGTCATCTCTTGTGACACTTGAAGACCTGACAAATATCCAAGCGGTCCCAATGAGCCTGAGAAGAGGGCTAAGTTCACTTACATCAGTTCAAAAGGCAGTGGAACAGTCCTGAAAGAAGGCTAATTCTGTCTCAGAAATAGGAAATGTTAATGCAACTGAGTGGCTTTCAGATGCAATAGGTAGTCCTGGGGTATACAGTATTCCAGATGAGGTGTATGGTATGGGAATGACAGGAAAATCCAGTCAAACCTTGAGTTCCTGGGGTCCCCTCTCAGTGGCTTCCTTAATTAATTATCTTTTCTTCCCTGTTCTTGCTGGGTTCAGCTTTCAGGAGAAAGAAGTCAACAATAAGAAAACAAGCTCATATCAGGGATTTAGTTTTTTTTTTTTTTTTTGTACTGGGGATCAAACTCATGACCTCAGTCTTGCCAGGCAGGTGCTTAAGCCACTGAGCTAAATCCCCAGCCTGGGATTTAGTTTTAAAAATCAACTTCCAAAAGGTGTCAAGGGCTCAGTCCATACTCAGGTCAATCTTGTATCCCCTGTATACTTCTAGTTCTGTTATGTGAGAAATGATCATCTTGAAGCCCTATGATCCTCAATTAGCAAAGAATAACTAGATTCTAAGATGCGATAAAGGAAGATGATGGAATCCTGTGTCCTTGCACAAGTATTTTCTAACAACAAGGACAAAGGAGATAGGGAACTAGGACAAAAGATGGGGGGGGGGAGAAAGAGAAACCCAAAGGTTTCCTGCTTAACTCTCAGCACACCAGAAAATTCCTCTGCCCAGAACAGCAATGCCAAACCTTGCAGTGGGTGGAAGTTTGTGCTGCATGTGATATCCATTCTCTGATCTACTAGTCCTGAATGATGTGCTTATCCTTGATCCTCTCAGCATCCTTGTGTCCTGCGGAGGTGGGACCGCATAGGAAACAGTGGTCTAGGAATTCCATAGTCTAGAAATTCCAATGTTCATAAACGTTTCCAAATTTTTCTTCTTGTATCTCACAGCTTACAATGTAGGGTGGACCCAAACCCAGCACAGCAACACCTAACAGATGAGACAGGCCCCTTCATTGGGCCTCAGTTCTAGCCATGGAACTTTGCCAAGAAACAGACATAACCTACTCAGCTTCTCTCTGGGACAACCTTCTAGTGGAGGGTGGCATAAAAAGGACAGGGTTAACTCTCCTCATCTCACCAGACCCTGGATACCAACTTATTCTCTTTGAGCTGGAAGAAGTGTCTCAAGATTCCCGCTTGTCTGTTCCACTTAAAAAGCCAGACTCTCTAGGACAAAAGTCCTTCCTACTGTGGGTTCCCATGGGACAGTGGAACAGTGACTAAGCAAAGTCTGGGCAGCAGAAGCCTCAGGCAAGACCTCAGCATATTGATGAGGGGTGGGGAACAGGCTTTGGTGGGTACCATAGGTTGGGAAAGGCAGTACAGGGAACATTTCACTTCTTTTTTTGTTGCATTTGAAGCATTGCATACCACACAGCCAGAAGGAACTTATTTATAGGAAAAGTTTTCCTTTTTTCTATGGGAAATATTCCACCCAAGGATTTAGATATGTTGCCAGCAAACCACAGGGTCCTATGTCAGGAGAAGCAGAAAAAGATACAATGCTTGAGATATGGGACAAGCCACAAAGCAAACTGTAGGTTAGGAGCTGGAAAGGGAAACACAAAAAAGACACTTAGTGCCACAACTTTAGTACTGTGTTAACGGGATGTATTTAAAACTCTGAGCTACCCCTACTTGTCCACCTCAGTCCCCTTTTATCTGAGATTCTGTCTAGTTCTAATTACTTACTTGTCCCTTTTTCTGAAGAGGTTGGGAGACTAAGGAGGCCGAAACTCCATAGTTTAATTTTTCCTTGCTTCTGTCTTTTCTCTGTCCCTCTGGCTCCACTCCAAGGTGGGAGACTAGGATAAGAAGGCCAGTGTCACTTACGTAGTTTGGCTTCATGGAAAATCCCCGAAGTCCAGAAGGAGGAAAGCAAGAACAAAAGATGATGATAGAGAAAGTGCCTTGTTCTCTGTGGATCACGTGAATGGTCTCACATGGCTAGGGCTCAGAGCCCTGGTTTTGGGGGACAGGCAAAAGGGAGGAGGATGGAGATGCAGATGCAAAAGCAGCAGAGGGGTGGGAAGGAGCCAAAGGAGAATCCTGGTGGAGAGATGGACACTCTCTTGGAAAAGCAGCTCTAGCAAATGGTTTTGGGCACACCCTGGCATTTAGATGATGGCAAGAGCAATGAACTGTGACTTTCAGCTCACTCCTGGACAGGGTCCCACGTGAGCTTTAAAATCTCTCAGTAACACTAGGGACAACAGGCAGAACCAAACCCCATTTCAACAAGGCATTCTATTCCACCCACCCTCATTAAGAGAAGTCAAAAACTGCTCTTTTCAAGTCACCTGCAACACCTCAACTTTGATAGCCAAGTATGGAGAAGTGTCTTGGTATCTCAGCAGGACTGGAGTTACTGGCAGCTTATTCAGGAATGCAGTTTAAGCTCAATGAATCTTAAATTTCATGAACCTTGTGTCAATATTTATATCCATCTTTCTTATGCTTATGCCTTGCAGTTGGGAAAATTTACCTTCATAGTTTTTCCAAGGTTTCTTCTTATTTTCCACCCTTCCCATTATCAGTCCACAAGTATGAAACAGATATTCCTTAAAAGAAGTTTGTAAAATCATCCCTGGTAAATGGAATGACAGTCCTTACTTCTCTCCACATTCACTGCCATTAACATTTAATTAAATTCAAATCAATTTGATTCAAAGTTGATTCAGTGCTTGTTTCAAGGCTCAAAGCACATTACAGGTAAATTGGTAATACAAGTCAAAAATCATGCTTCCTTTCAGAATATCCTGAGTCTATGACAAATTTTTAAGTTTTTCTTCACTAATCAGACCTTAATGAATAGTTTGCTTCAGGAAAAAACCTAGGGCCTGGGGGTCCACATGGGGAGCTTGAAATTTGGGAGAACAACACCACTACATGTCTGGGCATTATTTCACTCCACAGGATGGGCTACCAAAATGTTCTTTGGCAAGCGCCCACCTGGATGATGGTAACACAACAGTTACAGAGCCTGGAGATTCTGTGTGACACTTAGGGTTCTTCTGACACTACAGCTGACAGCACCAAAAGGATCCAGGGGACAAGACACAGGTACCATATTTGCTTTGTGAATTGCCAGTCCCTTCAGAACCCTAACCCTAACGCTAACTCCAACCCTACTGGGAAATGAACTCAGGACCTTGCACTTACCATGCAGGCACTTATGCTACTGAGATGTGTCCCTGGCAGAAGGGTGACCTTTAAATTGGCACAGATTCCTTAAGAAACAAAAGTGTGGTTAATAAAACTGGTTTCTTCATGGGCTCTGGCTCACTGGTCATGATGGGCAAGCATTTTGAGCCTCTGGGGCCCTCACATTGTGTTCCTGAGACCTATTTACCATGGAGTCGCTTGATGTGGCTCCTTGATTCGCTATTGTGGGTCTCTATGACTTGCATACAGGGACTCTACAGATTGCAAAGGGGTTCTGCAGCAATCTCACCCCCAACCCTTGCATCCTGGATGGAGAGAATGCAGACCAGTTAGGCTGGGGGACAGCAGTGGGGAGGCAGGGCACGTTACTCCCAAAACAAAAAGAAAGGAGAGAGACAGGGTAAACCTTGTTCTGGGCAAGGCTCCTCAACCATGGGAACAGTGTGAGGGAGCTCAAAGAACTGCCTGAAGGGGTTAAAGGAGGCCTCCTGTTTGGTTTGAGAATTACTAATGAGGAATACATGCACCTTACTAGGAAAAAAGAGAAGCACAAAGCTTGTACACATTGATGCAAATGCCTTTTCTGACCCTTTCACACAATTTGATTCCCAGATAGAATTAGGCAGAGAAGGCCACAGTGTGTGTGTGTGTGTGTGTGTGTGTGTGTTTGTCTGTCTCTTTCTGGTATTGTCAGCTTCTCCACGACACTAAATGCCACAAGACATGGCAAGGTGGAAATGCAGGACATGCTAGTTCAAGCCAGACTGTCAAAAGCTGTGGCCTATAGGTGAAAGTTGAGAAAGAATGTCTCTGAAGAGCTCCTGTGGTGCCACAGGCACTGAGACCTGCTTTGTATGACACATTCTGATGCACTTCAGCCTATTCCAGACCGACCATCCATTCTCACATCTCTTTCTCTGTTGCTCCTAGAAACTTGATCAGATCACGAATGAGAGCGACTATTGGAGGGATAACCCTGAACCTATGCTGACTTCTTTCTAAATCCTTGGCCAAATTTTCCCTCTTTGTGGTGAGGAACAGATTCCTTCTAGGACACTACAGCTATCAGTGGGAACTCAGCCTGGGAAGCTGGGAACATGGGAGTTGGCACCACAGTGGGGAAGAGAGAAAAATTCAGGTCAGAGAAGGGGAGGGGACTGATTTTTCTCAAACAGCATGGTCTGGTCAGTGGATTGGCACAACCTCTCTTCTACAGAAGCCAGCTGTTCTGTAGCTGAGTGGCTGTTACCATACAGTCAAACGTGGGTCAATTCACAGATGTGTTTCATTCTCCCTCAGGAACCTGGTAGGGCTGACAACAAAGACTCGCCAGGATCTCTGCAAATATGCTCATCTTTATCTTGATCTAGGTCTGGAGTTCACCCATCCCTACCATTTTCACTCCATCCCACAGCTGGGAGGCCCTCCTTGGCAATGAGGCTGTCTCTGATGCTCAGTGACTTCCCTCTCCCAAGGAGGAAGAGTAGGAAGAATTCACTGTTCTCTGTGGTGTGCATCAAGCACAGGTTTGGGTGTTTTATTTTTATGTTTAATTTACACTGTCTGCTAGGATTGGGGCTTAGAAATAAACAAAGGCTGTATTCCTCCAGGGCCTGAACTTCATGGTTGCCTGCCAGCAACAATGACCCTTTTAACCTTTTCTCTTGCTCCTTCAGACACTCAGTGTTGGGTGTGGGAATGGAAGAGAATGATATTTTATGTCAAAATCCTGAAAATTCTTAGTGCCACCCTAAAATATCATTCCTGAGCCCTTCTTGGCAACAGAAATGGTAAGCACTGAAGTCATCTTATCAAATACAGATTTAAAGGCTACAGGAAGACCGTACAGATAAAACACAAAAATAGAAAATTCAAAGTATTGGCATTTGCCTTTAAAACATCAACTTACAGATATCTTTGTGTCACCAAGCAAAGACAGAAGGGCCCAGGTCTTTGTGGGTGGAGCCTTTGAGGCACAAGAGGCCTTAAAGATCTATGAACAGCAAAGCATGATGGATCTGACCAGGAAAAGCTTCTTGTCAAAGCTTATACACATTAACAAATGAGAGGAACACTAGCCCCTATGTCTCAGGATAGAACTCTAGCAGCAAACTAAGGAATCCTGGTCAACAGTTCTGACATCCTGTTATTTGCTAAAACTAATAGTACTGTGGAGTTTGTTGACAGAGTTGCAGAAGAGCTAAAGTAAATATGGAAACTGAGGAACAGCCAAGTATACATTGTTACTAGCTCAGCAGTTGAGAAGAGTTTCATAGATACTCTTTGACATCCTGGGAAACCTAGGCAGCACACATTTGGAAGATAACTCAGAAGGCATCTGTCATGTCGCTAGGTGATTTTAATGATAGGTTGCTACAATAATGGCTTAAGAACTGGTACTGGGACTCAGATAGATAGCAGTGATAACAAGAGTTGAGAGGGACTCTTCTCTCCAAAAACACATACAGCACACAAGGCATACATATTTATGTGTACTCTTAGGTCTGGAAGCATAGATAATGTCACTTTATACTGATTGATTGATTGATAAATTCATTCATTCATTCATTTTGCAGATTGAACTCAGGACCATTGCACTGAGCTATACCCCTAGTCCCTTTTATATTTTTTATTTTAAGACAGGGTCTTGCTAAGATTCAAAGGTTGGGCTAAAGCTTGTAATCTTTGTGCCTCAGCCTTCCAAAGCAATGGATTACAGAATGTTACCATACCTGACTTAAAAAAATAGATTAAAGATGTCCTTGGTGATGTTACATGTATCTACCTTATTTTCCAGACTCTGTGGACATCTTGAAGCAGCATTCCTGAGTTTTTTGAATAGTGGAAAGGAGCCACGTGAATCTAATCTACTCTGAGAGATGTAAGGGGCCTGGTCCCCAAACACTGCTGTCAAAATCGCTCCTCCAATGTGTGGTCCTTTCAATGCTGTTTCAAATCTAGCATTTCTAACCTTCTATCAAGTTCTCATGGTTTCACAAGTTATCCATACTGCTTATGGAGAGGAGGTTGTCTGAGGAATTGATGTTAAAATTGAGTCAGTATTTCAATTATTCTTTTGATGTTTGTAGCAGTCTTTGTAACACTTCTAAGGTGCACAACTTTTTAAACTTGAGAGCCTCCCCAATAACCAGTCATAAATAGCACCTCTAATTGTTTCAAGCTCATTTAATTGTTTCAAGCTCACACAGGACCATGAGGAAGTGAGCAATGTAGAGTTTCAAATGAGTATCCACTGTTTTTCTAGACTAGAATAGAAGCTCTTTGGGGTGGGGAGATTGTCTTGTATCTTCCCCTGTATACTCAAGGCCAGAACCAGTGTCTGGCACACAGGTTGAATGTAGTGAAAATGTGCTTAATAAACAATTAAAAAGGGCAGCAGAATGCTAGAACTTTGCTGATGGCCACATTAGGGAAGAAATACTGTATTGGAAAATTTACATGTTAGCCTTTTGTTAATACTTGAATTCGTGAACAATTATTTAGGAAATCATGTGGTCAAAACATGAAATATCTGTGAAAATCAAACATACAGTACTCAGGAAACCCAAACACAGTTTAATTAAGTAAGTGGTCACTAATGACCTGGAAGCAAGGCCTGATCTCTTAAATAAAACAGATAATTCACTATGGTCTGTGCCCCTGTTTCTCTGCTAATGCTGGGACTTTGGTGAGTTTTCATGTGTAGCTAAAGGGGCTGGGTCAGTTGAGCATAGGTCACCCACAGGGGGAAGTAAAGGGTGATAAAACCCAGGAGTAGGGCAACCAAGTCTCACCTGGCAATATCAAGGAGGGATTTAGGGCTGGCAAGCCCAATTCTCTGAGTAACATTCATATACAGTAAATGGAATGTTCCAGAAGAGGAGGGACATAAGAGCCCAGATATATCATGACATCCACCAAGGTAAAGGAAATATTGCCATTAACTCTTGGATTTGAGCTATTGAGCTATCTATTAAGTAAAGTCATTTTCAGAAGGTGAGCCATTTAGTTTTTCTCTGGGAAGGAATATGATATCTTCAGCATGGTCTACATAGTGCGGGATTCTGGGAGAAGCAACCCAGGCTGGCTAAGTATAGACTGATGGGTGCTCCTTGGGGGAAGGGAATTAAAGTGGTTACTGATTACTTGGTGGCCTTGAGCTTTCGGCAGACATATAAATGTGCCCAAATATTCAAGACTCTCTGTTAAGAAACCAAACTGCCTGTGAGTGGGCACCTCTCAGAGTAGTAGAGTTTATGGCTCCCAAGCACAGTTGGGAGATAACTCAGAAAATAAAGCATCTTTGTCATCACCAGATGATTTCTCACTAACATGTTCCCACAGTGATGGGTTTTGGCCCATGGAGCTGCCACTGATCCCTCAAACAAATAGAGATAAGGAGAATTGAGAGGACTCCCCTGATACATGTGCAAAGGGAGGCACTCTCTGAGAAACTCTCTAGCATGCATTCCAACTAAACTTGGTCAAGTGAAAACAAAGGAAGAAAATTATGTCAGGAGGTTAGTGCTTTCTACACCTTTGTCAGTAGGGAGCTGGGGGACTGCACAGAATGGTTCTAAACTGCCTATGCTACTAGATCCTTATCCTGAAATAGGCATCATGCTCCTTCTATCATAAAACATACACACCATACAAGGTAATTGCTTTCTCTTTCTTGGTAAATAAGAGCAAGTTATTTATGAAGATGCTTTAGACATATTTGTGACATTTACCTTCAGTGCTCCTTGTCTGCGAGACCCTATTTGCTTGCTCCCAGAACTCTTTCTCCTCGAGCTCTACTGACTCTTTTATAAGTGGCATAGCTGAGACATTGAGTCTGAGGCAGAGTCTGTGTCTTGAGTGGGGTTGATGCATTCTCCTTCCCTGGGGTAATTTCTTTTCATCAAGAGCCTCTTGTTAACCCAAGGGAATGAATCCAGTAAGGTTCGGCACATCACTTTAGGAGCTTTCTGTGATGGGGCATTTTCTGCGATTCTCTGTTGAAAGAGGCCTTTTCTGCCTGTGCACCAGATGGCCCTGGCAGCAGAAACAGTACTGACACTAGAGCTGGCGAAGGTAGCCCTCACCCTTTCACCCTTCTTGCCCATGTAAACTCTGGAAAAGCCTCAGCCCTGGGGCTCCTTCTAGCTTGACCTGGTGATGGCCAGTTGCCAGATACCAGGCAGAGACTAGTCAATGAAGGAGGCAGGGGGTAAGGGTGGGTATCCCCCACTCTGTTGCCCAGTGTGAAGTGCTGACAGCTGGAAGAGGACCTGAAACCAGTTAGCCTAGGGCTCCCAGCCAGTGGTGTATTCATGTTGTTTTGACTGGGACCATCCTCCTCTGTGTAAACGTATCCACTGTGTGTAGGGGCACAGAATAGTTTAAAATAGGTGGGTGGAATTCATCCCACCAGTGAATTGCCAATGCCAATACTTCCCTGCAGGTGGGCTTTGTGTTAAGCAAAACTGACACAGGAAAACCTCCATTTAGTAACAGGGCAGGATGAATAGCTGTGAGGTCTTGACTTACCATTGGGAAAACTCAAAGCTTAATTTGATCCAAATAATAACAGTAGCAGCTACCTGTGTTCTGATTGCTTAGAGAGCACTGTGTTAAGAACAATATGTGCATTGCCTTTTGGAATCCTGTCAACAGAGGTAGGGAGTGGGTATATCATTAACAGTAGGTCCATTGTATGGATGAGGAAATTGAGGCTCAGGAATCTTAAATGACTTGCTTGGGGCTACTGGCCTGTCTCTAACTGGGTGTTGCACTTTGTTTTGAAGAGGGTTGCAGGCACAGCTGCACTCTAGGCAGAGAACAGAACTTTCACCAAGGTACCGTCCCTTGAACCTTTTCATCACAGCTACAGGGGGAATCTTAAAAAGTTCTTTATTGGAGTCAACGTTAAGCAGGGGCTGCCTCTTTCCACTAATTAAAGGAATTTGAAGCCAATTAATTCCCTAAAGAGTGAGCCTCTCCTAGAATTCTAAGGTAGGACAGGATCCTCATTTCAATTTAGGGACTGGCAACTGCTTAAAGGTAGCTTCTTGGTAATCTCAGGGATGGTTCCTCATTCATGGCAAATAGGTACAAAGGACCTAGCCACCAGGATGGGAAAAGGACAAAAGACAGTATAATCCAGTATAAGGAAAAACCAAATGTAAACATATATTCTGAAACAAAATGTTACCCATAATGGGTGTCTGTGTGGGGCTGGCTACAGCTAATCTGTGAAGTAAGATCCTGTTGTCAGAACTGCCCTGCTTCCTTTTTGGGTACCTTCTTCCTGTCTGCCTTCCTGAAGTTTCAGGGGGCCCACTGTAAAGGGGCTAAGAAGGGGCCTCTCTGGCAATGTCCTCTTTCAGGAAGACTCCCAATCTTCCTCCCATAAATCAAATGTAGCTGGCCTTTGGGCCACCCCCAGTAGACAAATGGAAAAAAAAGTTATGAAAATGACAGTTAATGGCTTAATAGTTTTATGCCAGGATTGACAAAGACTTCAATTGATGGTATAATTTTAGTCATAGGTGGGGGATGGAGGCAAAAGTGGGAGGAGACTGATTATCTATGATCTCCAATTCTTGCCAAAAAGGCCACATTCTGCAGTAACTATAGTTAGAGTTGGTTCTATGTCTTACACTTGAGCTATATTCTCCCCAAAACATAGTAGAGAGGACACTGATATAGTAGGTAGGAAATCTGGGTTCTGGTCTGGTTTTGCCTCTGGCTACCAGAACAACCTTGCAAAGCTCTATAATCATTCTGGGCTCCAGCTCCCTCTAACTGTAATATGAGAGAATTGGGACGGCAAATTTATGTTTGTTTGGGTGCCTCTTTGATGAATTATATTTCTATTTATACTGAGAGCACCTTGAAGCCAGGAGATACATATCCTAAGTACCTACAACAGTTTCTGACACACTATACAAGCTCAACAAACAGAATAACTGAATGAATAAAAGTACAGTGAATGCCAGGTCTATGGTCTGTGCTGGAATCTCCTCACATGCAGTTATTGACAGCTATATCTCTGAGTCAAGAGGGCCAGGCCAAGGACTAGATGAGACCTTTGGGTCCTAGCCTCAGAAGAGGAATGTGTCTGCACCACGGGATACAGGAGCAACCTGCATTGAGGAGGGGCATATCTGGGACCAAAAGCAGGAAGCAAGAGCTTGCATAATGCTCAGGAGGTTTGCAGGATGCTACCGGGCTGTAGAAGGCCAGGGTCAGTAAAAAGGAGGAGCCAGGCGAGTAACATTTACAGAGTTATCTATAAAATGGGAAGCTGAGATAACAGAGACCTGATGAGTGTCTGGGATGAGGTAGGAAAAGTGCCGATCTGCATGGTAATTCAAGGTCAGGAGCTGGAATGGGGCCTAGAGCTCTCAAGCCTCTGCTCATGCCCTTGGGACTGGCTTCTGGCTATGGGCCAGCTCCTTAAATAACTCATCATCTCCCTCCACAATTCCAGCTTCTTAGGCCAACCTGCTTCCTTCTCCAGCCACACTGCAGCTGGTCTCCTTCCTCCCTGAAGGCTACATGGAAGTCTTCCCCCAACCTCCCTGCAAGGAGTCAGCTGGTGCTTTTATCCTTTAGAAGGTCTGAGGCCAGCCTCACCTCTAGGTGGATCTTACCCTTCCTGGAGTTGTCTACATTTGCACAGACACAATTCCCAAGAGTCTTCTCTGAAAAAAATCTGGGCTTCCACTCCAGAATTAAGGGCTCCTAAACTCCTTGGCTGGAGAATGGTGCTCACCACAAGAGTTCTACCCCTCCCTACCCAAAGCAACAGCACTGTATTTATCTGGAATGTCTTCTAGTCTGGAGAATTCAATTCAAGAGAGATTCTTCTTCAAACTGTGAAGGCAAAACCCTTGTTTTCATCTAAATGCTCTCACTGAGTTGTGGCTGCATTTCAACCTTCCTCTCCCCAAAAGAGGAAATTAGAAGCAAAAGGTGACCTTGATTGGCCTTGCCAGGGAACTGGTGACAGGGTGGCAATGCGTGGCCTCATTTTGTTGGCCCCTGCCACCTGTCTCCCTCCCTCCTGCCTGATGCTAGGGCCCCATGTTGGCAGGCAGGTTGGGAGGAGGTGGGACTCCCCGGAGATGCCATCTGGGAAGGCTGATCTTGTGATGCAGCTAAAGAAGGTAGGTTCAGCAGCTAAACCTGTTTTGGGGCAGTGCTCTGAAGGTAAAGAGCAAATGGAGAGGTTTGGAAGTTGTCAAGAAAGACAGAAAACTATCACATTTATTATCAGTAGTGGCAATAATACTAATGTTCAAAATAATAAATAGCTACTACCTACTGAAAGTTTATTATGTACCAGTCACTGTGCCAAGCACTTTTCATACATTACATCATTTATTCTTCATGATAACTGTATGTTATAAAAAATGTATAGATGACAGATTAGCAGGCCGAAACTAGGAAAGTTGCATTCCAAGGTCACACTGTTGAGATTTGAGTATCCAGACTCATACTCTCCTCACCTACCCAACCCTCACTGCCTCTGCCACAAGCATGGACTCTGTCACCAAAGGGCCCATCAGTTAGTTTGGGCTGGTTTTTCTTCACTCCTTTGATTCTCCTAAGAGGCCAACATTCTAATTAGAGATTTAAGAGCATCTAGAGGCTGGGGAAAGGAACACACAAGAGTACTAGGATCTGAATCGGGAGACAGACCAACTTTTGCTCTGGCTCTGTCATGAAGTTGACATGTGACCCCACCATGGCAAATTGGATCCATATCTGCACAGACTCTGTCTCTGGTGTTGGGCAAAGATTAGTAATATATAAAATCCAAGAGTATCAAACACTTAGTGATAATCCCTTGTCCACACTCTCTGCAGTGGAAGAAAGCCTGTGAATTTGAGTGTTTTAGCTCTGCCGCTTGAGATCTTTGTTTGGTGATCCTATGTCCCACTCACCACTCTCCTCAACATCTGATTCTGGGACCCACTTAAGATTTCCATGCCACATGGTGGCTTCTCACCAGTGTCATCCATCCAGGCTTTCTCTCTGAACATGCATGTGTTAATGTCCTTTCCAGTTACTCCTTTGAGATGGTCTTGCCTTTTATTTCTCCTTCTCCTTCCTTTCCATCCCCCCTCCACTACTGCCATTTTCCTTTGCTCCAGTCATAATGTCTGAGCCACGCTGGCTGGCTTCTTCCTTGAACACACAATTCTCCCCTTTGGCTTACTTGGCACCTTCAGGTTTCTTTATTGTGTTTTTGTTTCCTCACATATTTAGAAAGGTGAAAAGAACCTCAAAGATCAAGCAGTTCAATTTTCTCCTTTTATGGTTGAGAAGCCTGACATCTGGGTAAGGCAAAATACTTGCCCAGAGTCACACAGCCAGGAAGGGACAGAGCTGTCTGAGATATCTAATTCTGGAGCCTCTCTTCCTCTGATCCCTTGTACTGTAGGTAAGGCTTGCCAGCTACTGTCACCCCGCACTTCTCCAAATGCACCTGTTGTCCATGACACACCACAGAGTACTGCTTTTATTCCCCAACTGTCTGACATGTGTTTATCAGTTTTCTCAACAATAAAGTAGCCTGAGTAACAAGGGACTAACTCATCCCTCCCACTTGGATGATGTATGAAAGGGAAAGTGATCTACCTGTTCTCATACAGCTCATTAGTGGTAGAATAAGGGTCAGGGTCTGGGCCAACTCCACACTCACACTCAGTGCAACTCCCACTCCACCATGACACTTTATTTCTCTTCCAATTTTCCCCTTCTGTACTGTCCTGGAATTTTTCCTTTTCCTTTTTTTTTTTTTTTTTTTGGTGGAACTGTGGATGGAACCCAGGTGCATTCTGCCACTGAGCTATATTCCCAGTCCCTTTATATTGTAAGACAGGGTCTGACTAAGTTGCCCAAGTGAGATTTCAACTTGTGATCCTCCTGCCTTAGCCTCCCAGTGTGCTGATACATGCAGGCATGTACTACCATGCCTGGCCTGGAATTTTTCATTCTTGTTCCTTCTCTATATTTATCTCCTTCCTAATGTCTGCATTTTTCATAATCCTGCTAGATTTTTAATCTGGAAGAAACCTCTCCACCTATCACTTAACAGATGAGAAAACTGAAACCAGGAGAGGGAAAACTGATTGCCTAAATAAATTCAGACAACTAATTGGTAGCACAGTGGGATGAGAACCTAAGTCACCATCTTCTAGTTCAGTGCTTTTTTAACTACTCTCTTCCTGCCTGAGCTCTATTTCTCTGAACTTTCTTGCCAGAAAATTCTCCTGCTGACAAGCAGTTCTCATACTCCTAAAAGTCCTTGGGCCCAGGGTCACACAACATATCTGGGGAAAGGTAGAGGAGTTGAGATACCTAGAACCACATACATACTCCTATTTTCTACCCTAGGAGGCTTAATTTGGCCTTGTAAACAGTGGTGAGTGTCAAGTATGTGCTGAGATAAAGCCATAACCCCTCGGATTCTTCTTCGTTCATGGCCTAGACAGTGGCGTCAAAGCCCGAGCCAGCTGCAAAAAAAATGAGGTCAGTTCACTGTCCTCTCAATGGAAAAATCTTGTAAAATCAATAGCACTTATAATGTCAACAGACCCAGAGACCTTTCCTCTGTTTGTTTTTTCCTCCTGGGCTGCTCTTTCTTACCACCCTGCTGTGAAGGCACAGACAACATAGGAATTTGGCAAGGGACACTGCAAAGACCACACTTCAACTTTCAACGTCCTGAACCAACGGAGGTCAAGTGGTATGCTGAGATGTAGGTGCCTTGTGAAGACCCGGCCAAGGCCTTCCTGCCCCCCCACCCCAGGCAATGCTTATCAGATCTCAGGCACTCCCTAGCAACTGGCATCTAGGTGGGAATAACCAGGAGCTGCGCAAAGCTCCAATAGAGATTCTGGAAGCTCAACTCTGACCCGATTTTGTCACACTGGGCCTTCACTCAGGAGGAGAATAACCTGAAAGCCAATTAGCACCATGGGGCCTTCCTGTGCTGGGAAGTGACTGAGGCTCTCAGACTGGAGTGGATGTTGGCACTTTGCCCAAGCATCCACTCCCCTGCACTGTGGGAGTAGCCTACCTTCTCTCCTTGTGCACAGAGGGTGGCTGCCCCATGCTGTTTTGTGCATGGTCTCACACAGGCTTTTTCTTCCTGCTTATGAACCTATCCTACTGCAGAATCTTGTACTTCTTCCTTTATATCAGCATTTATTCCAGCCTGGATTCATGTGACAAATATGTGTTGAGCCACCTACCCAATGGCAGATCCTGGTAGCTTTTATCAACTGTTTTGAACATTATTGTACTCCACGAGTTCCTCCTAAGCACAAAGGGCCAAATAGGAAATTTGTTGCTAACAGGTAGAGGAAGGTCAGGGACAAGAAAAAGCTTATGTGATAGCGTGGATCCCTGAACACTGGGGCTTTGAGGCATGGGTATTTGGGGTGGTGAGTGAGGAGATGCCCCCTTTATACAAACTCCTAGAACCAGGGACAAGCTTCACATCACAGAGAAGTTACTCTAGGGGGCTGCAAGAGGCATACATGAGGACAATCTCAGGGACTTCTGCAGCTAAGGGACAACTGTGCCCTCTGCCTCAGTCCTGGGGTTTCTGCCTGTTTGCCTCCCAAGCAAAGCAAAAGACAGGCATTTTGGAAGAAGTCAATCTCTTTTTTCTGCTATGTCCTTTGAACACCTGAACTTGGATATATTCTTGGTCAAAATGCATTCCAGGCACTTTGAGATTGTGAATAGCAGGCTGTTCAATGGAAAGTTTTCCTGGTTAAATACTCCACCCTCACCTGCCAAATGCATAAATAAGATTTCACAGCTCATCTTCTCCTAGGCAAGGTCTTGGATCTATGCCTGCTCCCCCAACCCTGCCCTCTATGTGATCTTGCTTAAGGACACCGAGGGAGTTGGTAGCAGGGGCTGGGAGCAGAGCCCAGGTTTCCTGGATCCTGGCCTGACACTCCTGCCACCAGAGCCCGCTGCCTCTCTCCTCTCTTGCCCTATGTGCTCAGTAGGCACCCCTAGAGGCTCGTGTCCCAACACCCCACTGACTTTCACTGGGCTAGACATTTCTGTCCTGTACTAGCAAGTGGCTTAGCCATTTGGGGCATAGGGACTCTGGTTGGCTTCTGCCTGTGGGTCTAGGCCTGGGAGTGGAGCGGGGAAGTCAATCACTTTGTTGGCCTGGGGCCAGAAGATTTGGATCCCTAAAGCAGTCACTTTAGCTCAGGACTCTAAGTGTGGCCCTTGAGCTTGACTTTCCAGAGCTGGAGCTAGGTCACTGTGGGGCCTCCACCCCCAGATTCGTTGCTATGACACGTGGTTCTACAAGTGCTAAGCGGCATTGTCAGGGCTGGATGCAAATGGCAAGCAGCAGGGTCTAGTTGTAAGCCAGTTGGCCAGCTGACATTTCAGGGTCCAAAGAGCTTGTGTGTACTGGACAAGCTGTTTATTGTGGTGTTGGCACTGCCCAGACCTTCAGATAGCAACAAATGCTCCCAAACGGGGAAGGGAGAGGAAATAAGTGATCAGTTGTAGCCAAAGAAGACCTGGAATCTTTTCCTTCTCACCATTTGCTCCCTTCAGCTGACATGCTGCTGGTGCCAACCATCGGAAGTACCCCTCTGAGGGAACTGGAGGGGGCAAGTCCCACAGACCTTCATCCATGAAGACCTAGATGCCAAATCCTGTCAAGGCAGACTCAGCCTCCTGATTGTTCAGCACTCAGAGGTCACTGCTGATGATAGGTTGAGCCAACAGATGAATGGATAAAGAAAATGTGGTATTTATACACAATGGAGTACTACTCTGTCATAAAGAAGGGTAAAATTGAATCATGTATAGGAAAACGGATGTCAAATGTAATAACTCAGACACAGAAGCTTAAATATCACATGATTTCTCTTATATGAGAAGTACAAAGTCTAAATAAATTACAGAACAAAATAAAAGATAAATAAGAAGAAATAAGGAGATAGATCTTTTGCATAAGGGAAGGGGACCAAGAGATACAGGTAGGAGGGAGGGGAAAGGAGGCAAGGAAAAGAGGGCAGGGAATGAAAACAGAATTAAGATGTGTTACATACCTGTACCAATGCCCCACAATGAATGTAACCATTATGTACTGCAAACATGTAAAAATAATAAAAAGGAATGAGAAATTTTGATGCCACAATGTTTAACGTAGAGGAACTGGCACACCAAGAATGTAGGCTACACACACACACACTCACTCACTCACTCACTCTTCCTCAGGGAAGCTGTCATAAACAGGCACTTTCAAATCCTGGCCTGGTCCTTTCAGATGCACTCAGATGATGCAGTGAGGGAATGTGTATTAGAATACACGGCAGGGTAAAGAGGCAAGACAAAGACAATCGCATATGAGGAAAATCACGAAGCTGGAGTCCAGAGAAGTTGTGGGGAAGAAGAAGCTTCCCAGAAGACACTTGGCCCTGTGCCCAGCAGTCAGTCCAGTCTGTGCTATGGCCTAAGGGGAAGCTCTATTTGAGAGGAGCAAAATCAGGAATAAGGGGTTGAGCGGTGCCTCAGGATCTTGACTTCTGTATCTTGTTCCACTCAGGACTGTGGTTACCAGGGCTGGACAAAGAGAGCTGCCAAACTGTCTTCTGAGAATCCCAGTAAGCCCCTCTGGGCTGTCTATAGTTTGCTATGCAGTCAGTCCCATTAGCCACCCTGTGCTGCACACCTGCGACTATTACACATGCACAGGGCAGCAGTAATGAATACCAATAGCCAGTGGTTCACTGAATGCCTACTTTGACCCAAGAATTATTTAAAGCGCTCCACACACAGTATATGTTATCTCAATTAACCCTCCAAAAATTCAATATTATCAGTTTCATTCCCAGTTTAAAGAGGGGAAATCTGAGAAATAACTTCCTCAAACTCCCACCCAAAATAGGAAGTGGCTGATTAAGGATTCAAATTGAGTTCTTTCTGACTTGAAAGCCTGTGCTCATTATATTTCAGGGCTACTTGTGAAATATAAGCATATGTACATGCCCATTTGTACAAGAAGTCTCAGGGAAAGAAGGAGGAGTAGGTTAAGAGGGAAGATCTCAGAACTTGGCCTGGGAGGGGGCAATGAGAATGGCAGGAAAATGAGTGAGAGAGAGAGGGGGTGAGCACCAGAATACCCACCCGAGTCCAAAAGCTAAGATTACTTAAGTTTTTGGCCTTTACCCCTGTTGGTAAACCCCCAAAGTAACTGGCAGGGTGCCTACCACCCACTGGTATTCACTAAAGAACAAATAAACTCAACATGGCAAACTGGAGGAATATACACAGACCAAGTTATTACCTCCCATGCAGTAAGACCCAAAATTTAAGGTGTGTTTCTCCAGAGTTTAGGTTACCAGCTATCTATCATTTATGCTCCCAGAAAATGGCAGCCATTAGGGGACAGAGATCCTAGATTTTCCAGGCCTTTGGGGACATATTAGGTTTGCTTTGGGACATTCCTAGGCTCCAGGTGAGGCAAGGGGTAGAGGTTGTGTGGTCAGAGAATTCAGTGCAGCCCCCAACCCTCAAGAATGGAGCAGCTGACTTAAGCTCCCAGAGCCCAGCACTGTCATTCACCAATCCAGGAAGCCCCCACTGGCCTATTCTCCATTTGGCTGCTTCTAAGCACAGCTTGGGGGCAGCCCTGCAGGGCTGTTTTGGCCACTGTAGCTGGCAAGCTAGGAGTCCGAAATGGATGCAGGCTGGGAGAAGGGGTGACGCTACAGGAGGTACTCCTTGTCCTTCCTCTCCAGAGTGTATGGCAGAGAACCAATCATTCCCAGGAAAGGGAGAACACCTTTCCTAAGAGCTCCTCCTGCCCCCACATTGTCTCTTCCCCCACTGTGAAGCCCAAGGCTTACACAAAGGAATCGAACTAATTAACTAATTAATGAGCATGGATGGCAAAGTTGCTGAGGTTGCTGGAAAACATCCTGTTACCACCAACACACATAGCCCAGCCAGGCATCAGCCTCCCACTATGGGCACTAGGAAGGCTAAGAATGGATTACTGGACTGTATTTCCCCAAGGCTCTGGCTACAGCAGAATCACCTGCAACCCTGCTCTCTTTGCTCAATCCCTGGAGACCAGCTTCTGGACAACACGTCCCCCTATAAGACCGCCTCTCCGAGTCCAGCTGAGGCTAAGATCTACCCAGTTATTTAGCATAGAGGGTATCCCCTGTGGTCCAAGGTAGTCCATCTGCAATGCAAACTACAAGGCTTCAGGAGATAGGTGAATGGAGATAGAAAAAGAAGAGAGAAAAGGAGAAGGAGAGACACCGAGAGGCACACACAGCTGGCAAGAGCCCATCTCCAGCTGTTGGGCGGGCTGTTTCCTTTGATAAAGCACTTGGCAGTACTCCCAGTTCTGTAGTTTCTGGCCTGCAAAAGCACACCCCAAGCACAAGCCTGCCTGTGGGAGGACTTCAGGCTTGCTTTGTTCTTTCTCTGTCTCTCTCTAGAAAATGTCCCTCCCTTTCTGATGAGCCTTGTCCCTTCCCATACCTGGGCCAAGTGAAGTTGTACCAGCAGGTAGTATGCACTGAGCTACTGGCATCTTCACAAAAAGTCAGTGTCACAGTCATGGTCAAGGATCTGGAATGGGTGTGTAGTGAGGCCTCTCCATATACTTGCAGGCATGCGTGAGTATGTGTCTCTCTGTGTACGTATCTGTGTCTGTGTGTGTCTGTGGAGAGAGAAAAGAAAATGTTCATGAATAAGACTCTGTATATGTGTATATGTACCTGAGAGGCTATTTGTTGTAGCTGACAGTGCCTTCTGTGTGACACATCATCACTGTTCTCCCTGACTAGGTTCTTTCCAGCTCACTAATGCTTCATTGGAATGGACTGGGAAATAGAAGTCTCAATGTCATGTGACCACATACAACAACATGCCTTCCCTCTCCTACCATCCAGAAAATGAAGAACCAGACTTGAAGACCTTAAGGTCCCTTGAAAGGACTAGGGTGTGTAATATTATGGGCCACTGCCCATTTCCTTTTACAATCTAATGACAAATCCCAGGCCCATAGTTTGACCAGCCCTCACAGAGCCTCCTTTTGTTGAAATTCCCTGATTCTTAAGAAGAACCTGATCACACTGTGAGATCACCACGAACATTTCAACATCATCCTTAAGAAGTCCCTGCTCTCCAGGAGCACTGAAAATGGTACCCATTCCCCCACACAGCCAGCCCTGCACGGTTGCTGGACTACCCACCAGGGTCTCCAGGTGACTTCTTAGGGTCACTGGCAATGCTTCTGGGGTAAGGGGCACCAGTAGTGAAGCTAAGTTGAAATGACAGTATTCCTGTGCCAGCCCAGGCTCCCAGAGCAGCCATGAACCAGTGACCCTGCAGATCTGCTGCCCCAGTAATGCCCATCTACTGCCAAGCCACAGTGGCTTTTGGCCCTTGGGGAGGGGAGAAACTAGTTGAGAAGAAGTGAAACGACACAAAACAAACACAACCAGGGAACTTTGCCCCAGCTTCCAAACTGGAAGTCCTCATATGTCCCTTGCCCCACCTGCCCATTTACCTCATGAAAAAAAAAAAAAAAACAAGCCAGGGCACTTAGACTCGCAGGACAGATGTCAGAGCAAGAAGGGCACCCTAGAGACTAGCTAGTCCAACCCCTTCATCTTACATATGGGGAAATTGAGGCTCACAGTGGATAAAAAGCTTCTGCTGTTAACAGAAAAATTGGCACTAGAAGTCAGGATACTGCTCTAAATACTTCTGGGTCCTGGCCATAGTTGAAGGAAGATATACCAACCCAAAACCCAAGTGGAAATTTTAGGACCTAAAAGCAGCAAACTCAGCCCCATTGTTGTAGTGGACATTGCAGCTTGGTAAGCCGAGCCTGGCCAGTGGGATGGTTTGGGGTTGGGAGTACTCTAGAACCCTTTCCTTGTAAACAGATATGCTGGGCCTAGTGGACAACACACAGGGCTCAATGTGAAGCCTGAGCAGGGCTGAAAACTCTTGCTGTTTCTGCTTTCACTCTTTCTGAATTATTTTTTCTACCAAGGGCTCAACTTTTGAATGAGGTAGAAGTCCAGCCCTCAGTTTTCCACTGGTCAGGGGAGGGAGAGCAAAATGGCAACAAACCCATATATGTATTCCTTACAAGTCCTTTGGGATTCAGACTCCACTTTACTCCTTCCAAGCCCAGATAGAATAATAAAATTGAAGTATATGTGTGTAGAACACAGCAAAATGAACACAGCAAAAGAAGTACATGGGTGAGTGTCTATCAGCTTCAAGAAGGTGATAAGTCAAGGAAAAACTTCTCAACTTTTTGCAATCTCTGGGGCCAAATTCTAGGCTGACAGCAAGGTCCACAAGAATGACTTTGGTATGCCCAAGCCAAAATGAAATTAACCAGGTTTGTACTCAAGCCATGGGCTGGGACTGAGGCTGAGTTTACTGGTACTGTTGCCCTGTCCTTTCTGATGTGGACAACCTTCCACTATTGTAAGCTACCAGCCCTTCACTTTGGCCAATGGGGAAATAGCACACAGTGTTTTCTGAGATTTGGTGACCTGGATATCTGGGAGAAGCTCCATTAAAGAGCTCAGCATGGAAGACAACCATGCCTATTACTTTCAGTACTTAAACATGTGCTAAGAAACCTACCCTAACCATTTCCGTTCTCCTTGTTCTTGCTGGGGATTGTGGTATATGTGCAACGCTTTCAATCACGATGTTCTACACCAGGATTCCAGACAGTTGCAGCTGTCACCTAGTTTCAAATAATGCCAGAGCCCATCATTTCAGTTTGTACTAGTGTCTGTAGACACATACCTTTATAATTATTCGTCAATGATTTCTCCATGTGTATCCTATATCCCCAAATTAACCCAAAGTTCCTGAAGGGTGGGAGATAGGCCTTGAGTATTTTTTTCTTCCTTCTTCCTGTGGCACCTGGTACAGTGCTAAGGTAAAAAGGATGGTCTCAATGGTGCTTGTTTAACTCAGTAACAACAACTGGTGAGAGCAGTATAATTTCTGAATTCATCTGCAAGTGTGTCCAGTGATGATGGAAATCTGCAGCTGGATGTATATGCTGCAGCAAAGAAAGCTATTCTTGAAGTGAAGGCCACTCAGAGTCAGTGTTTCAGTTGACTTAACCACGCTCTCCCTGTACCATTTTGATGAAATAACAAGTAAGCAGTTGGGACAAGGATGGATTGCCTCACACCAAGCAGCTTAGGTAAGCTCACAAGCTGAACATTAAAATCTCCACTATCCTCTATTTTATTTCATCCATCTCTTTGGCAAAAGTTGCAGTCTCCCTGAATCTAGCTATATAACTCCATTGGATGCATAAAGAATTGCTGATAGAAAATCATTTGAAATTAGATACCACACCTATTCATTAATATGTATTAACATAAACCTTGTTTGTGAGTTTACTATGAGAAGATACAAGAGATCTGGTTTTGATAGTGACACACATTTATGGGTGGAAATCATGAGTACTTAGGGGTATTTTTTTCAAAAATACTCTTCAAGCCAAAACCCTAGCTAGTTACAGTCTACTCATAGATTGAATAGCTAGAAATCTGTACTTTCTTTTTCTTTTTGAGATAGCATCTCACTATATAGTTCAGTTTGGCTTTGAACTCACTATGTAACTCGGGCTGGCCTCGAACTTGCAGCAATCCTCTTCGTTCTGCTTCCTGAGTGCTGGGGTTATAGGTGTGCATTACCACCCTAGATTGTCATTTGTAATGGGAGGAATCCAAAGGTTGCCTGAAGGCCCATGTCATAAAGATTGTGAATTTAGCTAGTATCTTTAAAGACTGAACTACTTGCTATTAAACAAGTGTTAACCAAGTAATTAATTAGGATCATGTTTACAATTCAGTTGCCAGCTCCAAACATCTATTTTTTTAAACTGAAGTCACTCTGGTTTATTAAAGTTATAGCCACTGGTGAGATAATGGGCTTAGATTTCATAAGTATGTGTGAATTGCCTACCTCAGCCCTTATTTTCACAGAACAAGAGTTCTCTTGAAGGCATAGGGTCAGACTAAAGATAATAAATCATTTTCCTTCTCAATAGAACTAAAAACAAGGTTTTAATTAGTTCACCAAAATTCAAGGATTGAATATCTAATATTACATTTCTTGATGATATTTAATATATCCAAGGGTGACCCACAGTATTCTCATTTGTCCAAGAACAATCTTTAGTCAGACATTTCATTGGCTTGGAGATTGTTTCCCAATTACGGAGTGCAGCTCTTTCTCACTGGTGGAGTCACCCTACTTTGTTGGAAGACTGCAGGTGGCCTGGGAAAGATGAGGAGTATGAGGGGAGGATGGAAAATATCTCCCCAAGAAGGAGGAAGCAGAAGAAGAAACTTTGGAGGTCTGGGAATGCAGAAAAGGGAAGAGGAACCAAGACAGTTCTCCCAGGCAGGCCTAACACTTGAGAATAGTCCAGACATATAAACCTCAGCAGAAGGACAAATACACACACACACACACACACACACACACACACATGCTCACAGAGAGAGAGAGAGAGAGAGAGAGAGAGAGAGAGAGAGAAAGAAAGAGAGAGAGAGAATCTGCTCATGCAAGCACCTGTACAGGCAACCATGTATAAAGTCACATATGCCTTTGTCACCCTGGCTTTCAAGTCCTATAGACAGTTCTAGACTCAGATGGAGTTTTACACATATGTCAAACACATAAGAATATCAACCCTCCCAGATGCTATCCCTCAGCCATGCCTTTACAAACACAGGCATCCTTCTTATATAAATATATTTGCCATAAATTTTCTATGCCTTTTTGCATACAGCATAAGCAGATGCTTAGATATTTCCATATTATTCCCCAAATACACTCCACACACTCAAGTTCTAAGACACACAAGTAGTTACACACATACTCTTACACATCATTCTCAACAAAGGCAAAAAGAGTCTGTGCTCAATAAATTCTCAATGCTTCTTCGTTGGCAGATCAGATTTGAAGGAGTGACCAGATAGTGAGGTAAAGTGGAGAAGTACTTTTCCCTAATGGTTCTTAGTGTGGTGGAAAAGTCCATGAAGGACATTTTAAATCCCTCACAATATTCACTCCCTTGGCCTACAGACAAGACACCAGCAGTAACCTTTAGTGGCTGCCAAAAGCTTCTGAGATTCTCTTAGTCCTGCTACGCTAGCTGACCTTTGCAAAGAATGCTGGGTATTTAGAACTAGGAACATTTAGTATAAGAAACAAAACAAAAACAAAAACAAAAACCTTTCCCTGACATTTAAGAACAATATGAAAGTGCCTGTCTAAATTAACCTGGCTGGCCTATGGCAAAATGGTGCAGAAGGAAGGGTTGATTTTAAAGCTTACTCACCCTGTATGTCTGTATGGAGTTTGCTCACTTCTCCCACATCACACATGGCCCGGGACCTCCTACTGTTCCCTGCCAGGCATACTCTGTTCCTGCCAAAGAAGTCTAGAAGTGGGAAAAAGGCCTTTGGATTCCACTACAAGGAAGTCATGCACAAGCTGAGAGGGAGCAGTGAGTCTATGCCATCCAAGCAAGAATGTAGCGCAACATCTAAGCAGTGGGTGTTGTGAGCTACATAGTCTGCATAGGAAATCCAGCCTGCAGTGAGTTTATCCCCAAGTCCTGCCAGCCTGCCCATTAAAAAGTTCAAATGTGGCTCAGCTGAAAGCAATCAGATCTGTTATTGATACTGTTTCATTCTGAATAGTACAGAGAACTAAAGGCTTTCTTTACTTAGTTCATTAGCTAGCTAACAAGCATTTTTCAAGCACCTACTGTGCATGGAGCAGTGTCCCAGACACCAGGCTATTGCCACTGCTGCTGCTACTATTGAATTTCTGAATACAGACTGTTGCCAGACATCCAATTTTCTGAGTGCTTGCTCTGACAGGGAACAATGACTAATGAACCAAACATCAGGGAGGGTCCTCTGATCTCCAGCACAGAACATGCCCATAAAGGCAGAGTCTAATTTGTTCAGCAAGCAGCTGCCAATTCTTCTGGGATCTTAATTACCTGGAACAGTTTATATGGGTGAATCCCCTTGAGAGAGAAACCTTGAACCCTGTCTTTCTCACACCCTGACATACCCCAGGCCCTATAAATGGATTTAACCCCCAGCCACTGCATATTCGTACAAGGTCCAGGCCACAGCATTTCATCAGACAGGCATTCTAGGCACTGCCCACATGCCTTATTCACATCCTTACACATATACATATGAACACACAGAGCAGTGTGTTATAGCAGAAATCTCTCAGAACTGCAAGTTAGGAAACAGAGGTTTCAGCTCAACTAGGCCTCTGCTTTTCTGTGACCTTGTACAAGAGTTTTTTTGTCTCTAGGTTTCTGTGTCCTCTCCTGGTAAATTAGGGGCTGAACAAGATAGTCTCTGTGGGCCTTTTTAGGCCTAGGACTTGAAACTCTGCTCTATGAGCTGCAAGAGAGTTGTGTGACAAGATCAGGTGTGTGAAGTGTCTATAAGACTGGGTGGGACACTGCCTGGCTCAGGAGCCCTGGCAGCCACCATCATGAAGAGGAAATCTCAGCCTCCTTGAGTTGGTCCTTCTCAAAAGTTCTGTGATACTTCTGAAATGGTTCTCAAACTGGGAACTGTATTCTCTTCCTCTCTTCTGCCTGTTCTTCATTGCTTTCATAACCCTTGTTCTAACTCTTGTTCCTTTTAACCACCCCTCGAGCTAATCCTGACTAGTACCTTTAAGCAAGCTTCTCAGAAAGATCAGTGATTAGTCTCAATCTCCTCATTCTATAACATATAAATAATAGCCTCTGTCCTGGTGGCCTTCTCAGGCTTTCTGGAGGATCAGATAAGATAAATTCTGTGAAAATGCTTTGTAAATTGTCAAGTGCTATGCAAATGTGGGGTATTATTGTTAATGATGAGTGTGGAAGCAGTGACAGGGTGGGAGAAATAGAATGTCAATCTGCTTTTTCTCTTCACCATTTTAACTGGGTGAAGGCATTGGGATGGCCAGCCTAGCTTGAACCAGCAAACACATCAGTAGGGATCATGATTTGATTAAGCATTTTCCACCACTGTGCTACCAGAGTTCAAAGTCAGAGGTAAGACAGGATGCAGGTTTACTTTTGACATGGAGAAAGAAAAGGCTAAAGCAGTGCTTTTAAAAAAAATGGATCCTTTCTTTCAAATGAAATATCTTATGGAAATCCTAATTTATAAAATAGATGAAAATTAGGCTACTCAGGTTCAGAGTAAGAGTACTATTGGCTGGGCCTCTATTTGTCCTTGTGACTCCAATAGATCCTGAAGGTTTCAAAAGAGTCAATCAGGAGTGTAGAGCAGGATCCCTTGCCTAGCACAGGGTGCTTCCCCACATCCAGGAGACAACTTCAGTGGGGCACTGGAAGAATTGGAAGACAGGATACAAAGAAGAGGAATAGAGAGAATGCTATAGAAAGACAGACAATTTGAGAGGGTGTGGCAAGTTTGAGGCCAGTCTGGAGAATTTAGAGACTGTCTTAAAATAAAAGGGCTGGAGATGTATCTCAGTGTGAAGGCCCTGAGTTAGAGAGAAGGGGAAGGGGAGAATGGTATCAACACTTTTTGTTCACTCAGTAGCTTTTTCTAGGGTTCCAGGTCTGCAATGTCAGTTACTGTAGAATGGGACTGCAGCTTTGGCAATCTGTTCCACAAGTTTACTAGAAATGTGGACCCAGAAATGGGATCAAAACAAAACAGCTGTGAACCAGGTCAATGTGAGCACAGTAACCCTTCTTTCTGACTTAGCTTTGAGGGGGAAGCAGTTGCTCCCAAGTACAAGTCTGTGTCCTCTAGTTCCACCATGAATGAGCATTCCTGGCATGTAAGCGGGGAAAGGCCAAAGAAATTTGCTAGATATCTTTAAGCAGGCTCAGTGGTCAGGCAGGCAAAAATCTACCACGAGCCCAAGGATCGAGCCAAGGAGAAGTGGTGGAAGTGGCAGGTAAGGAGACAGAGTGAACATGGTGAGCGAAACTGCAGACTCGGCATTACCTGCAATGGGGATTGGATCTGATCAGGATGGGAGCCCAGGAATGGGAGACATGAAACAAGAAGAGAGAGTTGGTGAGTCAGGGGAAACAGAGTAGCTCCTTCTTGAGCACTTGCCCCATTTTCTCATCCTCCACACCCAAACAGGCTCAGCAACAGGGCACATTTGACTGACTAGGCAGAAACTTATCAGATACTGTAGGGACAAGCTGGAGGATCCAATACAAATAGGGGTATGTGTGCCCAAGACTTTCACACAGCCAAGACAGGTGGTAGCTGGTTCCCTGAGGCAGATGGAACAGTGTCAGGGATTTTGTTAAAGCCATAATCATTTAAAAACTCACCTTAGAGTATATTATGCTGGCATCCTAGATAGATCCAGTGCTGGTATCACTATACTAATAAAGCTGTTTACAAAAGTCCAGCGTCTTTCTCTAGGAGATTCTTATTCCACATGTGTGTTTCCCTGATTCCTTTTCCACATGTGGTGGCTTAGAGCTGCTTCTCAAATTACCCTGAGGTAGCTACTACAGAGACACATTTGCTGTGCCAGGGCTGAACAGGAAATGGGTAACCCAGAGCACAGGATCAGTAGCAAAATCATTTGCACTAGAAGGAAACGAGAGCATTTGGAATTCCCATGTGCTTGGGTGGAGGGGGAAGAGGTCATTATGTTGGTCCAGACAGTTTTTGGCCCTGCTTTTCTGGAAGGAGCTGTGGGACCATCTCAAAAAAATTTGTTGGATGAGAGAATCAATTGGCTAGGGTTACTTCCCCTGAGTAAAATGTGTGTGCAGACACACCAAGAGGAGGTAGAAAGAGAGGCTCCTGAGGCACCTACAAGGGAATGGGGCTCAAGAAGAGCAAACAGCAGACCATTTGGCAGTTCTATAATCCTATTTCTGTAAGTGGTTAGAGCTACTGCCTTCAAGTGAGATTGGTTTTGCTATTACAAGTAATTGCCTCACTCTTGTGTTCTCAGGTATTTAAAGTCAGCTGAGTCAGGTATATATGAGGGAGGATTTCCAGTTTCCTTCTTACATTTTCCATAAGGGCTGAGCCTGGTTGGTGGGGGTGGGGAGAAGGCCTAGGCAGGATTCAGCTACCACCTTCACAGGCTAAACTGGTAACATCACTATGCTAGCATTTTCCCAGTTCCTTCTGCTAAAGTCTCTGAGTGAGGCTGCCCAGGGGGTGGGTGGCCTTACATACAGATGTAGAGGGCAGCTGCCTGTGTGGTATGATTTGAGGAGATAAAAGTACTAGAGATGGAGCCAGGCATGGTGGCTCATGCCTATAATCCCAGCACTCAGGAGGCTGAGGCAGGAAGATTGTTGTGAGTTCGAGACCAGCCTGGACTACAAAGTGAGCTCAAGGCCAGCCTGAACTGCATAGAGAGACCCTGTCTCAAAAAGACAAAAAAATTTTTAAAAAGTATGAGAGATCATGCCTGAAAAGCTCAAGTTTAAATGTTCTCCAATAAGCTTGCAACTCTTACTTTGCTTCCTCATTTTGAAATACCAAGCTTAAATAAAATTGTGACCTGGGATGGTCAGCACATTCAGCTACTACCAACTATTTACACCTTACTAGACATTGCTCCTGTCATGTTAGCATTAGCAGAAAGCCTCCTTGTTAAAGAGGACAGAAGATCAGGGAAGTTCTGTAACATGCATTATCATCCTATAGTTGAGTTTATGGGAGCTTGTGCTTGAAGGAAGAACAGGGTCAGAAAGAAGAATGAGGTAGAAGACAGTGTCAAAAACAATCCTACCTAGTTTGCTGTTTTCTCAGAGATAGGCCACCTTTCTTTGTCTCAGATAAAACTGGTTCCAATTTAGCAACTAAGTTTACAACAAGAGAGATACAATCTCCTTTCCAGACTGAACTACTTCCCCAAAACTAACACTCATTTCTTCCCATGTAAAAAGGGATCACCTGTTGGTAAGAAAGGACTAGGTATTGAGCTTGGGTGGCATTTACTTTCCCTACTGGCCGGACATGGCCCATCCTGGCTTTCTGAGAAGAAGAGAGGTGAAAATAGTCATTAGAAGGCAAAGAATAGGAAGTGTTATACCGAGTTGTTCCATGAAGCCTGAGCTTTTTCTAGTCTGTCTCTGTTAGTGCCAGACACAGATATGAGCAGTGCGGGTGCTCCCTACAACAGCTAGATGCAACTTTTTAGCTGTGGTCCCTTTGCATTAGAGAAGTTAGAACCCATCATGAGGGGCAGCCTTAAAGGCAAGTACTGCTGCTCCCCTTAGATTCCCAGAGACACTGCTAGAGTCTGAAGAGGTTGCCAAGGGAGTCGGTCTGGTAGCCTCACAGCAGAAGGGATTATGGAGCAAAGATCCAATCCCAAGCTCAGCAAAGGGACCATAACTATGACAAACATAGCAGATAAAAATGAAAAAGTCAATTCCCAAAGCAGCAAGAATTAAGACAACAAAAAGCCCAACTGAGTGAGCTGGCTGGTCTCTGTGGGTTGCAGAGAACAGAGAGTAGCCCAGTCCATCCAGTTTGCCATTAGTGCCAGCCATGGCATTAGCTGCAAGATTTCTGTGGCTGGCTGAAGGGTCTGAGGTCTTTCCGCTTGACCTCTAATTGCTAAGCAAAAAGCAGCACAAAACCCTTCTATCTTTTCTTCACTTACTGCACCTAGCTAGCTCGGCTGTTTTCTTAACTGTGTGTTTGTTTGGCCAGAGAGAACAGAGGGAAGGAGGAAGGGGAAAAGGAGACAGGATAAATTCAAGGAAGGGTGGAAGGGCCAGGATGCTGGCCTCCTGAGGCATTATAGATTCTCACTGAATATATCGCTGACTGCAAAAGGTAGCAGTGCTGTCCCTTCCAATTCTAGCACTTCTGGGAGTCATTTCTCAGCTCACACTTCCCTCCTGTGACAGATACATAAATCCTTGGCTGAAGAGGCTGCCATGCCCCTTCCTGTCTCAGACGTGATTTTCCTCAGATAAATTGTACTAACTCCTACAGACTTACATGGGTCAGATGATCAGATCAAGCACAGTGATAACAGCCATTAGGTTACAGTGAGGAGGGCAAAGGGAACTATCAATTTCCTGGGAAGTCCTTGGCTCTGTGTCCCCAAGTCAAACTTGTCCCAGTGGGGCAGGCTCCTTAGACCTTCCTAGACAAATCTATGGTGTAAACAACCATATTCCACATTCCAAAGACAGAGAGCAATGACTTCTATGTGATGGAAAATCAACTCCTAAGTATTTCTGGGTAGTTCTTCTGCTTACTGAAATATCAGTGGTAATACTTGGTCTCAGGTTAGTCTCTCCCTACATCTTAATTTCTGTATAGTGCAAGGGTGCAAGATCATTTTCTTATAAGTCCAAACTAGTAGTAAAGCAGAACTACAGAAAAAATTAGATTCATGAGTACAATTTTAAAGGTAGCTATATATGATCACCTCCATTTTAACAATTTCTTTTTTGGTACAGGGGATTGAATCCCCTCCATTTTAATCTCTTGTTTTGGATTATATATTGTGTGCATTCTATGTTGTTTACCCAAGCCATGGTGAAATCCATCTGTGCTTAGGTTTGGAATTCATGTCTGAGTTAGTAATTTAATTTTGCAAGACTCTTCTTTATTTATGCTCTCCTTAGACTACTTTCAAATCAATACTGCACTCTTGAGTTCCCCTAAATTAGCTAGAGGGTTTTGGGAGAGAGTCTTCCTGGAATTTTGTGATTGCTACCCACAAAGTGGATAATGAATATAGAAATAACTCAAATATGATTCTACCCATATCTAAGAATGGGGCCATATGGTTAGGCAGTCAAAGGCAGAGGCTGCAATGAATCTTTAGCATGTGATTTAGTATCACTGCGGAGCAAGCATGATGTTGGATGCTTTAAATAAGAAAGAAGTAGGTAGACACTATGAGATCATCTTCCTTCTCTATTCCATGGTCATCCACCAATGAAACCCTATATAGCTCCAGTTTTCTGCAGGACAGCTAATTGAGAGGGTCAGGAAAGGCAACTGGGTTCTCTATGGGCCAATTACTTTTACTCCTTTTCTAACCTGCCATCTTGCAAACATGTATCATTGATAAGAGGTGGGAATGGGATGACTGGTTAAAGATAAAGATATACATTCTGTATTCTCAGCCTTTAGTGATGACAGAATGAAATTTCTAGTAGACAATTTGGAAAATATCTAAAGGATGGTGAAATAAAGGCTGGTTAGATTTTCTTAAAAAAATAAAATTTAGCTACTTTGCAAAAGAAGACTGGTATAACTACTACATAGCATATATATATATATATACATATATACATAACAATAACAATATATAAACATATGTAACATAATTATATAACATGATATGTAAGCAAATTAAGTGGTATATAGGAGGGTTGGAAGAATATAGAACTAGGAGACTATTCTTAGAGAGCAGAAGTTGTTGAATGCTGAAATGTACAATGAAAAGAAACTGTGGTATTTCCTTTCTTGGCAGTGTTAAAAAATCAGCCATGTCCACTTGATCCTGAGCTAAAGATACCTGAAGGGACCAAACTAGATAGTAAAGAAACACAAAACTTCTGAGTGCAATGCAGCCAGAAGGCAGAACACCAGCCCTATGACCTTTTCTTCATTGCCACTGTGCCCCCCACCCCATCTTCATAACCTGCATGGTGATCCCTGGGAAAAAGCAAGACTAAGAATCATTTTCTCTGTTACAGGCAATGAGAGGAGGAGGGAGGCCAAACTTATTTACACAGAGCTCATCACAAACTCCCTGGAGGAGGGTAAGTCTCTTGTACAATTTGATTTTATACACATTTCTTATCAAATCTTATCCTAAATTATCTGGAAATCAACAAAAGTCCATTCAGTGACATAGTTCCTGTCCTCCTGTGGCTTTATGCATACAGAGAAACATTGTAACCTCTTGCCTTGCTTTCAGGAAGCAACTCCTTAAATCTAAGATGAACATGACTGTGAACAATGCTGAGAAGAAATCAATAGGAACAGTGCCACAAACTCTCCAGTGCCTATTTGACCATGTCTGCCTGGGTGTGGTAGAGTAGTACCCTCAACCAGGGGAAACGTCTGCTGCTAATCTGGAACGTTGAGTGTCATGGGGCAGAGCAGGACACCAGGGATATAAAAATAGCAGGTTGTTCTTATGTTTGGAATAAGGTTGTCACAGGGAGACTCCAAACGAGGTGCACATGGAAAGGATGATCCCAAACTCTGCTGTATGGCTCCTGTGACTTATCCTTTAGCTCCTTCCACTTGATTTACCTCTGTTAACCCACAACATAGTAGCAAGCACATCCCTGACTCCGCTTATTTGTCTACCACTATCAATATATTTTCTTGAAGTTAGCTTTATGCAAATTCACCTTTAAAAATGTCTCATTCTTAGAAATCATATTTTTGAAACCCCAGGGCTTATGTGCTAGAGATATTTCCCCCTAATACATGTTAAAAATAGCTATAAAAATAGAAAAACAAAGTTAGTCCACATACCACCAAAAATGACACTGCACACCACCCGTGTGTTTTTACCACACTTAGGGGAAACACTGCTCTTTGTAGATTGCACGTAGATGGTCCCATTGCCAACAAGTGCAGCTTTATTTTTCTCCAAGATAAGCGGCCAGGGCTTTAGTTTGCCTCAAATAGCCATGATTTAGTCCTGAAGCCTGGCTTGCCCTCTCTTTCCTCGCAGAGGCAGACCCCTGGTCATTATTATTTTTCTCCTTTCAAGTGACAGCCCCAGCCAAGGCTGGAGTTTGCAACAGAACATAGGGCCATTATTCCCAGTCAAGTGTTCCTTTCCTCAAGCTATTTCCTTTGCTGAGAATTCCACACTAGACTTCACTTAACTGAGCCAGTGCCCTTTGTGGAAGGGACTTCCTCTGCCTTGGCTTCAGGGGCTGCACGAGCTGGAATGCCCCAAGCCCACATCAGTAGCATGCCTGCCCAGCAGGTACTCACACAGGCCCCATGGAATACATGTTGCCTCTGGTTGGGAACACCGCCTTCCTTGGCAGTGAGAGGCACCCTTTCCCTGAGTCAGCTCCCCAGGTGGTTAAAAGACAAAGGCCTGCAGGAAGAACAGGAGAGGAGAGGAGGAGCCAAAGTATTCTGTGGCAAGAAAGATGTGTATTTATTTGATCTGGACTAGACAAATGGGCCATCAAGTCATCAAGGTTGATCAACAAGGGAACTTGCTTGTGCTGGCTAGATGCCTTTAATTAAGACAGTGTGTCTTCCTCGTAGGGGTGCTTTAGAAGAGATTTCCTGTTTGGCTGGGGAGTTAGAGTCTTTCAGCGACTTGTAACTTTGTTGTTGTTGTTGTTAAACAAGTCATCTCCTCTTCCTGCCCCTATTTTCTAATCTAACTTAAAAGCTCTCATGGTCTCCTGATGCAAAGACCTTAGAGGAGAAAAAAAGATCTAAGGGAGGCTGGTTTGAGGCTGGGAGCTCTGCACACTGGGCTCCCTGGGTTCCCAGAGCCCCCTAATATATACCAGCCATCTACAGACATCTTCTGGTTTAGTGGAGCCCAGCTTAGAAACCTTCTGGAGAAGAAAAGCAAATCAGCTTGAGCACCAAATCCCTACAAACTTTAAAAAGACATATATAGATTCCTATTTGTGATGTTACTTGTTTCAAGGTGTAGCTTCTATTTGGTGAGTGATGGCACAACCCCTATCTCTTTCTTTTTGTCCTCCAAAATCTGGCCTCCTTTCCCTTCCTCTCTCAAATTCACTTATACCCTTATCTTTCCTCCCTTCCCCAAACTCTCCTCCTTTCTCCCTTTCTTTTTACCTTCCCAGGGTCTCTCAGGTGCTAAGGCATATTCTATATCTTGCAGCACTCTCTAAATGCCAGTGTCCTGTGGAAATGTTAAAATTCCTTTCAATTTTAAGACTCTATAATAAGTTCAGATTATTTAACTGCCCAGAAATCAGTCAAGAAATTATTGTTGGACAAATGAATTGAACCAAGAAGAATGGGGCTAATAGGACACAGGCTGTGTGGTGGTAAGGATGGTATGGCTGTGAGTATGTGTCTGGACAGGTGAAGGGAGGTTCTCCTTCTACGTACTGAATCCACTGCAGTTTCCCTAGCAGTTGGGTTCCCCAGATGCTGATAGGTACAAGGCTGGCAGACAATACTGATGATGATCAGGCTATACAGGGAACCCTGGCCTAGCCTGGTAAGGTCTCTGGTTAGTGAAATTTCACCTGTTATGGCTTATAGATTTTCACCCTATAGCCCAGGGAGAGATGACCAATGTTGAAGGAGCCTGAATGCAATGTCATATCCCTAACAACACCCACCAAGCAGTTTGAATTTTGGTAGTTTATCTGCCTGTTATGGGGAGAGTAGCTATATATAGTGGCCTTTAGATTCTCTAAAGAATCTTCACTGAACCATATAGCAGTTACTCTGGAGAGAGTTGTGATTTACCAAGAAAGCAAGCTTTTAATATGGGAAGTCAGCCTAATTTCTCTTCTTAGGCTTTCCTTTAGATCTGGATGGAAATATCTGAAAAACTCGTCTTCCCTATTTAATTGAGAATTTCTGGAGAAGTACATATGAAGAACTCAAGAAACACAATCTAGATTCAGCACCTGCATGCTAGGACTGATGGAGTCACGGAGTGACATTTGGTTGAAGGATTTGTTACTAACTGCATGTTAATATCACCCAAACACTCTGGTTTTCAATACTACCCCATATCAAGTCTATCATCTTTGAGTTTTGGAAATTAAAATATTTTGTTCAGCTAGGGCTCCTGCCTGGGATCATGACTCTTACGCATTTATCACCTTCTTATTCTTCTTTTGTTTATGAACCTCCTTTCCCCGCAACGTTCTGGTATTCTAGTATTCAATGACTGGTACAAGTTTACATGTATCCCACTGGCACACATAAAGATCTTAGAGGCGTGGTCTTCCTGAATGTCTGAGTTGGAAGAGACCCTAGAGACAAACTTGTTTCTCTTTCCTCCATTTTGAAGGAAAGAAAGAAGCCCACTGAAAGGCAAGAAGTTACTTACACAAGCTCAAGCATCAGGTTGGTGGCAAAGTCTGTACTCAAGCTTAGATACTCAATTCAAATTTGACCCACTTTCTACCACCTCCAGCTGTAATTCCTCCAGGAACTGTGTTGCCTCCCCAGGCTCTGGGTCTTCTTCAAACTGGGACTCATCCAGGAACTGGGGCTCCTCCAGCCTTTCTACC
Organism: Hydrochoerus hydrochaeris; assembly: GCA_004027455.1. Taxonomy (NCBI): domain Eukaryota; kingdom Metazoa; phylum Chordata; class Mammalia; order Rodentia; family Hydrochaeridae; genus Hydrochoerus; species Hydrochoerus hydrochaeris. Next base: position 15,285 of record PVLA01001428.1, on the reverse strand, counting down.
TTCATCTCACTGCTGCACAGTGAAACCTTGATTGCCTGGCCAAGGTTGTTTCCTTCCTCTCTCTCACTTGAGTAATCTCTTTCTCTCTCCTCTCACTTGCCTCTCCTCTTCTCTCCCCACCCCCTCTTAGCTATAGGGCTTGAGAGGGAGCAATTGGAAACTGTTTCAAAGGCTCCAAAGAAAAAAATATGCTGGGAGTTCCTGGGCCAGACTGGGCTGGCTAGGCTGTGGAGGCAGAGGAAGTTCCAGGTCCTGAATGCCTTGGGGGCTCTCAGACTGAGAGAAAGCTGGAGCTCCTGGAGCAAGTGCTGCCCTCAGGATCTTCTGCCAAACCAACTAGCTTCCTAAACTAACTCCCAGACTGAAGGGGAGGACTGGATCCTGAGAAGAGGGACACAGACAGAGGCTCTGCCAGTCAGCCCTTGTGGTTGGAACTTTCAAAAAGTCCAATGTTCCAGCAACTGATTGCTTTCCTAACCTGAACAGCAGGCCTTTTTGTCCCCCTTGCATGACTGTGGCTGAGGCATGCAGCCCCAGCCAGAGCAGAAGCAGGTTTCCAGGGCTGGGGCTGGTCAATTCCATTAAATAAAATAGAATAAAAAAAAAACACAGATTTTGGCATTGGGTGGGCCTGAAGCTGGTTTCCTGGCATGGGGATGTGTACCTACTGGGATGGGACAGGCATAGCTGGCTAGATATGAGAAGTCAGAAGACCCCTGAATCAGGAGACATCGTGTTTCTATCAAGCTGCTCACTAATTGGCTGTTTGGCTCGAGGAAGATACTCTACCTTGGGCCTCAGTTTCCTCAGCTGTAGTGTAAGGGGGTCAGAGCAGCTGACATAACATTCCTACAGTTTTGAGCCTCTATGCCTCTGAGGTGCATGTGGAGTTAGAAGGTGCCATAGGTCAACCTTGGGAAAGGAGGAGCTCAAGTCTTAAGCCATTCCCAGCCTTGCTGCCTTCTGAAATCCTTTCCCATTTGTGAGTAATGCCAGTAGGACACACTAATAATTATGTAGGTTTTCATTTCTGGTAAAAATATGAAAGCTCGGGATGTGTGGTGGTACACCTGTAATCTCCACACTCCGGGAGGCTGACGTGGGAGGACTACAAGTTTGAGCCCAGTCTGGGCAATTTAGTGACTCAGTGAGACACAGGCTCAAAATTAAAATAAAAAAGAATTGTAAAGGGTTGGAGATACAGTTCAGTGTGAAGGCCCTGGGTTCAATCCCTAACACTTCAAAAAAAGAAAACAATCAGCAACTTACCCCCCTCCACCCACCTACCAGGAGGGAACTAGAAGTGGTCTCAGTCATTTATGCCAGAGGAGTATAAATGAAAATTGAGAGAATAAGCCTTGACAGGGAGAAAAAATTGCCAGACTGGGCTGGCTCTGGGTGTGAAAGGGTACTTGACTGACAGCACAAGGGGAGGGGTCAGTGAGAGAAGGATTTAAGGAAGAAAACAAGCCAGGAAAGATTTGTTCTGTAGCACAGATGACTTGACTAATGATCATGAAGGAATACCACACGCTTTCTAGAAGTATCCTCTCACTTAACTTTCCAAACCATATTGCTACAAATTTCTAGATGTGGAAACTGAGGCCCTTAAAGATTATCACTTGCAAAGCTCTTAATAGCTGTCCATCAGATGCAAAATCCATGTGCTTCATGAGGTAATCTCCTCTGGGCTGCCTGGTGGCCCCTCCAGGGTCTTTTGGAAGCAGAGATATCCATCCCAGCTTACAAAAAGGGCCAGAACCCCTCACCACTCAGAGAAGGACAGAGAAAACCAAAGTGGAGCCGTGATTCTCTAGGATAATCCTGGCTCTTCAGGACCAAGCTCCAACTCAATAGCACCATGATTGGCTAAAAGTAGAACCCTCAGCTAAACTAGAAGATCTTAGCGAATCCTTGCATACACTCAAAAAGGAGACAGGACACAGTATTTTGGAGACATGGTCATTTCTAGGGGGGCAGTTTCAAGAATAACTTTTAGCATGTTAGTTCTTTATTCTTTTCACTGATCTCTATCCTATTTATCTGGTAGGTGATAAGCTCTTCAAAGTCTTCCTAGTTCACATTTTCAGCTCATAAGCAATTATGGTTGGTCCTTAGAGAATCACTTTGCCTAAATCAAAGGTACTCAGTCTTGGCAATGAGAAAATTTCTCTGGACATTTGCTCCAATCTTACAGGGTTTCAGTGGGCCAGAGGAGCTTCAAAATCCATATCAGAGGTGCAATAGTGGAGACTGAGTTCATTTTGCTTTTTCTAGCTGCTGATTTTGAGCAGCTATCACTGGCAGTGGGGCACAAGCATGACCCAAGTTCTTATGATTAATTTTCTTTTGCAGACTTTTTAATTCCATGTAAAGCCCCCTTAGCACTTGTGCTTTCCAGGAGTCCTGCACTTTTCCTTCATTATGATCAACTGTAGTGATATTAGCATTTGTGTATTTATTATCTGATATCTGTCTACACAACTAAATTGTAAGTTTTATGTGGCAGAGAGTCCCCATAGGCTGTTGTTTACCACTGTATCCCATGTCTAATCTTTGTTTTGTGCACAAAGAACAAATACTCTTCTCCACAAGTATCTGGGGTAGGCAGTCTTATTTCACTGCCCCTGGCATAGGTATGTTCCCCAGAATTATTACAATAGGTGATGGGAGTCCCATGGAGATAATGAGGCCAAAGGATGTAAGAAGGGGTCCTGAAAGCTCCTTAGTCAATTCTCTCACACCATTCTGTCACTGAGGAGTGTATGCTAGCTTTAATGGCTTGCCTGCAATGGAAAGTTCACTGGCACTTTTATTATGCAAGTATTTTTATGAAAAGTCTTTCATCTTCCACATATGCACTATCCTTTTCCATATAAGTACTTGCTCCTGACCCCTTTGCTTTTCCCAACTGTCTTTCCCCTTTTATCCATGGTCCTTATATATTTCTAAGTTTTATTCAGTTCTCTATTGCTACTAACACCATCTTCCCCATATTTTAAAATTACTTGTAGTATCCTTGGTAATTTTGTCTAGCTTCTCTAAATGCTAGTCATTTAGACTAGCCAGGAAGTTCTTTCTGATATCTAATCTCAGTTCTTCATGCTACACTTAGTCCTGTTTCCTCTTGTTCTGAACCAGTGTGGCTGGGAAAGTTAGTCACTATCTCTGAGTTGTAGCTTTTGTTATATTTGAAAATCGTCTTCTTCCCTTGAACATCTCTGCCCCACCAACCTTAACCTTCTCTTAGATCAATAATCTTAGTTCTTTTAGCTTTGCCCAACAGGTCACTCAAGGCCCAGGTTTTCCTATCATTGGTTAAACAAGTTCTGTTCCCTATATTCTCACCTTTCACAATTAGATCTTCCACGATGACTGTATGACCTGCCCACCACAGTGGTGGTACCCTTTCTCTCAAAAGAAAACTCCTTCAGCCTTTGACCAATTTTATTAGCTTTCTTAGAGGTGGAGCCTCCCTTCCCTTCTGCATTCAGGCTGCTTTTAAGTCTGGACACATATCTGACATTTGCAGCCCAGAGAATTTATATCTTGGACCCCAGAAAGGACGATAGCCTGAAGCACTGTGCCACACTGCCTCTGTACAATGAGAAGCATTCATGGCTCAGAAGCAACCTGCAAAGGGGAAAAAAACCCTTTTTCTGTACAGCAAATAAATTACAAAAACAAATTTTCCTTCCCACAGGCAATACCCACTATATCACTGGTTCCCAGGGCTAGGCCTTACCCATTTCCATACTGTCATGGACTATTTTTAGCATAGGATGACATGAAAGAACTAGTTGCCCATGGCTTCAAACTTATCTCTTTCACTTGTCAGAATGTTGTTAGTTTTCCTTCTTTGGACCCATTAGCTACTCATGGCCCAGAAATATTCCTAGGGGTATGAGAGCTACCTATGTGGTATATGATTTGAAGAATTCTTTAGAAATTCCTCTGTCTGAAAATGTCTTGTTTGGCCTCAGTTTGATTATTAGAAATTTGAGTGTTAAGAGATTCATTTCTTTAGCTCAGATATCACTTCCTCATGAAGTTTCTTTGTTATATTCTTTGATGGAGCTTATTCCTTTTCCCTCTTGGCACTTAGTATGTAATTACTTGTTCATTAGTCTGACTGGTTAATGTTTGTCTACCTCCTCCATTAAATATTCTAAGAGAGCTGAGAGTATGACTTCTGTATTTCCACTGCCTAACATTAATCCTGGCACATGGAAAGTGTATAATTAATATTTGTTGTTGAATTTGTTCATAAACTTAAATATGAAGCCTCTCAACTACTTGTAGGAAAGGATGGTGAGCTTGGGTGTCTGAGATACTAATCATGGTGAGGGAAAACAGAAAGCAAGGATGGAATACTGACCATGAGTAGCACCCCTTTTCCTCAGTTTACTGGGGCTGGTTTCTATTGCTACCCAGCTCCCTCTTTCTTCCTGCCAGTTTGAGGCCTCCTACATTTCTCAGTCCTACCCTAGGGCCTTTGCTTAGGGTGGTGATCTGGGGAGGAAAAGTTTTATCAAAGTGCATAAAAGGGTAAAATGACATCAAGTGCAAACATATGTGCTTTTTTCCCCAAAGATACTTGGGCAAATGGTATATACATGTGTGTATATAGAGATATTCCTTGTTTAACAAATGAGTTACATTCCTAGGTTGTTAAGTGAAATTATTGCTAAATGAGGAATTGTATACAGTATGTACATTACAATATTTAAAACAAAGAAATAGTTATAGGAAACTCCAACCTCATGGCTTTGCTTTTATTTGCATAACTTTTACATGCAGTACTGTAACATATATCAGATCATAAAACTATAATACTGTACTGTACAGAACAATCAGCAAAAATTACAGTACTGTATAACAAAAAAGACACTGAGGCTCTATGAACAAGATGTATAGAACTGTATGCAAAAAACACTGGTCATAAGACCAAACAGTCATTAAACAAATTGTTAAACAGGGAATATCTCTATATGTGTACATATATATGTCTATCTATCTTATCTATCTATCTATCTATCTATCTATCTATCTATCTATCATCTATCTATCCATCCTCATTATTGTGGCACTGCCTTGCTTTGGTTACCCACCTCAAAAGAGGCTTGTAGAGACTCAGGCTGGAAATTCACAGATATGAAGCCCATAGCCCCTGGGCTTTTCTGGTGCGCACCCTTGTCTGTATACCAAAGCTTAACCCTCCTGGTTCCGTTGGGCTTTCTCCAGGAATAAGGGAAAGGTGCCTTTGGGCTCTCAGGCATTGAAGGTCTAAACCTGAACACAGCTAACCCAGGTCCCTGAGGAGAGGGTACTAGAGTTCCAAGTCAGAAAGGAGCAATGAGGGAGAGGGTCAGAGTGAGCCTTTCTTGTTCCTAAAGCTTGGAGTCTCTGGGTTCCAGCCCAGGAAGAATCAAGTTTTCCCACTTCAGGCCAACCCCTTCCTACTAGGAACCCTGCTGGACTGGCAAGTCTCTTCCCTTTTCCTAACCAGAAAGCCTTACAGCCAGCCAGCCAACTTCCCACTTGCCAAAGCCAACCCATTCTTTAAGGCTCTGCTGGAAGCTGCCGCCATAAAGAGATTCCCTTCCTAGTTTGCCTTGGCACCACCCAAGCTCTGCTCAGCACTAGGCCTGTCTCTTAAGGAGCAGGAGCTCCAAATGGGCTCTCAGAGACTTATGGCTAATTCAGTACTTTTTTGCCACAGGCCTCAGGTGCAGCTGTTCCACTTGACCTAGCTACACTCTCAGCTCCTCACACACCACTGACATCCTCTATGTCCTCTGAGGGAAGGAATTCAGTAAACTTACAGTCACTTCTCAGTAAATAGCAGATCCTTGGTCAATAAATAATGGATTCATTAAATGAAGTGCTTAGTCACTCAGTACAAAGATGGATGAAGTGATGCCATCATTCATTTTTCTGTGTACCTAGGCAGGCAGACTGCCTTAAAAATAAGTAGTTTATTTTTTATTCTTTCTTTTCTTTTCCCTTTTTTTCTTTTCTGATCCCCCCCTTTTAAACCCACTACTACCTGCCAAACAGGTAAAGAAGACAGGGAAAGTAAATGAAAAGAGGTGCTACAAGACTAAGATGGGTCCTCAACAAGGGAAATTCTCTACCTCCATCTATAGCTCCACAATTTCCACTGATTCTGGCTGTGATCTGGGTTACTCTGGGTGGCCAGCTCTCTTGAGCTCTGAGATGTTGATCTTGGGCTAGTCCAAAAACTTGTAAGTCTGAGTTTGGGATACAAACTATGCCTGCTGATAAATCCCAAACTGCCTGTTTTGCTTTGCTTTCCATTTTCTCCCTCTCTCTTTCCCTTATACTGGAGGGCAACATCCTCATCTCCCTCACCCTGTGAGCCACTTACCTGGTGGCAACACAATGGGACAGGCTGGGGAAAAGACAAGGGAAAAAAGGAGGAGCTACAGCTTAGTCATAAACTTTGAGCCAATGGAATATCAGATTGATAGGGATATTATATTATAGGTATATTAGTTTATTAGAGAAGTATGTCACAGAACCCAGAAATTCTGATTTCAGTGGAGCTCAGATGTGTAAAGCTAGTAATATAATTTTCTGATAGGTCAGAAAGAGAGCTAAGAATCATCATAAATCCAGGTTAAGTCAGTCTGGAGTCTCCAGAACTATTTCCAAACCACAAGTAGACATAAAAGGAAGAGGCATTTCTGAGACCTGTTCTAGGGTCTCTCAATGAATCAGGCCATATCATGAACATTATCAAACAAAAGTAGGAGCACTCCTCAATGCCTCAAACAAAATTAAGTGCTGCACTGCAGCTCACCTGTCTGTTCACATTTTATGCTGAGTGTAGGGGCTAAGGAGGATCACTTTTGCAGTCTGGCACTCACCTCTGACTGGACTATTTTCCTGACAGAGGGAACAGTAGGCTTTGCTTTGGAAAGTGTGTGTGTTCCATTTAGACCCCCCACCTCCACCCCGCAGAAGGCTTCCAAATGCTGACCCTCAGGGAAGCTAGCATTGAGCAAGCAGGCTGTTCTAGACCGAACTCAGTCTGGGAGTCTTGCAGCACTGAAGAGGGGTGTGTGGTATTGGGAGGGGCAAGCCAGGAAGGAACCATAGAAGTTACTTCCTTTCTTCTTATTTCTCATTCAACTTCTACTCAGAGATAGCACCAGCTGCGATAATGAGGAATAGTGCAAATCCTAGCTAGACCACTAAAGGATGAATAGATTATTAGCTCCAGCTCCCCAGATGAGAAGATGAGGAAGTGGGTTGAGTATTCAAGCCTATATTTTTTAGTAAACTCTTCCTTCAAGGTAGGATAAGGAAGGTCCATGTGATGCTTTGTCCATAGGTAGAATCCCACATTTTGAGGAAAGTGATTACCTGGAGGGGAAGGCTGACAGTGTGCCTAGACCATCACTGACTAAGCCTGCTTCTAGCTCTGGTTTTCCCTTGGGCTAGTGTCTGCTTCCTAATTCAGTCTCCTGTGCTGGCTGCAGTCTTACACCTCTTAGACCATTTCCAAAAGTAATTACAACTTTGGGGCAGGGATTTTTAGCTAGAAGGTACAAGTGAACTTGCCTTGCCTGGTAAAAGAATTCCCTCCTTCCTGGAATAGCATCTGTAAAAGTTTTCTGTCTGCTCTCAAAGACCCCATTTTATCCCCATTCTAACTCCTTCACTAATCTGGACTTCAGCATGGTAGACAATGGCCTCTAGAAATCATATTACCCTGAGCTGACTCCTCAACAGATCCGGGCTGCTCTGAAGCTGAGATCTAGCCTTCTCAACTTCATACAGCAACTGTTAGCCCACGGAGTTCCACAAAGGGCCTTGTCTAAGAAAGCTGTAGCACTGCAATGAAGCCCTAACCTTTGTCATATTATTGCAGGCATTGGGATGGCACAGTACATCATGGGCCATTATTACTCACCTTATTCAAAAGAGAGATCTCATCTTTCTGACCCCTGTGGTCATGGAATGCCCTCCTTTGAGCACACTGAACATACAAAATGCCCCACCAAATGAATTTAAAGTTTAGTTTCACCCAGTATGTTGGTTTCTCCAGGACTGAAGTGACTACTACACTATACTAACTGATATGTTATGTATACCCAGCCACTATGGCAGATTATGGCTTTGCTATTATCTTGAGGGATGCCTTACATAAGAGAAGAAAGTTCAGGTAACAGCATCATCATGGTGAGCAAACACAGTGCAACAGTCATCACCAGATATGGCCATGCAGACATGGCCTACTTCGTTCCTCTCAACTGACCTGGTGTTAGTGGCAAGACCTCTGCAAGGCTCCATCATGCAGAGGGCCTGGAAACTGTCAGATTTGGCTATACACATATATCTCCATTCATTTAGACCTCCTGGTTTCAGAACCAGGTCTGGAAAGGAGCCAGCACTTGACCTAGAATTGAAAGATTGTCAGTGTATCTGCAAATACAAATATTAGCGGAAGTATTAACCTTCTCTTCAGGCAAGGAGGGAAAATAAGGTCACCCTGAAAATAGTTATTTTCTAAGATATAATCTCACATGAGTCTACTCTGGGCTAAAACCAAGAGTAGATCAACCTCGTGGTCTATTCTTACCATCTTTCTTCAAGAGCATAAACTTTCCAACCAGACCCCTTGAACTCTTATGCTTCTTACCCCACACTGCAGCAGCCCATCCAAGATAGGCCTATCCTGGACTCCAGCACTATCTCTCAACCTCTCTAATAAAGCCCTACTCCCAGTGATTTGTCACACTGAAGGTCTGAAAAACAAATCCACACAAAGTAGTCAATTATAAATCATGGTGTCACATGTTGCTGTTCTAAAAGGCATGCTGGATCCTGGCCATTCATGAGAGATATACACCAAAACTTTTACCAGTCTCCAGCTCATGAACATTCTGAAAGCATATCATTTCCACAGCTAGCATTGTAACTTTGCAAAACTTCTTAGGTTTCACTGTCATTAGTAGCACCAGCAGCTGACTCAGGAATATTCTACTAAAGGAAATAAACATCTTTTTCTTTTGTCTTTCTGAAACTGGGTCTCGCTATGCAGTTCAGGTTGGCAATGAGCTCACTTTGTAGCCCAGGCTGGTCTCAAACTTGCAAGAATCATCCTGGCTCAGCCTCCCACGTGCTGAGATTACAGATGTGCACTGCCACACCTGGCTAAGAAGTAGACATTTCTTCATTTTGTGAGAGTGACTAGACTAGTGTAGGCTATGAGTAGAGGACAAAAAATTATTTTGAAAAGTAAATACTGGACAGTGCCATTCTCAAGTAGATACTCAAAATAACTGAAGACAGCGAGTGGAACAGATACTTGTACATCAGCGTTCACAGCAGTGTTTTGTTTTTCAGTGCTGGTGGCTGAACCCAGGGCGCCTGCACAGTTATATCCCCAGCTCTTTTGTTTGCTTTTTGTTTTGATACAAGAGCTTGTTAAGTCACTAAATTGCCAAGGGTAGGATTAAATTTTTAATTCTGCCACCTCAGCATCACAGAATGATGGGATGATAGGAGCACACCACCATGCCTAGCCATAGCAGCATTCTTTTTTTTTTAAACTGGAAATTGAACTCACGATCTTGCACTTGCTAGGCAGGTGCTGTGCTGCTGAGCTAAATTCCCAGCATAGCAGCATTCTTTGCAGTAGCCAAAAGGCAGAAACAATTTAAGTGTGCACTGATGGATGAATGAATAAGCAAAATGCATTAAACTCATACAATGGAATATTACTCAGTCAAAAAGGAGCAAAATATCAAACCATGCAAGTTACTACCTCTTCAGAAGCCAGGTCCTGCTACAACATGGGTGAACTTTGAAGACATTAAACTAAGTAAAACAAGCTGGAACCAAAGGACATACATTGTATGACTCTACTTACATGAATAACCCAGTATAAGTAAAGTCATACAGAGAGAAAGTGAAATAGAAGTTACCAGGGATGGGAGATATCGAATGGAATATTATTGTATAGTTTCTGTTTGAGATGATGACGTTCTGGAAATGATGATGGCTTAAATGATGATGGTACTTAAAAATACTGAAGTGACAATGTTTTATATATATAATATATATTTTTTACTATAGTATATTACATTATATACAACATGTGAATATATAATGTATAAAACATACTCATACACAGTAGCAGGCGCTAATAGTATGCCGGGCTTACTCATTAGCAAAAAGATTGTTCGCCACATACTAGCCTCCTAGCACATGAGATTCACATCTTCATCTCAGCAAAAGGACAATTTCTTACATGTCAGGTTTCTCATGAGGTATCCAAACTATGGATATAAAGACTGCAAAAGGCATTCGCATTTTTAATGGAGACTGTCCCTTAATCCAAGCGTGCTTCTTCTTTGTCAAACCACTAGACACTCCAGAAATAGCTATTTTAAATTACTTTGGGCCAAAGAAGGACTTTCAAAGCTTGGTACCAAAAGTGAAAATCACAAAGCCAAAGAATGTCAAGCTTAACCACACAGAAACCCAACACCTCTCTGTGGCAAAGAATTATATTCCTAAATCAAATGGCAAATTAGTTGACAAAAGGTCGCAATCTCTAATTCAGCGTTTCTGATGGTGTGGTCTATATATCACTGGTGCTATGGCAAGGGGTTTTAGATGGTGCAGGGACAGAGAACTGAATCTTAAATGGTACACATTTAGACACTACAGCAGGAAACTCTTCATATCAAACCATGCAAGTTACTACCTCTTCAGAAGCCAGGTCCAGAAATATACATGTGAAATCATTACTTCTAAGACTCAATTAAAGCTCAAATATTTTCATTTAAAATCTTTTTGAAAACCTGATTTCCAAATCTATATCCTTCCTCTACATTACTGTATATCAGCTTAATAAATAATAGTAAGTGAATTAGTACATTCGGGGCAGTCAGAAATATTTGCTACTATTACTATTTTCTGAGCATCTATGTGTGGAAACCCACTGGTGCCAGGTCATATGCCTAAAGGCAGAATACTAGGGCTTCTGGAGCTGAAGGAAGCTCAAGAGTCAACATATTTCAGATGACACTAGGCAGATATGCTCTCTAGCCAAGTGCAGAAGAGACTTGATATGAAACTTTTGGGTAAATGCTTAGAAATAAATGTGAGGTCACAACAACAGTCACAACAGAATATTGCTAACACTTCCATCCCAGTTTGCTATACCTATCTTATAGATCAGAAAATTAATAAAGTCCTTCAAATGTCGATTTATAAAGGTTTCCATATATTATATTTACATTGGAAATTTTCCTAGTACATTCTACCTCCCACCTAAATTTTTCAGTATTGGAAGCATAATCAAATGACAAGGGAGAGTCCCCTAATAACAGGGTGATTAACTATCCCAGGTTCCCTGGGACTGTCCAGTTTGATTAATGAAAGTCCTGTGTCCCAGGGCTAGGATGGGTGGTTCCTCTACCTCATAAGGATACTTTGACCAGTTAGAAAGATTCTGGGCTCACATTTATGTCTGTTTCACAGACAATATTTAGTGTTCTAACAATTTCTTTTTCTTTTTTTGGGGGGGGTGGTGTTGGGTGTACCAGGGATTGAACTCACAACCTCATGCTTCTAAGAATTTCTTCAGTGTTAATTTTAGTTCAGTTTTTTTGGTTTGTTTATTTGATATGGGGTCTTGCTGGGCAATTAAGTCTGGCTTGAACCCACTGTGGAGCCTTGAACTCCCAGTGATCCTCCTGCCGCAGCCCCCTAAGTGCTGGGATTATAGGCATGCACCACCATGCCTAGATCTTGAGTGTTTTAAACAATTTTTTCTTCATAAACAATCTATGCACTTTAGAATCCATGACCTTATTTGGAGCCTTGGGTCTCTTCTGCATTGTGAAGCTTTGGGAAGCATACCTAATTTTCTAAGCCTCAGTTTCTTTCTTTATAAAATGAAGATGGTTGATAATACTATTTCATTAGGTTTCTATAAATATTAAATGACATTATAAAAACAAAACACTTAGTAACCATTATTAATATGTAAAAAATGTCAGCTATTAATGCATTGTATTTATTAGTTACATAATACAAGATTTAAGAGGTGGTGTTTAAAACACATCTCTTCTCCCTAATAGCTTATAGGTACCATTTACAAACCAGCAAGGTGCATATCCATTTCCATATATAGCACTATCCAACAGGAGTTACTGTGTGTGATTAAAACTTAAAAGAATAGCCACACTTAAACCCAAATAAGATTCTCTTCTCAAATTGCCTATGCTCTTGTACTTCAAGGAAACCAAGACCCAAGATGGTAGCCAGGGATATGTCAAACCAGACAAAACAGATATAAGTGAAGAATGTGTCTTGGGTTTGCTGTCTTCCCAAGAATATGAAAGTCCTCAAAGCAATGGAATGTGCTGCAGAATGAGGGCTAGGGACAGTAATTTTTCCAGTATAAGTGGTGGTATTGAAAGTCCACAAAGGAAGAAGATATTCTCATAGGAACCTGAAATGCCTAATCGTGAGATGTAATGAGAGTAAACATGATAGCTGAAACATGAAGACAGAAATCCAAGGAGTTAAATGAAGGGAGGAAGTGTTTACTTAGGAGAAAGTTATTCAGCCCAGACACTGGAGAAATTCAATGACCAGCAATAATAGTCGCAGAATGTACTAATGAGCATGTCATTCTGGGAACAGCCTAAACTGAATTTAGAACCTCCAATCTCTAAGGTCCCAGTTGTCAAGGAAAATTAGAGAATGATTTGTACTGGTAGAACTAATAAGGTTGTTACTGCAGGACCCTGTCACTCACATCTAAACTTCAAGGAAACCTGACAGCCTCTTGATTTATTCCTCAGTGTTTAGGGCACTGAGCTGCTCTGTTCTCAGGAGGCCAGGTGCTCCAGTGCACCTGTTCAACAGTTCACTCTCCTTCCTCAACCAGTGACTTTGACACCCCCCACCCCTACTCTGTAGCATTTCCAGACTTTGCCAAGAACCAAGTATCAATAAACCAGTGTCAATAGAATGGATGACAAAAGAAGTCACTCATTCAAGAAACCCAAACAACCAAGACACTCCCTAAGTATAGCACAAGTGAACACTTTGATTTTAGGCTCCAACCCTTGCACCTCCCTCAGCCAGATCTAACCCACCTAGGCCCAGAACCAGAACCAAAGGAAGCATCCTCCTCTCATACTTTACCAAGCCCACACCCAGGGTGAGGGAAGTTTCTTTTCTAGTTGAAAGAATGGAAAAGCTATGGGCCACTCTTCCAGACACCCTCCCCTGCCCACCCTGCCCAACAGAGTCCAGATCATTAAGATCCTGTTAGGGATTTCACTCTACAGAGGTTCAGTATCTATGGGCTGAATACACTTGTAGTAATCTTTCATCAGAAACAAAGATTCCTCTTGAAACCTGTTCCTTCCATGGTTTGCTTTATTTTAGACAATGAGATAACTTGATACCTAAAGTGAAGTAATAGATGGGACCCTCTCAATGGCATTGAAAATACCTGAGAAATACAACTTGTTTTGATGACACTATCAAAGTCAGGAGCCTTGCTTGTCCCTGACTGGAACTTGTTTTGATGACACTATCAAAGTCAGGAGCTTTGCTTGTCCCTGACTGGAACCACTGGGGCTGGCATAAGGGTGAGGCAGTAGTGGATTCATCTTGGGACAAGGGAGGCAAACAAGGTCTTAGCAGTGAGAGTAGCTGTTGCCTTTTCTCAACTGAGTTTAGATTTTCTTGTTTGTGGCTTAGGGCCACCCAGATATTCTCTGAGTGCTCGTTATTTCTTATCACTTAAGGAATATTACCTGCCTGTGACAAAGAACTTTAGCTCCAAGAAGCTTTAGAGAGATCAGAGAGGTTGGACAATTTACTCAGGCTCACATGTAAAGTGAGAGGCATAACTAGTACTACCATCTAGGGCTCCCATTACAAGAATATCTTTTTCTTACATAACTGTGTTGTTGAGCATACTCTTGCTTTTATTCTAGAAGCACCTTGTACACACACATACGTGTGCGTGCACATACACACACACACTAAGAACACCAAATTCCACAGTAAGGTTTCCTGAAGTGTCCCTTTCTCTGCTTTACACTGCCTCAGTTATTAAGTTGTTCTCACCAAGCCTCTCAGACTAGGGGACAGCAGCCACTTTGGGTATGCTCACTGTGTTTTCTCTCCTCTCCTCTCTCTTCCTTGCCTCTTCAGCAAGATTTCTGGAGAGTCTGACCTACATTGGAACATATGCCTGCGTGGAGGATATGGATTCATCCATTCTCCTGCCACATGCAGATCCTGAGGCACATAAGATGTCCCAGGTTACTCTCTAGAGTTGCACTTTGCTGGCATTCACAATCAAGGCTATGATCTATAGAGAGTGGGGGTTCTCTCCCATCTGGACTCTCAAGAAATTCTCACAAGTCTCTAGTTTTTCTTATGTCCTTCCTTGTACCTTCTAAGACCAACAACATCCTAATTTGTCTTGACATTTTGCTTGTCCTGTCAGTCAGGGCCACTAAGTAATTTAAAAGCCCTTGCAGTTTCATTCAGTGTCTAGACACTTAGAAATGAGCTTTATGGGGCAGGGGATTTAGCTCAGTGGCACAAGCACCTGCCTGGCATGCACGAGGTTGTTCAGTTTGATTCCTAGTACCAAATGAAAAAAAATGAGCCACTCAGTAGGGTGAAACTCATATTCCAAGAGAACATCATAGCAGAATCTCCTAAGCGGTTGGGCATTCCAGAAGGGGTGGTACAATCCTTTAAACTATATAGGATTTGCTCACATCTTGGGTCCCAGCCTTCTTATGAAACTTCGTGGGCACCTTTCCAAACAGGATCACACCTGCTAGGCTTCCCCTGCAAGGCTCCAGGGTAGCCAAAAGTCCAGTCAGGGCAACCTGTGAGCCTGACCTCCCCAGTCTCTCTGGTGAACTTCTTGTTATCTCCTTTTTGTCAGAGGCAAGAGTCTAGCAGAAATGAATAACCACCCATGTGCCCAGCTACCTACCTGTGGAAGAAGAGCAGGATGGAGAGCATAGTTTGGTCGATGTTGGGACTGCAGATGCCCTCGTTGATCAGGTAGCAGGGGTCCCGAAGCACAGGCTCTAGCGAATCCTGCCTCATTATGCTGTTGAGCTTGTCAGTATTGAGATTCTCAAGAACCAACTTCTCCTGTAGTTGCCTAAAGTTGCTCACTGTAGGGCCACCCGGGTTGTTGTTTTCCTCACTGTTGCCTTGCTGCAGCCCGCTCCGGTGGGCCAGGTCCAG